>CM048823.1:45540410-45894764 GCA_026586065.1 Dioscorea zingiberensis
TTAGATAATTGATGCAAGTTTCTCTTTTTTTTAAAATGTATTTAATGCATGTAAGTGGTCATAATAGTTTTGTGTGTGGCTAATGTTTTACGTGATCCGAGTGGAGGCCGTGACATAATATTTGTGTAATTTATCACTCTTGTTTTCTGAGACCAATGGTAAAACATCCCAGGAATGGTTGTAAATGGTGACTAAAAGTTCAAATTTTTTGGAACTTAAGGCAAAAGAAGGACTATATCGCTTCATAGTTTTCAAGATTGATGAATAGGTGAAAATGCAAGACATTGGTATTGAACCCATTCCAGTTGTAAGGATTTCCTTTGCCAACTTAGCCTTCTAACTGGCGATGAATCTTGCATTTGTGGAATTATATGTCTTTGATTTAACATGCATCTTTTGTATATACAAGCAATGTGTGAACAATATATAATGCTACTTATATGGATATAATGCTACTCGTGGGATGTTACATGACATTTTTATTGGAAACAATGACAATGAAAATGAAAAATGGCCAGGTTTTATTTTACAGGTATTTGCAATTTTTTTGTGGAGCTTTATTGAAAAAATAGCCCAGCAGAAAACTTGTTTAGGGACAAAAAATTTGGTTTAGGGACCGAAAAGAATCTTGTCCCAAAAGATTTATGGAATGGACCAGAATTTTGGTATTTTGTGATGAGAATAAGGAGAACTTTTTGTTTAGAGACCAGAAATCTAGGCAGACACTTAAAAGGTTTTAGGGATGAGTAACAATCCCACATCGTTGGAAGCGTTTTAAGGACCGGTCACACTTCTTTCGTCTTTAAAAAGACTTTTTATGGGCGGGGCTTTTATAAGGACAGTGAGGCTGGATTTGGACTCGTCCTTATTAATACTTTAAGGAATGGGATTTAGGCTTTTAGGGAATGAGATTTTATTACATGTCATGGGCACTTTTAGCACCTTAGTAGTGTAGTTAATTTGGATCGGCTATAATTCCGAGGAAGAGCTGATTCCATGCATCAATATATACATAGTTTGAAGATTTTTGCACAAGAATATATAATTAAAAAACCCAATATGTTTAGTCAATTGAGATTTTGTAAGTTAAAACCCAAATCAGTTTTTGTTTCATAGACTAAAAACTCACAGAGTTTACCCTCAAATTGTGAATTACATATGAAAAGAATATGCACGATGAAAAACAACATGGAAGGCATTGTCAATTAGTGGCCACATCCCATGTATGGTGACAGAATTCACCAAATCCGGATTGGCATGTAGCGTACCAAATAATATTCCATCAATGTATTAGATTTATTGGTCTATTTTTTTCTGATTATGAAAATTTAGTTTGAAGCAAATCAGACAAAATCATATATAATTTATTCACTCAAATCTACTCTTCATGACCCATTTTAATAGTAGCCTATGGCGTGCAGATGAGGCCTTACAAAAGTTATGGTAGTTTCTCCTCGTTTGGTAAGAAGCTTATGAGTAGGTTATATTTGCATTGCGATTCTTATAAGAATATGCACAAACAGCTTACTACTCACCAACCATTTAATTTCCAATTAATGAATTGTGAGGGGGATTGATGTTTAATAGCAACAAACTCTCTGATAAGAAAAGACAAAGGTGGGATGTAAGTGGAGTAAAAACTTTTGGAGTTTTGTTTTGTTAATTATTGGTTGGTGGAAGTTTACATTTGGATTAAACTGGACCGTCCACTCAGTTTGTCCGACAAATTCAAGAGAAAGAAAAGACATGAAATACATGAAAGCATGAATGGATTAGAAAGCAGCAGGTGTGCATGGTGTATATTGATAATTAATCGCCTTCGGTTTTTGTCCAACTTCATCCGCCAGCTCAGAACTTCCAGCATATCCACAGACCACACATTCCCCTCCACGCCTCTCTTCATAAATCCTCCTTCTTTTCCCTCTTTCCCTCAAAAAAAAAAAGTTTTTAAAGTACCAGAACCACACACACACACCTCTTCTTATCCAGCAGTGCTAGCTCCATCGATGGAGTTCTCACCATTCCCCTGCCATACCTTGCAATTAGCCCTAGCGACATTGCTCATTCTCCACCACTCCAAAGCTTCTAACCAAAGAAGAGGCGAAAAACAAGCTGGTTTGCCCCTGGAGCCGACTCACCTGCCCACCTCTAGGAACCTCACCGCCATCCTGGAAGAAGGGCAATCAGTACACTACCTTCATGCGCCCCTCTCCTCTCAAGGTGACCCAGGTAGGACAACCCAGGTACAGAGCCAGCTCAACTTAACTCCTACGACGGCCTCACCATCTTCGCCCCCACCGACAATGCCTTCAACAACCTCCAAGGCCAAAGCACCCTCAATGGCCTCGACGCGCAGGAGCAGGTCTCTCTTATTTTATACCATGTTTTTGCCCAGGTACTATAGTTTTGTCACTTTTGAGACGGCCAGCTTAACCCGGTTCGCACCCAGGCCTCTGGGCAGCAACGGCGTTTACTCTGTGAAGACGTCACCAGCTCACACCAACCAAGTCAATGTCACTCCAACTGGCATGCGACGAAACGCCGGTGCAGACCGTCACTCTACTCCGACTTCCCACTGGCTGTCTACTCCGTCGACAAAGGTGTTGCTCCTCTTACGATCTCTTCGGGCCCCAGAAGCGCTCCCGCAGCTGCACCTGAGGCCGGCTGACGAAGCCCCTAAAGGAAGCACGACCAAGAGAAGAGGCCCCGCAGCCGACTCATCCCCGGCGGGAAGCGCATCACGTCTCCATCGGCTGCCAGTCCCAATGGAAGGACTGTCGGATGGAGTTTCGCCGTCGGACTGCAGGACTTTTTGGCTTGTTTTGCATGGGAAGTCGATTGTGAGGAGGTACTACTCTGCATGGCGTTTCTGTTTCATGATGTGCCCGTTTCAACTCTGTTTGCTTCTTTTGTACCTTCCTTCACACTCTTCTTGTTATTTGATTGATTGCTGAGCTTCCAAGTACTTTGTTTTGTAATACATGCAATTTCTCACCTTTCTCCAGTACGTAGATAGAGAAGAAAGCTCGAGCTCCCACACTTAAAGATCATGGCTTGATTAAATTTTCATTATCATATCAAACTTTCAAGAGTCCAACTCGTCTATATGTTCAACTCATAAAGATAGACTTCTTCAAGGGTTTGGATTTGGAGTGGTACTTCATTTATCAAATAAATGGCTTTTGGAATATTTGTCCACACTTATTGGGAAAATAAACCCCTCAAGGTTCTTCATGTATCCCCAAAAGAGACAATTTGTTTTGTTTTTTTTTTAAAAATATCTCTATCAATCTCAATGCTCATTTTAATGTTAGCTTGAGTGGCGGATGTTTAAAAGGTGCCATTGTCTTTAATCTTCCTCTTTATCACAGGAGATGCGAGCCTGAAAATTACACATCTATCCTCATTTTTTATGGGGCATGACTTAGGACCCACCCAGAGATGTGGGCTGAGTGGGTGCCCCTCCAGCAGTGGACTTCTTCATGGCTGAATCACTTCCCTCCTCTCACTACAAAGGTAACAAAAACAAAAAACAAAGGAAACTAACAAAGGAATTAATAATTTGAGATGGTGATTAGTGGCCGTGGGTGGTGGTGATAGGTCTAACAAAAATCCCTGATTTTATTTATTTTTTTATTTATTTATTTTTGAGATTAATTTAAATACATTTGTGAATTGGGTAGTTTTGTTATTTTTAGGTTTTTGTAGCTATGAACTAACAGTTCCTGTTGAATTTTAGTTTGAGATGTTTTGTTTCTTATTGAAAGCATTTGGAGTTTTGTATAGAAATAGAGAAGGATAGTCACATCCCCAAAAGATTGAGAGAAAGTTGGATAGTTTATAAGTGTTCACATGGGGCCAAAACTTCCGAGAAGGACTGGCATCCACTCTCCAAGCATTCGTCTTTTCTACTTGAAAGGGTGTTTAACTTCCTATAAAGCGAAAAGTATTAGTTTGAAATAATCATCTTATCTTGTCATTTTCAATCTTTCCAATCCTTCAAACAATTCTGCGATTTACGAGAGGAAATGCCACCGGAAATTAGTCGCGAACCAAAGAAGCAGAGTGCTTTGGCTTCTGGATATTAATGAATCACGGTGGTAGGCCTTCAGCCGGGAACCTGACTACTTTGAGTAGGGCGAATTTACAACATAGGACGAGTCAATTCTCTTTGTTTACTTGTTTGCAAAATATATAAGTATACATTTTATTTAGTATTACTATATACAAATTCCTGATTGTTTTCTAACAAAGCTTTGGCTTTGTGGGATCGAAAATCTGTACAGTATGGTGAAGAACCAAGCGATAAATCGAGCCACAAATATCATATTAAGTTTGTTTGTAGGTTCTTTAATTCACAATAGAGGCACTATTATTAATTAGAATAAGATTGAGGAACCTCCAGATTAAGGGCAAAAGAAACAAGTAAGAAGCGATGAATAAAAATAATTTCATTTATTTGCATCACATGAATTTCATTATATATAAGTAGGATATATATATATATATATATATATATATATATATATAATTTATATATTTATTTATTTATTTATTTATTTATTTATTTGAGTAGCGCGTACTTTATATGCCTTATAAGCGACCCTTTGAATTCTTGTTGTATTGCCATTGCAGTGGCTGCGCTAATAGCTCATAAGTTTTCAGTGATGCCTTACATGCTTATATTTGAAAATTGTATCATATAGACAATAGATATGGGCGCACCATATATGGGTAGAAAGCTTGGGATGTCTAATTTACGTAGTGAATTTCATCTTGATCGGAGTCTTCTAGCGGATATTATCAATGCTTTCGAGCAGAAGGGGCATCAAAATTTGGTGAATTTCGAAATTGGCTTCCTTCTCTCGAAATCTGCTATAAAATTTGGGCCTTTGGTAAGATATGTACTATACATGGTTGGAAAGCCCTCGAAACCTAGTTTCCAATGACAAAAATTTCGTCCCGATTGGAGTCTCCTATCAATAATTATAAGCATTTGATTGGAAGGTGGTCGAATTGACAAAACTGCAGGAATTGGTCTTTTCTCTATCAAGAACTGTACCAACTGAGCCACTAACAAGAACTATACAATGCATGGCTGGAAAGCTCTGGAAGTCTAGTTTCCAATGCCGCAAATTTCGCTTCAATCAGAGTTTTCTATCAAAAGTTATTGCAATTTGAACAAGAGGGTGTCGAGTTGACAGAACTGCAGGAATTTACCCCTCTTTCGGTCGAAATCTGCTACAAGCTGGGATGCTGATAGTAAATGTACCATACATGGTAGGAAAACTCTGGAAATATAGTTTCCAACGCCACAAATTTCACCTTAATCAGAATTTTCTAGCAAGAGTTATTGATATTTGAACAAAGAGTGATCAAGTTAGCAGAATTGCAGAAATTTTACTTCTTTCTTCCTTTTTTTTTTTTGATTTTGCAGCAACAACAATATGATAACTAATTCAGCAACAGCCAACAGCTTCAGCGACGCAGCAAACCCGACAAAGCATTAGCAAACTCTTTTCTCTTTTTATAGCAACAGCTTCAGCAGTTAAATTACAATTTCTGCAGTGACATATATTTGGACTGATTTCTCAACAGATTTTACAATTAAATGCTTTCACATATCAAAGTTAATTCTATGGCATGAAGCAGCAAACAATATTCATGATCATAAGGGCATCTCATAGAAACCACATGCTGAATTTCATAATCCTGGTAGATTTTTTTGCATTAAAATTAGAATGAAGACAAACATTATCCCAATATATGGTAAACAAGCTTCATCAACATGTAATTGATTAGTTCTCCTTTCTAAGTATTACAGATTTGCTATTTCTTGGATCTTTTGGGCTGCAGCTATTGTATAACTCTTCCCTTTTCCTCGGTATTGATGGCGGCGTGGGGGAGGCTATCATATGGCCTTTGCTTCTTTGTCGGTGACGAGCAGCAGTGGGGCTATTATATAGCCCTTCTTTCTTCTTTGTTGATGATGGCAGCAGAGGGGCTATTATATAACCCTTGCTCTTCTTCTTTGTTGGTGATAGCAGCAGAGGGGCTATTATATAACCCTTGCTTTCCGGTGACGGCGAGCAGCAGGGAGGCCATTATATGGCCTGTGCTTATCCTTTACTTGGCGGCAGTGCGTGAGGAAGCTCGGCGATATGGGCCAAGGCGCTATCGCCGCTTCCTTGGTGAAGTTAGGCGGAGGCTGGCAGCAAGTGGCGGGAATCTGGAGCGGATCCGAGGGAGATGCGCTTCGCTTGGTCTGGCGGGCAGTGCTGCGAGGCTTCGTCGGAGCTACTAGCGTAAGTAGGAGGCCCTTGAGCAGTCTTTGAGCACAAGGGCGAGCGAGCAAAGCGGAGGCGTCTTGGGCAGCGCTTCGCAGGCTGGCCTTGTAGCGTGCGTGAGCCCAGCATACTTATGGCGTCTTGTGGCCTTATTTAGAAGCCGAGAGGCGGCCTTGAGCGGCCTTGTGGCCAGAGGCGAGGGGCTACCTTCTTCTTTTTTTGGTTGTTCCCCTTTCTCTACTTCCCTTTCTCTTTGATTTCTCGCCCCTTTTTTCTTTGTTATTTTCTCCTCTTTATATAACCCTCTTCCTTCTTAATCGATAAAGATCAAAGAGGATAATATTAAATTTAATCTTAAAATTTAAATCTAATTTAAAATTTAATTGAATTCTAGAAATTTAATAAAATCCAATTTGCCTCGTGATTTGTATTCTTTGATGGCTTTAGGATTTATCCTCTTTAAATCGCCTCGAGATTTGTATTCTCGGGCTACCTTGAGATTTGTTCTTGAACAACCCTGAAATTTATACCCTCGGCCAGCCTTGGGATATGTGCCCAGATTATCTTAGGATTTGCCTCGGGATCTGTGCACATGGGGTTATCTTGGGATTTGTGTTCTCCCATATTGCCTCGGGATACGACCGGATATATTTTTATTTTAAATTTAAAATATCTAAATTTCAAGATACTTCTAGGTATATATTTCATTGGCACCCTTCAAATATTGGGATATTGTAATTTTAATGCATATATATTTATGTGTATGTATTTTTTCGACACAAACAAGCTTATTTTGAGAGAAGTGAAACTCTAGTGTTTCTTCGTTGAACAAAGGTAAATTATATTGGTTTATGACAAAATCATCCAATAAACACCCCTTATTGAGAAGTGGGTGGTGGAACATAGATGGCAAGTTACCTTGAGGGGTTTGTACAATTTCATGAAGGATAGAGAGGTTTATTCCCCCTGGTTAAGCTATTTTGGAAGTCTCTTTAGAGTGTTGTGTTTTTTGTTGGTTGACATGCTACGACAAGGACTTGGCCTCAAATGCTCTAATAAAGAAATAGCATGCTGGTGCAGATGTAACTTGTACATTCTGACTGAGTGCAAGGAAATTGGTTGATCACATTAACTTCATCTTCAAATTGAATTGAAGATATCCTTGATCTGGGGAGTACTAGATTAAATGGGGTTGAGATCCTTATCTTTAGATTTGATCGAGAAAACCTCTTTTATATCTTTGTGGAGGAGTATGTGGAATTGAAAGATATGAAGCTTGGGTGTTCAAATTCAATAGAAAACACTCATTACAAATTATTTATAAGGCCAAGTTATTAGTAAAGCTTTAGGGGTTGTCGGAAGTGTGTATTTCTTAGATGGAAGAGACTAAGCAGCAAGACCTAAGAGCACTTGGAGGATAGGCTTACTTCATCCTCTAGATTGAGGAGTTTTTTTTCATTTCAGTTTTTACTTGTTTTCCATATTGGACTATGATTAAGGCAGTCTTATTGTTGTCTTTCAACTGTTTTTGCTCTCCAAATCCTGTACTTAATTTTGTTTTTGTTGTTAAAGTGTGTGATGATGCAAAAAAAAAAGGTAGATGAGGATGTGGGGATTGAATTCACTCTCGTTATTTATTTTGATGCTACTTTTAGTTAGACTTAATCGGTTTTATATTTTTTTCTTTTTCCAGATAGAAGAATTACAATTTAGTTAAGTTTAATATAATGCAATAACATAGCTAGACATCTGTTTCTCTTGGATCGATAGTGAAGAAGAACAATATTTGTTACACTGAAGAACAATTTATGAAGAGGAAATTAATAATAAGATAAGTTTTCATTGCAATACATTCATCACAGGTACATACTTATATAGAGTTTAACATCTCATTAAACTCTTTGAATGAAGAGATGTGATACATAACTGATAGACTGTTACAATAACTAATTGTATAAACGTTATAATACTAACGTTAATCTTCCACATCGACACCATTATAACTTATAACCAATCAGAGATAGCCTAATGTTTTTATGGTTACCAGCCAATCTCTGTGTGCCACCTCTTCTTTCAACTGTCCATTCAAAAAAGCTGACTTAACATCTAAATGATATATCTTTCATTTATTTTTAATGCGTATTGGAATGAAAACTCTAACAGTTTCAAACCTGGCAACTAGAGAGTAAGAATCATCAAAATCAATGCCTTATCTTTTAGAATATCCCTTGGCAACCAGGCGTGCTTTCCACTTCTGAATAGAGCCATCTAAATGAAATTTTGTTTTGTATACCCATTTCAACACGATAACCTGTTTTCCTTCTGGTAACTCAACCAAATCCCAGGTTGAATTTCTTTGCATAGTGCAATTTCATCTTCCATAGCATCCTTCCACTCCTTTGTCACTATTGCCTCTTGAAATGAAACTGGATCAGTAGTAGCTTGATCTTGAAGGAACAAGTCTCATAAAGATCTCTTAAGGTTCTGACTTTAATTGGTGGGGTTTCAATCATTGGGGAAGTGCATGCTAAATTTGGTTCAATGTTAGTTTTTTTTTTGACAGGAAGAGCCTGGGATCAGGCTGTTAAAAAAGAAAAAGAAAACAACTAATTTCAGCAACAGAGGGCCTTCAAAATAAGGATGAGAAAGCCTGCATTCCTGAACTGATGAGGATATCCTCCAGCTATCTTGGGCCTGTCCTCTCCCTTGTGGTACAGAGATAAGTGGGGGTTGGACCTTCCATGCTTCACCAAGGCATCCGCCTTGGGGCCATTTGAGAGTTCTTTGGGGCAGTAGGCCACCTCTAGTAATGCTTTTGATCAATCAATGATCTCACATGGTCCAACATCATCCTAGAATCTCCAAGCTGGTTGATGAGTTGTTCCTCCTTATGAGTTCAATGCGCCTGCTGGGCCGGTCAGTAGAGTCTCCTTGGCTGCAATCTGTGGCCTGCACTCTGTTGTAGTGCTTCTCTGATGGCTTTCAACTCAGCATGGATGCTTGATTCTGCATTTCCAGCTTTTGCTCCAACAAGTAGGAGTGTGTCTGCTCCTTGCATAACTGCAAAACCAAAACCACAATGAGGATCTTCTTCATATTTGGAGGCATCATAGAATACTGTAAGCTCATTATTGTAGATAGAGGTGTTTAGAATCTCCCTGAATTGGCCTCTAGTTCTTCATAGATACCCTTGAGTAACAGAGAGGGCTTGATGAAATATCTGTTGAGGCTGCGTTCTTTTGTTTTGAAACACCAATTCACACCTCGCTTTCCATATACTCCAAGTGCACGATGCCACCAAGCATTTAAAGGCTTGTGAGTTCCTCCTTGCAATTCCTTGAGTCCCAAACAGCAATTCACCATTAAGAAGATTATGCTATGAAAAGAGCAATGTGGGCTCATGTATAAAGCTACAAAGTTCCAATCTTGTATGCGGATATGGGGCGAAACACAAGAAGGTGTTCCAAGGACTCTAATGTAGTTCACAAAGGGGATACATCCTTTGTGGTCTAATATTTAGGTTATATAGCACTTCAAATGTTGGGAGCACACTGCTATGAAATAGCTTTCCTTAGGAATGTTTTAATCCTAGGTGCTATTGGCAATTTCCACATAATGTACCAGCCCTCCCATTTCTCCTCTTCAAGGTATTGTGGGTGATTAATGTGATTGTACACAGCAGACACAATTTTTCTGGGATTGAAGAAGATGGTAGCTTGATTGATGATTGGAACAAGACTCATGCCTTGATTTTGTAATTTGTCCCAATCAAAGTGATTTCCAAAGCAAAGAGTAAAATCAGAAAGGTTAAGGTGGTCATTGTTGACCAGGTCCTGTAGATGCAAATGTTCAATGGGCTGGTCCATATTAAGGTAAGTGGGCTTCAAGGCAATGGGAATTTCAGTAAGCCATGGATCATTCAGAAAGCTGATAGTCTGTGGATTGCATTTGTTAATCCATAGGTTTGTTCTAAGAAGGCTGGCTGATTTGCATAAAGTTTTATAAAACCAAGAGGCTGTGCCCAACCTAGGGATATCCCATACCCTGAGGTTGCCATATTTGCAGATTAGGATCTGAACCCAGAGTTTGTTTTCAGAGTTTAGAACAGTGAGAACATTCTTTGACATAAGTATAATTTTAGCTCTCCTGAGGTCCCTGAGTCCCAATCCTCCCTCAGTTTTAGCAAGTGTAGTAGTGCTCCAGTTCATAGAATGGAAACTGCCACCAGCAATCCCTCCACCCCAAAGAAAGTTTCTAGCAAATCTAGAAATCTGGTTAGGGACTGTATCTGGAACAGGGTAACATGATAGGGAGTAGACAGTGATTGATAGTAAGGAGCTGTTTAGAAGTATAGATCTACCAGCCAAGGAGATTAAGGAGGCATTCCAAGAGGTTAAGCTCTGTCTTGTTCTCTCCACTAAATGCTGCCATTAATGGACTGATACTTTTTATGGAGAGATTTGCATCCCAAGGTATTTGAAAGGGAATGTTCCCAATTGCATACCTAAGATACATTCAATGGACCTACCAAGCCTTGTGTTAAACCAACTAGGTAGATGTAGGGTGGATTTGGATAAGTTGATTTTTTGTCTAGTAAGATTCTTATAAATGTCCAAGCACATCTTGCAGTTTCTAGCAACCAGTCTGGTTGCTCTAGAAACAAAAAGGAGGTCATATGCAAACATTAATTGGTTGAAGTTGTTGGCCAACCTGGACTCAAATCCAGGTATTAAGTTTAAGGACATAGCTTGATTTAGGAGAGCTGATAGGATCTGAGAAACTAAGATTAATAGGAAGGGGGAAATTGGATCCCCCTGCCTAATACCCCTTTGTCCAGATATCCAATTTGTTGGTTGCTCATTTATGAGGAAAGAGAAACTAGTAGAGGTGATACATGTCCTTATCCATGAAATCCGGCGTGAGGGAAGCTCATAACCTTTAGGGTGGCAAGGATGGCATTCCATTTAAGGGCATCATAGGCCTTTTCACATCAATTTTAGTAACATCTTAGGGAGGGATTGGGAATCATACTCCATAGAGTGTGCTATCTCACAGGATGCTATAATGTTATCAAAGGTTGATCTACCAACCATAAATCCATTTTGCTCAGTTCCAATAATCTTTTGTATAACTAGTTTCAGCCTATTGGTTAATAGTTTGGAGATAATTTTATAGCATACATTGTAAAGAGCAATAGGTCTAAAGTCTTTAACTCTATTTGGGGACTCTTTCTTAGGGATTAGTACAATAAAGGATTTCCCCCAAGATGATGGAAGGTGTGCTGTTTGAAAGAAGTGATTAATGGCAGCTATAAGAGAGTCCTTCACCACATCCCAATAGAATAAGTAGAATTCTACATTAAATCCATCTGGTCCAGGACTAGTCCCTTTTGGCATAGTTTTTAGTGTTTCATAAATTTAAGATGGGGTGACTGGTTTTGAGAGCATTTCTCTGTCTACATCATCTAGGGAAGGGAGATCATTTGGAAGGCTATATATAAGGTCCTCAATAGCAGTGTTGTTTGATGGTGACCAAAGTTTACTGTAAAAGTCATAGAAGACCTTGCCAATAGCTTGTTGTTCTGTTTGCATAATATCCTAGTCATCCAATATGGCTGAAATTTTGTTTTTATATCCTCTAATCCTAGCATGTTTTTGGAAAAAAGCTGGTGTTGTAGTCTCCATTTTTTAACCAAAGAAGTCTGGCTCTTTGGTCCCATTTGATAGAATTTTGCCTAATAAGCGCATTATGTTTTATTATATAAGCTTCTAAGGGAAAAACTTTCTAAATCGAGTATTCATTGGAACCTTCAAGAACCTCCGGATAAGATATGTCCTATTCACACTTGTGAATAGCCTGATTCAGGAGGTGACCCCATATAACTTTCTATTAGCTAGATGCATTCTAGTCTTAGATAAAGAGTGAGAAAAAGCATGCATTGGGGAGGTGTTGGTTCTACTATTCCATGCTTTATAAACTGATTGATGACAAAATTCATGTTCAAACCAAAAATTTTCAAATCTGAAAGGTTTATGTTTTTGTGCAGAGAACAGTTTGGCATCCAAAAGCATAGGAGAGTGATCAGATGAGGTTCTCGGGAGATGCTTGTTGCAATATGTATCAAAATTTGCCACCCAAGCATCATTCGCCAAGTATCTATCTAACCTAGCCCATCTTCTGGCCAAACCCCGCTGATTATTGCACCATGTGAAGGGGGTACCATAGAATCCAAGGTCTAAGAGTTGATTTTGGGAGGTGAAATCTTTGAAGTGTTTGCATTTAGATGAGTAATAATCAAAGCTATCCCTTCTTTGTTCATCAAAATTGAGAATTGTGTTAAAATACCCTACTAAAATCTAGGGAAGTCTAAGTGGAAATAAACTAGATAGATCCTGCCATAAGGATTTTTGGAGCTGAATGTTATGTGGACTATATATCACAGAAATGATCCACTCCTTAGGGTTTTCAGAAGATAAAATGAGATGCAGAGCATAATGAGAATAAGCAATTGGAGTCACCTTACCAACCCTATGTTTCCATGGTGTGATAATGCCTCCAGACATACCTTGAGCTGGGATAGCTGCCCAATTCCAGAATTTGGTGAACTTCTCATAGAACTTCATTGCACGAGGACCATCCGCGCGCGTTTCCACTAAGCATATAACATCAGGTTGATGAGTCCTTATTAGGTCTCTTATCCTTCCAATGGTTTTGGGGCTAGAGGAACCCCTGCAATTCGAGCACAGTAATTTGGATGAGTCCACACTACCAAGCATTATAACATAAACACATAATTGAAAAAAAAACCCAAATTAGGGTAAGCTTTCAGGCTCCATTTCAGGAGCTTTGAGTTTGCCCTTTTTAGAAGAATTTGTATCCTTGAGCTTTGCTCATCTTGCTAATGCCTCCAGCTTTGCTTTATTCTAGACATGTGCAAGGGGAATATCGTCAACAAAAAGTTCATCTCCTTTTCCAACCTCCTACATTTCATCATCCCCTGGCTGTTCCCTTGCCAGTTGACTCTGATACTTGAGCCTTTCCTTTCGATCCATGAGAGCCAAGGAAACTCGGTGCACCAACCTCCCATGGTCATCCTCTGGTAGGCAAGGGGACTGGGCACGATCCTCTCCATACTTTGCCAAGCTTCGTTCCTTGTCCAGAGATGTGATGAGAAGTGGTGTTTGTAACCTCGGGGAGTGTGCTGAAGCATAGGGTTCCTCTGAATCATTGTCGGACGGCTTCTTAGCTGGTTCCAATGGTAAAATTGGTGGTTCATCGTGTGATTTCCTCAGCGGTCGGAGAGCCTACCGAGGGAGTTTGAAGAGGGGAGGCGTTTGTGGTGATGGAGATCGGATGAAGAGACCACAGTTAGGGTTAGGTCTAGTTTCCACCTCTTTACCTTTTGCCCTTCCCTTAGGATGTGTGTACTGAGCCCGATGTCCGCCACCTCGATCAATTCTTGATCCACTTGCCTGGGCGCCCGCAGGGAGGACAACGTACGAAGGAGAGGCATCGTACGTAGGGTCAGTGTGACCTTTCTCCCATATGGCATCCTGAGGAGCCTCCGATGGCCTCTGGGAATTATTGTATGGGCCTTTACTTTAATCCTGGCCATGGCCACGACCTCGGTTGTTACCCTGAGTACTTTCGATTATTAAGCCACTTGCCATATTCCTGTTCTTCTCTCTGGTTTGCATCTCGACTTGGAGGAGGTTGATGTTGATTCTCACTCTTATCCCCATTCCCCTCTTCATCAAGCTGCATAGCTTGTTGTGTTCCAGTGCTAGCATCCTTCCCAGTCTGAGAAGCTTCTTCAACCCCCTTTGAGCAACATGGAATTTTATTGTAGGCATTCACTGTATGTCCAATAAGCCCACATCTGAAGCAGAACGAAGGAATCTTCTCTTAGAGGATCATTACCAGTGTTTCATCTCCCTCGTCTCCTACCCAAATTCCAGTTTTGCGAGGGTTCCATGAGAATTCGATTTCAACAAAAAGCCTGCATCTTGTGCTCTTCCAATACCCTCTATCGATCGGTCCATTTGCGATTAATGCGTTCATCTATATTCAACACTTGGCCCAACAAAGATCCAAGTAAGACTTTCAATTGTTTGACCTCCCGAACTTCGGATGGTAGATGGTGCATTTCAATCCAGGACTTCTGGCGGTGTCCGACTTCTCAAATCTTTGGTGGAATCTCTCCTTCCATGAAGTGATTTGGAGAACCATGCATGGCTCCTATTGTCCATGGTCCATCCCAAAGGACATTGTCTCTCATCTCCACCAATTGGCAGCGCATGAAATAGAAGCCATTTGGGAGATCCGCTATATAGAAACTGCCTAAATCCCTCTAGAGTTTTGTATGAGATGTCTTTAGCTGCTCAAATGGAATGGCTGTACGAAGGAATTTTCCATACAAGGCTATTTGCATTCGCTCATACATTCGCATCTGAAAATCGTCGTCCGGCTTGAATCTCGGATGGTTCCTCAGTTTCAGTCGTTGAAAGTTGTCTTTGAGGTTCACAGATTCGTCTTCGAAGACCTTCTCTTTAAGGCCCGGTCGGTCTTGCGAGCCCATGATTTACCGAGGTTGGACCACGGATTCGAGAAACCTTTGTTGCACGAGACTCCACCCCACTGCGCCATTGCAAGTGGGGAGAAGCACGTTGGAGGAAGGGAGGCGGGAGCGAGGAGCTACAATAAAGAGAAAAGGAGCTTTATTTTTCATGAATGGCCGGTTCAAGGTTAGTTGGTGTATCTTCAACTTGTATTTGCACTTTCGAAGTTGCACTTGATGTTGAGGTTGCACTTGTAGTTGTACCTCAAATTATATTTGGAGTTGCACTGACTGAAGATGATTCATTAGAAGATACATCGATTGCAATTTTATCTATAGTTTGTGTATCACTACTCCATGTCCAAGCTGCATCTTCATCAAAAGAGACATTTCTACTAACAAATACCTTCTGTGTTAGAGGTTTAAGCAACTTGTAGGCCTTGGATTCTAAACAATATCCAATAACTGTGCATTTGAGTGACTTATCATCCAATTTTTGTCTAGACTGAGCATGAATCCAAGAGTATGCTATGCATCGGAAGATTCTCAAATGAGAGACGGTTGATTTTAAACCTAACCATGCTTCAAAAGGTGTAATGTTTGGAACTTCCTTGGTGGGAGATATGTTCAACAAATATACTGAAGTTGCAACAGGCTTCTGCCCAAAATGAAAGTGGTAATATTTTCTCCTTAAATATACTCCTTTCCATCTCTTTGACTATTCTGTTTCTTCGTTCAACTACACCGTTTTGTTCAGGTGAATAGGGAGCTGTGAGTTGTCTCTTTATTCCTTCGTGTTCAAAGTAATGTCTGAATTCTGTTGACTTGAATTCTCCCCCACGATCACGAGCAGAAGAACCTTTATTGATCTCCTACTCTGTTTTTCTACATCTGCCTTGAACCTTTGAAAACAATCAAATGCCTGAGATTTGTTTGTTAAAAAATAAACTAAGCACATACGAGTAAAATCATCAATTAATAGCATAAAATAAAAGTTTCCTCCTAGTGACTTTGATTGCATGGGACTACAGATATCTGTGTGTATGAGTTCAAGCTTGTTTGTAGCTCTCCAAGATGCGGTATTGGGAAAAGATATTCGTGTCTATTTGCTAAGCAGACAATTTTCACACACACCCAATTGGGTTATGTTTGGAAGACCATATACCATTTCCTTTTGTTTCAATACTTGCAATCCTCTGTTGTTCAAGTGACCGAGCCTCAAATGCCAAGGTGTGGAGACATCCTTCTGAGTTGTAATGAGACTGAGATTTGCCAATCTTGAAAACTTCAATGGAAACATCCTATTGGTACATCATTGATACTTTTATCACATGTTGACCATTCTTGAAAGCCTTGATGATATGTAACATACATCATTTGAAAAAGTGACTGAATACCCTTTACTGAGTAGCTGACCTACACTTAATAGATTGTGTGCAAGTGTGGGTGCATACTGAACATTATGAATCAACATTATATTATCTTATGAAGTAGGGATGCCAACAATATCTTCATCTTCAACCGGAATAGATTCATTATCTCCAAGCTTCACTTCCAGCTTTTTAGAATCATCAAGCACCTTGTAAAGATCCTTCCTGTCATGTGGGTAGAACAACCACTATCTATCAACCAAACAGAATCAGTGAGATTTTGAAAGTTAGTATTAACCATAAAAAGATTAACTTCTTTGCTTCCTTTTGTTGTAGCTTTACTGCCTTCAACCACATGTATTGCCTTCTCATTATACCAGCAATCTAATTTAAGATGCCCAAATTTCTTGCAATTATGACATTAATATTACCCTTAAAGTTTGGTTGATCATACTGTCTTCTTTGATTTGTATATCTGCCTCTTCCTCTGCCTCTACTTCTAAAATTAGAGAACCCTTTGCCTCTGCCTGTGCCAGACATCTTATCACTTTATTTGACATTGGACATCTCCATATTAACTTGAAATGCTTTGCCTTCCATCTTTCTGCATAGCTGTTCATTCTGGACTCATGTGCATGAAGAGATTCGCTTAGTTCATTAATGGAGAACACAGTTAAATCCTTTGATTCCTCTATAACTACAACAACATGATCAAACCTTGATTGTAAACTTCATAGAATTTTGGGAACTACCGTCTGATCAATGATTGTGTCACCAAAAACCCTCATTTGATTGATCACCATCATCATTTGAGTAATGTACTCTCGCACTGTCTCTGAGTTTTGCATCTGCATTGTTTCAAACTCTTGTCTTAGAGTTTGCAGTTTAACTGTGATCACCCCCTTGAAGATCCTTGATTTGACTTTGTAGAATGGTCAAGGCTTGATATGAAGTTGTTGCAGTAGATATCCTTAAGAAAATGGCTTCATTCACTGCTTGTTGAATGAAGAAGAGAGCTTTGGAACCTCTCTTTTTGTTGTCCCTTGTACTCACTTCTTCACATTCCTCTTGATAGCCTTTTTGCACTAATTCCCAAAGGTCTTAAGAAAGAAAGTGTCTTCATCTTGGTACTCCAAAAGTCATAGTTTTCACCCTTGAATATAGGAAGAGTGGGTTGAGAAACACTCATACCAACACCATTAGAGGCCAAAGTATTCTTCAAATAGACAACCTCTCAGATACCACAATGTTGGATCGATAGTTAAGAAGAAGAGTATTTGTAACACTGGAGACAACAATTTATGAAGAGGAAATAATAGGATAAGTTTTCATTTGCAAAACATTCATCCATAGGTACATGCTTATATAAAGTTTAACATCTCTGAATGAAGAGATGTGATACATAACCGATAGATAATTTACAATAACTAATTATATAAACATTATAATACTAACTTTAATCTTCCGTGATCAGCACCATTATAACCAATCGAGGAGATAGCCCTAATGTTTTATGGTTTACCAAACCAATCTACATTGTGTGTCACCTGGTGAAGTTCTTCATCATTATTTAACAGTTTTTTTATCAAATATATCCTTTAGCTGATTCGAATTTAACTTCTTATACTTTCCTTTAGCTATGTTGATTTTGATATCTGATAGATTGAGTTTTTCCCCATTGCAATTGTGGTGTTAAAAGTTTTGCTACCAACTAAAGATGTAAGTTTCTTTCTCCAGACACACGAGATATTGATGAAAAGAGAAGGGATGCTGTAATTGTAACACCCATCTCCAAATAGGGGACAAGTGCCCCACACTAGCCAGGTCGGGGAGTGAACCCTGGGCCTAAGGCTGTATAACTTGATAAACATAACTCATAAGCAAACTATAATGTAATAAATACTCAAACTGCTTGAGTACAATATCAAATACTTGGAGTCATATAACACAAATCATATAAGGACTTCAATAAAAAATTCAAATAATAACATAGCAGCGAGACGGTCAAAGCCAACTAAAGGCAGACAGGACTCTCTCATCGACTCTAGATATGATCGAGTACCTGCTTATCTCTTGTAAAATACACAAATAGAGGGATGAGCTACTCGAGCTCAGTGAGAAAAACAGTACTGTCAAGTAATACTATACCTGTGTATAAAACATATAGGCATTTCTGAAATAAATCCTTAAAAGGTATAAAAATACATAGAAGGTTGAAGATACTATGCATTTCAAATATAATATAATAATCAATGCATTATCTTCAAGCAAATATAATCATACCAGAATGCATAAAATCTCAAGTAAAATGACATGCATGTTTATATTATTCATTTCATCATCAGCACCGCGTATGATTCTGTAATTTCCCTTGGTGGATAAATATCGACACCAATAGCCACCATGGTCCGAATATAGCTCCCGTGAGGTGGGATATACAGGAACATATATCAT
Source organism: Dioscorea zingiberensis (assembly GCA_026586065.1). Lineage (NCBI taxonomy): Eukaryota > Viridiplantae > Streptophyta > Magnoliopsida > Dioscoreales > Dioscoreaceae > Dioscorea > Dioscorea zingiberensis. The sequence continues at coordinate 45,559,079 of CM048823.1, forward strand.
ATCTCAATAGTATCAATTACACCTACACCTCTACTTCAATAATTATGAAACGAGTGTGTAATCAAGACGAACCCTCACGGTCCGCTATGGGTTCCCGTTGAGGTACCATCTCTGCCCTCACGGTTCTATTATGGCTCCCGTGAGGTGACTATCTCTATGGTTCTATTAATGACATAATTAATTTACACAAGATATAATTTCAAAGTTAGCCCAATTCACAACCCTAGAAACCCCATTCAATTTCATCCATAATTTCGACCATTTTCTAGGGTTTTCTCCCAATTAAAGTTCGTAGGAATTTACTTGCAACCCTTGATTTTCCTAGGTGAGCCTCTCTCGTCAATTGAAGACGGTTGTTGGCGGAGAGGAATGAGAGAGCCCGATGGATGTGCAGGGCGGAGCTCAACAACGGTCGTCATGGAATTAGCCTTGGGACTAGTGGCGGAGTAGGCTGCGAGAAGGGGTGCAAGGCAAGTCGGGTAGAGGAGAGAAAGGACTTCGAAGCGGGCGAGGTTATGGCACGCGACCAAAGCTGAGTGTAGCTTAGGTAGAGAAGGTTGCTTGAGGTGGTGCTTAGAGCGTAGGATGCTTTGGTTGAGGTAGAGATCCAGACCTATAGTAGATCGAAGTCACCACCATATATAACGTATATATTTTATTGAATTCAATTATTAAATTTCCCTCATCATGGTATCACATAGAGAATTATTGGACCTGATCAAGATCCACTTTTTCAAGATCTTGGTTGGCCACGCGTAGCTGGCTCATTATTTCGTCTGTCACGGGTATTCTGGGGAATCACGGGGTGTCTCAACTCCCGACCTAGATCCGTTTTTCCTACTTTTGACTCGGCCAGATCTCCTTATCAGGACTCTAACTTTTGTCCAGTATCTCCGACTTAAATAATTCAGATTAATTAACACTTAATAACTTTCGCAATTAATTAACCGGGATTATCCTTTCCATCCACCGCCAACTATTTCAAGTCTTAGTGGCCTGGCCCAATAAGGCATTCTCTGGGCCCAAAAGTTGCGACGTTGGATTTACGGTCCATAAATGCCTAATTTTCCTATAATTGAGGTTTTAAGGTAATTAATTCATTTTTGTGCTAATTAATCTCATTGAAATTTTGAAAATTTTACGATTATTTATATAAAAATTAGGGGTATTCTGATGGTGAAAAATTTCATCAATCTTCAATTGAAAGAACCAGAAGACGTGGAATCAAACTATCTGAGTTTAGAATTGTTAATCAGGACATACCAGGCAATAGTGAACACTCAATAATTAATTCCATGGAAGTTGTTGTGCAGCAGTTGAATCTTAGCCACTAGTTGATGACCAGTAGATCGAGCATATCATGATTCACTCTTCATGGCCACGTAATAAAGTTCAAAACTTCTATTTTCTTTGTTATGTATTCTATCATTTAGTTTTTCATTGCTTGCTCGCCAAAATGAGTTTTGTTGTATATAATGAGTGGCATAAGACATGTATGAGATAATTGTTGGTAAATTCTCTAATTAATCAACCGAAAACCTCCACTTGATCTAGAAGTTAACAGTGATTAAAACACACTCCAAACAACAATCAAGATCAACTACAGAGAACACAAAGAACAACCCAAAACTGAAAGGAAAGTATTAGAAGGATCAAGCCTGGGTAGGGCGTGCGATCGCACTGCCCTAAAAGCTGATTATCGCCTCCTTCGTGCAGGAGTCCGGCGATCTCTCAAGCTAGTACGGTATCCTAACCCACGCATCGATCGACACCTCCCCGTGGCACGTCATCGGGTAGGCATAGCTGATGTATCCCCAAAAGATGAAGAGATCACTCTCATGCTCCAAGGTGAGAATGAAGATGTGAGAAGGGATAATGGCAGCCAGAGAAGAAGAGGCGCTAAAGAGAAAGAGCTTGCTCATGAGTTAATGTTTTTACACCCTGCAGCTAGGGTTGAAGCAGTGAAGGATTTATAGCATTGGTTATGTTTCAACGGTCACAAAAGTATCCGTTGGAATCCAACGGCTTGAAATTGACTTGGTTAAAATGTAAATAAGGTTGGATGTGAGGGTATTTCTAACAGTCCCCACTACACTCACACTCAAAATGAAGATGAATGAAGATTTATATCTCGAAGTAAATCAAAATCAGGATGTTGTTTTCCATCGAAGAAGAAAGACAAAGTATTTGTTGAATAGAGTTTCTGGGATTACACAAGACCATAGACTGAGGTGTCCTTAGGGACTTGAACCTTAGCCTTCTAGTAGAATCTCCAACTGATGGAAGTGTAGTGAACTTGGTCTTGAACTAAATTCCTTGAATCATCATTCAACCCAACTAGAAATCTTGTGCGATACTTGAGAAAGGCGGATTTGGCGCATTATTGGCCATGCACACATACCATTTCAGGGAGATTTTAGAGAGTTAACCCACACTCTCACGTCTGTGGCTTGACAAAGGGTCTCCACATAGGTGAGATCTCCGGAAGATTATCACGTAGTGTGATATCTACGCTTAAATACGTACCTTTGATCTCATTAAGAGCTAAGCTTAACCTTAAACAACAACATGAGAGCACGCGCCATAGGAATGGGGTAAAAATAATAAATGTATCTCAAATACATGTAGGATGCTCTCCCAGTCAACCAATCAGATAACTTCCCTTTGAACTTCTATCCTGGGATCTCCGTTCAAAGAAGTAGGGTTGTTACTGTTATTAACCTTTATGGGTTTAGCCCCATTCCCGTCGACGCATGAGCTATCAATGATCTCGATAGCCCTTTAGTCAGGCAATCCGCTAGATTTAGCTCTAACTTTACATATTCAATGCTCACAAAGTTGTGCTTCAGGTGCCTCCACACTGACTTGTGCCGGATCCACAAGTGCCTGTTCATCTTGCCATTTGTACATTCACGTTTACACAGCTCAATAGCAGATTTGGAATCACAATGTATAGCAATAGTATTCATATTTGAAGACATAACAGGAATTTCAGAAAGTAAATTCCTAATCCACTCAGCTTCAGTGGAAGTTGAATCTAATGCAATAATATCAGCTTCCATGGTGCTCCTAGCATTGTTCTGCTTTACATATTTTCATTGGATAGCTCCTCCACCAAGTAAGAACACTTGACCAGAGGTGGACTTTAAGTCGAGGGAATTAGATATTCAGTTGGCATCTGTATATCCCTCTACAATACCAGGGAATCCTATGTATCTCAATCCTCGGGATACTGTTCCCTTGAGGTATTTAAGAACTCTTTCAAGAGCAGTCCAGTGCTCGGAGTTCGGGTTGCTTGTGTACCTACTAAGGATTTGGTCCCAGCATAAGCAATATCAGGTCTAGTCCTGTTAGACAAATACATTATAGATCCTATGATTTGTGCATATCTATCTTGCCTTACAGGTTCACCGTTATTTTTCTTAAGGTGCACACTAGGATCATAAGGTGTAGCAGAAGGTCTGCAATCAAGATAGCCAAATTTTTCTAACACTTGCTCAGTGTAGTGTGATTGTGACAAGGTTATTTCATGTTCGGTTCTAATGAGTTTGATTCCCAAAATCACATTTGCCTCTCCTAGATCTTTCATGTCAAATTTACTGGATAAGAATTTCTTAGTATCATTAATTAAGTTCATATTTGAGGCAAATATGATTAAATCATCAACATAAAGACAAATTATGACACATTGATCATTTACTTGCTTGTAATATACACATCAATCATAATTATTAACTTTGAATCCATAGGAGATAATTGTGGAGTCAAATTTAGCATGCTACTGTTTAGGGGCTTGCTTTAGTCCATAAAGAGATTTTACAAGTCTACAAACCTTGTGCTCTTGTCCTAGGACAACAAAGTCTTCAGGCTGCTCCATGTAAATCTCTTCCTCTAAATCTCCATTTAGGAAGGCTGTTTTGACATCTATTTGGTAAATTTGTAATTTATGCACAATAGCTAGGGCAATTAGAATTCTAATGGTTGCATTTCAGGCAACAGGTGAGTAGGTGTCAAAGTAATCTAAACCTTCCTTTTGTTTAAACCCCTTAGCTACTAATCTGGCCTTATATTTTTCTATGGATCCATCGGGCCTTAGTTATCTTTCTAAATACCCACTTGCACCCTAGTAGCTTATTTCCAGGGGGCAAAGTAGTATTGATCCAAGTATTGTTACTCAAAAATAAATTTATTTCATCTACAATTGTTTCTTTCCAGAAAGGAGAATTAACGGATCTTATGGTCTCTTGATATGTAGTAGGAGTATCCTTAATCAAGAATGTAACAAAATCATCTCCTTAGTTCCTTTCTATCCTACCTATCTTGCTCTTTCTAGGTTCTTCCATAGGTTTAGGAGTAGGTCTATTAGAAGAATCATGGGCTATAGGAGCAAGAGTAGGATACTGAGGTATTGATGCCCTTAAGGGAAATATGTTCTCAAAATAGGTAGTATCTCTAGCCTCAATTATTGTGTTGTTGGCAATTTCATTCACGTCAGAATTAATCACCAAGAATCTGCAAATATTGCTGCCAATATTGCTATCTAAAGCATATCCTACAAATACAACATCAATTGTTTTGGGTCCAATTTTTCTAACCTTTTGTTCAGGTATCTTAACCTTAGCTAGACACCCCCACACTTTGAAGTAATTCAGCTGTCGCGCTCATTTCTTCCAAAGTTCATAGGGTGTCGTGTCACGGTCCTTAAAAGGTACCCTATTTAATATGAAACAAGCTGAAAGAAGGGCCTCCCCCCATAAGTTCTCGGGTACTCCAGAACTTAATAGCATGGCATTTACCATATCCATTAATGTTCTATTTTTCCTTTCTGCCACCCCATTGGACTCTGGTGCATAGGGAGCAGTAAACTCATGGATGATCCCATTCTCTTCACAAAATTGAGTCATGGCATAAGAGATGTATTTGCCACCTTGATGAGACCTAAGAGTCTTAATGGATTTCCCTAATTGGTTCTCAGCTTCAGCTTTGTAAACCATAAATTTGCTGAGAGATTGATCTTTGGTTTTAATCAAATAGACATAACAGTATCTAGAGTGGTTATCAATGAAGGTTATGAAGTACCCGTTACTAGCTCTAGTGGGAGCTCTGTTTGAATCACAAATATCACTATGAATCAATTCAAGTAAATTAGAGTTCCTATTAATGTGTTGGAAAGGCTTTTTAGGAAGTTTGACTTGGACACAAATTTGGCATTTTGAATTAAAGTCAATCTTTGATTTAGGAATCAAGTTTAAGTTCATTAATCTTCTTATTGTTCCAAGATTAACATTTCCTAATCGTCCATGCCTAGTCTCACAAGATTCAACATTCATGATCATAGATGAGGAAAAGAAGAAGAAGTAGAAGCAAATTCATTAATAGATAAAGTAGAAGGTTTACGAACATTTAATCTAAATAAACCTTCAGATACAAAACCTTTTCCCAAAAAATGATTTCCCTTAATAATTACAATTCTATTTGACTCTAATACAATTTTATAACCAGGCTCGATCAAAAGTGAGCCACTAATCAGATTCCTCCTAATATCTGACACGTGCTGAACGTCAAGTAGAGTAAGGACTTTGCTTGGTTGCATCTTGAGGTCTATTCGTCCTTTCCCTAGCACATGTGCCACTGATCCCTTTCTCAGAGTCACACATCCTCCACTTGAGACCTAGTAAGTGGAGAACCAGAAATGTTTAGTATAGATATGGACGTTAGCACCAGAATCTAAAAACCGCTCTAAGTTTTCATAAGTCAAATTCACCATAGGGATAAAGCTTACTGACCTAAACTGAGTCTCAGTGGAAGGCGCACCCATTTCAAGTACATTTGCTTGTGGTTTGGGTGGACCAGAGTTCTGCTTCACCGGTGTAGTCTTCCTGAAGAAGCAGTCCTTCACCACATGGTTGGTCCTACCACAAACAAAGCAGTGTTTAGTGTTCTTCTCAGAATTTTTGGGAATAGGTGGTCTAGTCTGAGAAGTGGGGTGCGTGTGTGGTTTGCCCCTATGTTTAAAGTTCTTGCCCCTAGGAGAGTGATTTTTGTTCTTAGGTGACTGTTTGGGGCCTTGGGGTTGTTACTGGACTCAGTTATGTAAACTTTTCCCTTAGAGGTATTTGTGGCTCTAGAGTGGAGACGGTTTGCTTCTTTGGTCCTAAGCATGTCATAGACTTCTAGTAATTTCAGTGTGTTGATCTTGTGTCTAAGTGAATCAGCGAAATCAGACCAAGATGGTGGAAGTTTGCTAAGTAAGATAGACATTGTGTGAACTTCTGAGAAATTTGTCCCATGTTTGCTAAATGAAGCAATGTACTCCTGAAAAGTAAGATTTGTTCTTCCATAGGTGTGTTGTCGACCATCTTAAAGTTGTCAAAGTCTACTGTCAGGTGACTAACTCAAGTCGCATTGTTTGGACTATATTCAGTTTCTATAGAGTCCCGAATTTCCTTGGCAGTCTTACATTCATAGTATTTGTTTCATAATCTCTCAGAAAGACAGCTAAGTAAACGGTACTTGCAGTGGTAATTAATTTCTTCTGCAGATACATCAGTTGTGTTTGAAGTTTGAGACTGGTCAGAGTAGGACATCGAAAGTCTATGAAGGCCATCAGAATCAAAGTCATTTGAATCAGAGTTTGGGTTCCTAAGAGCTGAGGCTAAGCCTTGAGTGGAAAGCCAATACTCAGCTTGTGCTTGCCATCTCCTAAATACAGTCTTCCCATCAAACTTCTCGGATTTGTATGCCATGTCGGTATTGTTAAACGATATTTTGCTAACAAAGTGTCAATCTAATTCAGTGCTACAGTAATGAGCTACTTAAGCGAAAGATTACAAGATACCAATGCTGAAAATATTGTAAAACTTCAGCAATTAATAAAGGCAGACTTTAAATTTCAATAAAATAAGTTGACTTAAATCGAGGCTTTAACTGAGCAAATAAAAATACAACTTCTATGCAGGTTGATAAGATTTAGTGGCTCAGGATAGAGCATTTAAAGGAATAAATCAAAGGACAAAGCTTAATATGTAGGCTGTGGTTCTATTATTGAAATAAATTAATCAGATTTTCATAAAAAAAACACAGAACTGAAAATTAATTGTTGTTAATTTAAAAGGTTAATCAAGGGCTGAAATCAAACATTGGGCTTCAGTAATTTGATTTTCTGGACAGTGAGGATTAGTTGATCATAATCGGCTTTTAGATTGTTGGAGAATTCTCTAATTAATCAACCCAAAACCTCCACTTAATCCAGAAGTTAACAGTGATTAAAACACACTCCAAACAACAATCAAGATCAACCACAGAGAACACAAGAACATCCCAAAACTGAAAGGAAAGAATTAGATGGATCAAGCCTGGGTAGGGCGTGCGATCGCACTACCCTAAAAGCCGATTATCGCCTCCTTCGTGCATGATTCCGGCGATCTCTCCACCTAGTAGGGTATCCTAACCCACGCGTCGATCGTCACCTCCCCGTGGCACGTCATCGGGTAGGCATAGCTGATGTATCCCCAAAAGATGAAGAGATCACTCTCATGCTCCAAGGTGAGAATGAAGATGTGAGAAGGGATAATGGCAGCCAGAGAAGAAGAGGCGCTAAAGAGAGAAAGAGCTTGCTTGTGAGTTAATGTTTTTTCAACCTGCGGCTAGGGTTGAAGCAATGGTGGATTTATAGCATTGGTTATATATGTTTCAACGGTCACAAAAGTATCCGTTGGAATCCAATGGCTAGAAATTGACTTGGTTAAAATGTAAATAAGGCTGGATGTGAGGGTATTTCTAACAATAATCTCAGATATTAACTACCAAGATATATGGTTTATGTTTAGTTCTGAGGTTTTAACTAGATAAATTTATGCAAATCTGATTCATTTCCTTCTTAGTATCGTTGCCAGTTTTTTAAAACTCATTCTATCATAGTGTATTAAACTGTAATCATAAGGTCTGTTTCTGTGTGCCTTTAAGAGATGTTATATACACAAAACCAATTCTTTAATATGTGTGGAAAGGATCTTTAATGAACTGGTTGAAACCTTTAATTGAAGTGTACTGTATTAGTCCCAGTTTTTGAATGAAGGCACTTGAAGTATCCTTTGAGAGATTCATGTTCATAAATGTATCCGTATATGCACCTCATGGACTTCAGTTCCATAAATATCTAGCCAATCCATGTGAGGATACAAATGGAACATAGGAGTATAATTTTGACATTGTTGCACGATTATTTTGTGGAGGAAAATTTGGAGATTTCAATGCATAAATTCACAGATTTATTTTATTTCTATGCATAAAATCAGGGATTTAGTTTATTTCCCAGTTGTTAGTTTCCATATTTTTTGTTACCTTATCTTTTGTTTCTATTCTTTTGTTACCCACCGCCACTATCCACCCGATGACCAGCAGGCCACCTGATTCGCCGCTGCCGATGACCGGCCGACCACATGTATAAATTTGTTATATTTATCTCAAATTCTCAAAGGGCATTTTTGTAATAGTAGTATATAACCTTATCTCCCATTACCTTCAAACGAAACACTACATGGTTTGATAAGCTTCTTTTACCCTACCTTTGCCCTAAACAAGATATGCTTTAAATTAAAACCTTACTTTTCCTTACCCTACCTTGCCTTACCTTACTTTACTTTATGAAACCCTAATTCACCTCATCCAAGCAAGGCCTTAAATGGATACTAGAGAAAATAAATGAAAACCTGGAATATTACATAGTAACAATATAATTGCATATTCACTCGCAAAAATAGGCAGAAAAACATAAAACTAAGTACAATGAACAATAATATATAGATACCTGATAAAGTGGACCATATGTGTAACAGGTAGGTGACGGGTCTCCTGTAACCATGCGTTGAATGACTATGTCACGTTTAAATACATCTCACACTATCTCATCTATTGGAGAAAATAATTATACTCGTATGCCATGTCTAACTTTGGAAACAGCTAGCTAGTTGTGTGCCTACAATGATACGACCAAGATCTCGTCGACAACACCATCGTATTCTTTTAGTATGAAGGCATACATAACTTAGAAGTTTCGATACATGGATGAAAATTGAAAGAGGTCTTTTAAAGAGCAACATTACTTATTTAAATATTTTTTTTTTTCAAAATTGATTGTATAATATTTGATATTAAATATGACCTTAGATCACTAACCTTCATCCTTAATATAAGAAATGATGATGTATTTTATTAACCAATGCTTTATACATTAATCAATTTACACAATGAATTATTATCTACTTATAAGTAGTAAAAGTAATTGAAGTTATATTAAGGAACTTGATATTAAGAAGAATGGAATGTATATCGTCATGAGATTGATTTGTGTACAAACTAAAATTTTGGCAAAGAGAATTTATATTACCAATGCAGTTGAAAGTTGACATAATTGGAGACCAAGAGAGATTAAATACAAAAATCGATATTTGGGCAAACCCATCTTATTACAAATGTCGTAATTTGATTTCCCACATCAGTATAATGAAATGGATTGAGTTAGCAGGCAAGGTTTCTTCTCTGCAAGTAGCAAAAACTGTAGATGAGAAATTTATATATAGATTTCTTCCCTGATTTAGCAGGCAAGGTTTCTTTTCTGATCTATAGATGAGACACAAAGTTAGCGTAAGGTATTGTAGTTTAATTAAAAGTTTAAAAATCAAATAAAGGATAAATAAATATAGTGATTGTGCGGAGTTGCGTTTTTACAGTGATTAAGATTGAATACATTGAGGATTCTTAAGTGATTTGTTGTTCCCTCCCCAACTACTTGGAAGACATCTAGTTTGTAAGTCAGAAACATGGCAACTTAACATTTTTTTGGTGTTAAAGTCACATAGTTTGTAAGCTCTAAATGGCTTCAATTGAATAAAACAACAAAAGCAGCTCCATATTTAGAAAAAAGTTGGCAATAACCTCATGAAAATCCAAATAGAACATGCATATGATAATAAAGCACATGAAAAACCAATTCGATCATACAATGAGAAGGAAATCCTTCAGTAGAGCTGCAGTCTTTGCCATCAAAGACTTTTTGTTTAGTTGTCAACGTCCTTGTGGCGTAGTGACAAACCGGTCGCGCTCCTCGACACCCACCCGGGTTCGAGGATGCGCTGAGGCGCGGACCTGTGGCGAATGCCTGTGCACGCCCGAGGGCAGCTGCAAGGATTCGAACCCAGGCCCCGTGACGCCCGTGGGTAACTTAGCGAAAGCGGGGCTGACCGCCTAGCTCAAATGTCCCAAAAAAAAAAAAAAAAAGACTTTTTGTTTAGTTTTGCCAAAAATAAGGTTCCATAAGTAACAATTATCGAAAAAAGAAGAGCATAATCTAATAACCTTTACCCAACTTAGGAGCATTAGCAGTCTCTGTGATTGTGGTGGTGGTGTCTCTGTTACTGAGAAAAACTAGAAATATATTAAGGCCTTCTTTGGATTGGCTTCTGGGAAGCCCAGTCTGGGAAGCCCAAAAGCGTTTTTTTATAAGTTAAGCGCTTCTGGACTCAAAAAAGTTTGTTTGGATTGGCTTCTATAGAGAAGCAAAAGCAATAAAGAAAGCCCAAACACAGTTAGTTTTCCAGAAGTTGGTCATGTGAAGCTTCTGAAAAAAGCAGTTGTGGGAAAGCAGTTTTGGAGTTACACAATGACGAATGTACCATGAAATAAAGAAATGACAAGGGTTTTTAAAGATTTCTCTCCAAGCTGCATCTCCCTCCCAATCCCCTTCGTCGCTGTCTTTGAGATCTGAAGACCTCCCCGTAATATATACACACGGGCATGATACTATGCGGCCGACCTTATCATCAAGTAGTGCGGCGGCCTCCACTTGACTCCATTTCCACAAGATAGTGTTTTGAAATCCAGTATATGGATGGAAAGAACATAGAAAAATAAGCTGGCATGTCAATTTTCATACAATTTAAGAACTTGTAGGGTCTTCATTCTAATGAGAGAAATTTTGAACCAGTAGGATTTCTATAAATTTTCACCTATTAAGATGAAGACCCTACAAGTTTCCAAATTGTATGACAATTGACATGCTAGCTTATTTTTCGATGTTCTTTCCATCCATACGATTGGAAATCCTTAAAACATGCTCCAAGGGCCGAAATTGGAGGTGACCTGGCCGGAACAGTATCGTATCATGCCCGTATATATATATATATATATATATATATATATATATATATATATATATTGAGAGAGAGAGAGAGAGAGAGCTCCATGATCGCTTCAGCTTGGAGGCATGTGTGTTTAAATTAATTAAAATTTTTTGTTTTGTTTCAATTAACATTCATTGAATGTGTTAAAGTACTTTGGTTCTGCATGTGTGTTTACTTGATGAGTGTTTACTTGATATAGAGCAAGATTTCTTATCTAAGTGGCATATTATAACTGAACATATGGTTTATTTCCTGAACTTTGGATCTGGTTTGTTTTGTTCTCAGAAATTTCAAAATCTGATTTGTTTTGTTCTCTGAAATTTCAGAAATTTCAGAGATTTTAGAGCTGATACTTCAATTGGTAATTGCTTTGGATCAACCAAATTCACCAAGAGTTGGTTTGGATCCAATTGTTTTCAGTTAGTTTTTCTATTCAAACTGAATCAGTCCTCAGGTAAAATGGAAATGTTGTTTATAAAGAACAAAAGTGTTAACAAGGTAAAAGGTCAGGATGGTATGATCCTGTGATTGTTGTTATATCCAAAACTTGTTCATCACTTTTAATCCAAAACAACTCTAGATAATAATTATACCATGTTCTCTTATTTCAGTTTTGTTCTTTCTACAGATTGAACCCATCCGGAATTTTTTTCTCTTTATTTTTTCTGCAGGTGTGTTATTTCTGCAGATACCATGTTCTTTCTACAGGTTTGCTCTCTTATTCTTTTGCTGCCCTTTTTGTCCACTATCTTTTTGCAAATTCAAACCTGGTGTTTGTATTGAATCGACAGATTTATCAAAGCCTGATTGGTTGATTTGTAGACATGAATGTTGGGAAAATCTCGCTAGGATCTTCTACTGCAGAAATCTCGTTGGGAATATGTACAATAGCGAAATCCCCTATTCCATTTCCCTGATGATCTCTCTTGAACATCTGCTTGTGACCTTGCAAATCCAATAATTTTCATATTCTCATCTAAATTATTGTGAAAGTTTGTAGTTTTGAACTGGAAATTGGTTTTCATGATTGTAGAAATCTTGCTCACAATCAAATACAAGACAGTTTGGGAGATATGTTTGCAAAACTTAAAACAGTTTGTATCAAGAGAATGAATGTTTATTATTATTAGTAATTACAAGCAAATGGCCCTCACAATGTTCGGGTTATTTTACTCAAATTTTCAACTTTTTTATATTCACATATTTAATAATTTTAATATTATAAAATTAGATTTTTCTAATTAATTTTTTTTAAAAAAATTAAGATTTTACTTATTTAAACCAATTTTCCAAATGATTAATGATTTAAAATATAATTTTTTTTTAAATTTAAAAAGTTAGTTTTTTTTAAAATTTAAATTATTATAAAATTTAAATTCCAAAAGAAATAATTTAGAATGAAATAGCAAATGCCCTCACATTGTTCGGTCGGTTAAAAATATTAATTTTTTATAAATTTTTTTTAATATTCACATATTAAGTAATTTAAAAATTAAAAATAATATATCTTTTTAATTAAATATAGGAAGAAAATATTTTAAAACTTTCTCTTTTAATCCAAATTTTTAAGAGAATTATTATTTTTTAAATATCATTTTTTATTAATTAAAAAATAGTTGTTTAAAGTTTTAAAGTATTTAAAAGTTTTAAATTCCAAAAAAAATTATTTATAATGAAGTGTTTGGAGTATTTTTTTTCCCTAAAAGGGTTTTATGAATTAAAAAATTAGTTGTTTACAGTTTTAAAGTATTTAAAATTTTAAAATTCCAAACGAAAATATTTATAATGAAGTGTTTGGATTATTTTTTACTTACATGATGTTTCCTAAAAGGTTTTATGAATCAAAAAATTAGTTATTTAAAGTTTTAAAAGTATTAAAAAACTTAAATTCCAAAAAATAAATTATTTATAATGAAGTGTTCAGAATATTTTTTACTTCCATGATATTTGCTAAAAGGTTTTAAATATTTGTCATAAAGTATGAAATATATTTATTAAATTTTATCTTTTAAATTTATTTTAAAAGAATATTGATATGAAATAGTAGAAATTTATTTTTTTGGTGATTTATAAAATTTCTTATACACAGTTAATCTAAAAGGATTAAATATTTTAAATTTTAAATATTATTTTTTATGATTAAATTTTTAATCATTTAAAATATTTTTAAGTTTTTCAAAAGCTAAAAGTTCTTTGGCCGCTAAAAGTATTATGGGAAAAATTTATAGATTTCAAGAGAGAGAGGAAGTAACAAATTATTTATAATTAAAAAAAAAAATTGTTTCAGTTTTGCTTGTTTAGATGAGATTTTTTTCGCTTATAGATTTCAAGAGAGAGAGGAAATAACAATTTGATAGAATTAATTTAGATGAGATTTTTTTCTCTCCCTTTGAAGCGTGGTGATACATTTTCAGCAAAAAGAAAAAAAGAGATTGCGATCATTTAAAATATATTTTTTTTCAAAATTTGAAAGTTCTTTAGCAGCTAAAAGTATTATGAGAAGAAATCATAGATTCCAAGAGATAGCAAATAAACAGAGGAAATCAAAAAATATTTATTATTAAAAAATTTGTTTCTGACTCTACCTTTTCCAAAAACCCCTGACTAAGACAGTCAAATCCAACCACCACCAATGCATTCTATCTAACAAACCTTATCCAACCACCAAGATGACAACCCTCACGTCACATAAAAATGAATTCAAAGCTCTCTACTAAAGATTAGTAATAAAAAAAGAAAAAATAAGTAAGAACAAAACTTACCAGTTCCCAACAACTTTCTCCTTACCAATTCCCTTTCCTTCCCAACAATTTTAAAAAATCACATTATTAATTAAAGTCTAAAATGAATAATTTTAGATTACATCCCTTAAAAAACCACCATAAAGAATATTTAAAAAGAAAAAACTTTTAAACAACAAAAATTTTGGAAAAAAATCTATATAATAAAGAAGGAAAAAAGAAGCAAGATCAAAACTTACCGGTTTCCAAGTACCAATTCCCTTTCCTTCCCAAAAATTTAAAAAATCACGTTATTAATTAAAGTTTAAAATGAATAATTTTAGATTACATCTCCTAATAAAACCACTTGAAAGAATATTTAAAATAGAAAAAATATTTAAACAACAAATATTATGGAATAACAAAAATTGTATAATAAAGAAGGAAAAAATAATTAAGATCAAAACTTACCAATTCTCAACACCTTTCTCCTTACAAATTCCATTTCCTTCCTACTGCTTGGTATAACCACCTGAGGAACCAACGCTATTAGTTTTTCAAAATTTAAAAATTCAGAAATCGGAGAAATTATGTATAATAGATATAAAAAATAAAAAATAAAGCATAAATCAAAGAAAAATATGTTGTGGATTAGATTAAATTAAACAAAAAAAAAGCAAATGTAGGACATGAGTCTATAGCATAAAAAAAAAGAAATAGTACATTAATAACAAAAAAAATCAAAGAAAAATATATTATAGATTAAGCTAAACTAAATAAAAGGCAAGATCAATACATACCGCAGATCGCAATCAAAGTCTGAATTATAAAAAAAATCATTTTATTAATTAAAATCTAAAATGAATAATTTTAAATTATGGAGTCATTCTGATATCTTATCTTTTAATAAAACCACCAAAGAGAATACTTAAAAAAGAGAAAACATTTAAATAACAAATATTCTGAAAAAAAAATTATATAGTAAAGAAGGAAAAAAAAGCAATCAGAAATAAAAATTAAAACAAAAACCAAAGAAAAATATGTTATGTATTAAATTAAATTAAACAAAAAAAGCAAATGTAGCACATGAGTCTGAAGCATTTAAAAAATCAGAAATAGTATAATAATAACAAAAAAATCAAAGAAAGATATATTATGGATTAAACTAAATTAAACAAAAAAAAAAGGCAAGATCAATACATACCGCAGATCCCAGTCTAAATCATAAAAAAAATCTTTTTATTAATTAAAGTTTAAAATAAATAATTTTAGATTACCGAGTCATTCAGATGTCTTATCTCTTAATAAAACTACCAAAGAAAATATTTAAAAAAAAAGAAAATATTTAAACAACAAATATTTTGAAAAAAATATTATACAGTAAAGAAGTAAAAAATAGCTTACTAGTTCCCAACACCTTTCTCCTTAACAATCCCCTTTCCTTCCCAAATGGACAGAGATTAGGAGGAATTATATATAATAAAGAAGGAAAAAAATAAACAGAAATAAAAATTAAAACATAAATCAAAGAAAAATATGTAATGGATTAAATTAAATTAAACAAAAAAGCAAATGTAGCACATGAGTAGCATTAAAAAATCAAAAATAGTACAATAATAACAAAAAAAATCAAAGAAAGATATATTGTGGATTAAACTAAATTAATAAAAAAAGACACGATCAATACATATCGCACATCCAAAAGGTGATAGAACAATCGTCTGAATCATAAAAAAATTCATTAAAATAAATAATTTTAAATTACAGAGTCATTCAGATATCTATCTCTTAATAAAACCACCAAAGATTATTTAAAAAAGAGAAAATATTAAAACAACAAATATT
Organism: Dioscorea zingiberensis; assembly: GCA_026586065.1. Classification (NCBI taxonomy): domain Eukaryota; kingdom Viridiplantae; phylum Streptophyta; class Magnoliopsida; order Dioscoreales; family Dioscoreaceae; genus Dioscorea; species Dioscorea zingiberensis. The sequence continues at coordinate 45,574,824 of CM048823.1, forward strand.
ATGAAAAAAAAATTATATAGTAAAGAAGGAAAAAATAGCTTACCCGTTCCCAATATCTTACTCCTTACCAATCCCTTTCCTTCCCAAATCGAGAGAAGTTTGTGTTCTCGTTATGTTTTAAAATGATGAGAGACGTGGAGGAGTGATACGGCGCGGTATAACAACTTGAGGAACCAACGTGATCTTTTTTTTAAATTTAAAAATCCAAAATTGGAGAAATGAAAAAAAAAACAATACAATGTGATATAACAATTTGAGGAACCAACGCGATCCTGTATTAATTTTTTTAAATTATAAAAGTTAAAAATCTGAGAAATTGGGAATACCCCAATCCAATTTTCTGGTTTTTTTAGAATTTTTTAATAAATAAAAAAACATCGCAACAGTTTCTTCCGTAATATAGATAGATTTCTGTGTGAAATTTCACTTTCATTATTTGCAATTTTTAATAAAATTTTTAAAGAGATTAAATATTAAACTGTTATGAAATCGTCTAAATTCTAAAGTGATGATCTGTCTACTAACATATTGAATTAAAAGATAAATATGAAATTAATTAATAGATTTTAAAAAGTCATGACATCTCTTTTAAATGTTCTCTTTTACTTAAAGATAAGGTTGTAAGGATATTAAGATAAAATTATTCAATTTTAAATTTTAAAAATAAAAATAATTAAACAAAAATAATTTAAAAAAATCAAAGAAAAATACGTTGTTGATTAAACTAAATTAAACAAAGAAAAAGTTAGATCAAAACATACCAGTACCCAATTATTGAGAATAAAGAAGTGATTTAGAAGATCATCCAAAAGGTCCTCAAAATGTAGCATCTGAATCATAAAAAAAAAAGAATCACAAAACATGTACAGTAATACCAAAAAAAAACACAAATTTTTCCTTCCCAATTCACGGGATTTAAAAAAAAAAAACAAAAAAAAACAAAGATCAAAACATACCCGCCTTCCAAAGATAGAACTTCCCAATTCGGATCCCTGACCTCGAAAGCATCGTTAATCAGACCTACTGATTAAAGAAGAGATAAACTCAACTCTAATTCAAGGCCTAATAATGTGATAAGCAGATAACATTCCATAAATTAAATAAAACTCGTGTTCTTAAGAACATAGAGTTAACTGGGTCCATAGGCCCTAAAATAGTCAGGTCCCTATACGGGTCCTACAAATAACAAAGCTCATAAAAGCAAAAGATAATGGAGACTCCTATAACCTCTGGTCCTCCGGAGTCCTCTCCCCAGGCTCTCTCCCCTCCTATACCTCAGAATCTGTAAAGAGGAAAAGAGATAACACATGAGCTTTCGAAGGGAAAGCTCAGTAAGTAAGAGTCACGCATGTGTCATCAATAGGAAAAATGACAGTCAAGAGGATCATAGTATCAACAATAAAGTCCTAGGAGTCTACCACAAGCAAGTCAAAGGTACGACCCCTGTTACAGAAGCCCTCGGGCTCTGTTGTGAGTCCTAAGAGAACTCTGAGTTTACTCCCGGCCAAGATGTCGGTTTTTGGATATAAATACGACCTAGTTGGTGCGCTTTGACCTCCGATCAACAGTGCGGTAGAACTACCTCTTCTACGTGTTAACACTGCGATTAGGTGTACCAAGCCCACGGCGGGTAAGACCTCCGAGATTTGCTTCTCACGGTGAGGTCATCGGGGAAAGTCAGGGGGTCCTGTCCCTGAACATCCTTAAAATTGGAGCTTCCCTATCTCCACTGAGTCCGGGCAGTAGAACATGGCAAACAGGGACACCGACGTCCCAAAACAAACATACATGCTCAACAGGATTCAAAAACAAATATGAATAGCATGTATGGCTTTAGCAGTGCATGTAATACGAATTCATAGCAAGTCCAAGAAAAGCCCGAAACCGGGTGGAAACTAGGCAAGTGAACTTACCTCTGGTTGGTACTAGATGTCCTTCTAGCTTCCTCTGGGGTGCCAACAACTCCCCGAGAGTATCTGGCATGCAGAGGTCCTATTAGAAATAGTATTCCAATGATATTTCTATGTCCTTAGGTGTACATGCATGCCTTACATTCTTATTGGGCTTGGGCCCACTAACGGGTCCTAGGGACCATCTCTCGGGTTACCAGCCCTTATTCCCGTTTCAGTGCCCCCTAGCTGACTTTTGGTTCTACCTAGGTCAAACCTAGTCAACTTTAGTCCATTTGTCGAGTCTGACTTTATTAAGTCACTTTAGTTGAGTTGAGCCTCATTAAACTGATCTTAGTCCCTTTTTACTCTAGAAGGGCATTCTGGTCATTTGAAAATCCTCTTTGATCTTATTTAGCTTCCATGCTAAACAATTCTTATCGCTCAATCAACTATCTAAATTTAAGAAATTAATTAACTAATTTCTATTTGCTTCATTTCAATATTCCGTAATAATTATTAATTATTATGTCATGCACCCATAGTTCCATATAGTTACCGAAAACTATATAACTATTTGATTAATAGTGTTAATACTATTAATAAAGATATTACTAAGGTTTTAATCTTTTATTAAAACCATATATTTCCAAACTTAATAATAACCACCAAACTTAAACACCTTTAATCGGTTAATTGAACATGTGTCACACCCTAGGTATTTCCCTTTAATCAATTTCATTGATCAATTAACTTTTCAACTATATCTCACTATAGTTTTCAAATTATTAACCGTGCTAATAATTTGTCACATAAACTATAATAGCAAAACTCATCCAAGTTAAAAGTACCACAAATAAATATGTCAAACTCTATAGTTCCCACTAAAAAATATTTGTGACATATCAATAGTTCTCCAACAACTATTTCAACTAATTAGTTATTATTTGTCACAATAATCAACTAATTTTCTATCTCATGACTAATATTTCAATAATATTATTAGCTTGTCACACTAAGTTAATAATTTCATTAACTTTTATTTGTTATCTCAAGTCCATAGTTTCCCCCATTTTATTACTATGTCTAGCCAATTATTATTTATAATAATAATAATCAACTAATGTTTTAATTGTAAAGAGAGGAAAATAAATAATCATTGTAATAAACTAAATCATTGTCACACTCCTAAGTTATATAACAATAATTAAAACATTATTCTTTATTACTATTTCTTTTATATATTTTTTTAAATAACTTCATCTTCAACCTCTCACTCTCTAGCAATCAACGCCACCGGTGTTCGGGGCAAATCATAGCCACTCGGACGCCGCCCGGCTCGGGCTCGTCGTAGTTGGCCGTATGCGACCACTTGGTACCGACCTCTCCTTTGGCGCCACCGACCTATACTCTATCGGAAATCAAAGAAATCCCTCGGTAGGCGGAAGGTCTCTCCGGTGAGCTCACGCCGTCGCCATATGCATCACGAGAACCACATCAAGGTTTTCGGCGAGTTTTATCGTTGCTTAACCGGTATTTGTCTATGAAGAGGGTGTCTAATACGCCGGAAAAAAAAGAACTGCCTCTCTCCTCCACGAGGCTTCGGCCGTGACCTTTGAGAGCTACTCCTCCTGTCTCCAGCTGATGTCGCGTCCTTCTCTTCCTCTGCTTGCTCGTGAACAGCAAATGCTTGTTCAAAGACCCCAACAGCTCACTGTGAGTTCCTCCACTACTCTCCGACTGTCTCTCGCCGGAGAAGACTATCACTCACTTGCTGTGTGACGAACCAGAGGGTAGAATGCCCTTTTTATAGGGCTAGGGAGGCCAGCCCAAACGTCAAAAATGCCACCTTTATTGCGCCGCTAGCGTTCCAACTTCATGCATTACAACGGGCCGGTGAGGGGCTGTGTTCAAGCGCCCGCTCTGCAACTCTACCGGGCGGAGAAGGGTGAGCTCTGCCTCGGGATATGGTCTCGAGGATAAAGGGCTGTGATCGTCCAACACTGATCAAAGGCTATGATTTAATCTGGTTTCCTCTTATCCAGCGTTCTTTTAGATTAACCGTCGAGATATCTTTGATATCAACGGTCGGATGTCGACCTCTTGTCTCGAGCATCATAACCACAAGATGAACGGTTCATACCTGTCCGCACTGTGTGTTTACTCCCATAAAAGCCCTCTCCTTCGCCTCGTATCCGATCCACGACCAGATGGATTAAATCTGGGCTCGCCACGTGGCTCTCTGTAAGCCCTTATAATGCCTCGCGATTTACACAGTCTGAGATCATTTAATCTCGACCGTTCGTTCTCTCTGATAGGGTTTTCTCTCACGAAATTTTATGAGAGGTCCCTGACTCTTTTAATTTTATACTTAGGTCCAAATCTGTGAGAGAGGAAAATTTCTTTATAGTCCTCCTTTCTTTCAAAATTACTATTAGGTCCCTTCAGTCCTCATAATAATTTTAATTTTTAAATTTTTTTTTTAAATCTCCATTTATTTTAAATAAATCGTTTAATCCCACTTTAACACCAATCACGAAGAATAATTTAAATATTTATTTCCCAATAAAATTCATGGATTTTACAAGCAGAATTCTAGAAAATCGCATCCAAAAGGTTCTCCAAATATAGCATAGGAGTCTAAAGCATTCCAGAAAGAGAGAAGTTTGCATAGTAATTTGAAATGATGCGTGGAGGAGTGATGTCAACCAACGCGATCGTGTAGACGTGGAGGAGTGATGTTACCCAAGTGATGTTAACAAACGTGATCGTGTATTAATTTTTAAAATTCAAAAATTTACAAAATGTGAGAAAATTGGAATACCCCAATCCAATTTTCTCCTTTTTTTAAGAATTTTTATAAAATAGAAAAAACCCTTGCAACCGTTTCTTCCGCTTAGTATTATAGATAGATATGGATGTGACAGATGCATAATAATTGAAATATTATTATTTATTATAATTCAATGTATGTCCATTTTAATAATTTACCACGGAAAAAGTCCTTTTTAGAATGAACATCCAAACAACTACCTAAATATAAAAAGCACTTATGGATTAATCTATTCAAACACAAAAATAATAGAAGCGCTTAATTTACTTTGAGAAACAATTTTTTTCAGAAATCCTACTAGAATTTTGAAAAAAAATGCTTTTTTTAGAAGCCAATCCAAACAAGGCCTAAATCAATAACCATAGCATACATGTATGTAGGAATGGACAAATCACAAAGGTAGGACATTGTAATGCACAAATTATTAGAGGGTGATCTAAAACATTAGAAATGTGCAAGATTGGACAAGGAGGATATTTTATGGCAATATCACGTGGATCTCATCAAATTGGAAGGTAGGAAATACTACACAAAAGAATGGAATTTTTTTTATTACTTAGAAAATCACACAAGGAAAAGCCACAGCTACTATCTCATTTTTTCTAAACAACAATTCTTTCTTGAATAAAATTGATCTAGGTAAATCTATTGATATTCCTTCAATCAATATCAGAAGAGATTCCCTGTCTATCTTGTACGTGTGCGTGCTTGCCATTCACTTTTCTTCTATTACCTTATATAATTTCTTTGTTGCTTGTTACTTGAGTTCTTCAATAACCCTTTTGGTGAAATCTAGTTGAGACTATGTTCCATACTTAATATTTATTATTATTATTTTTAATAAATGTAGATAAACCACTACAATCACGTAATAGGTGTGATTTGAATACATCACCCTCTCTTTGTGTGAGAAATGAGTTACCAATTTACCTTGAAAGTTGGTCACCTACTACATTGGACAAAACTTAAAATTGTGAAACCTGCTACATTGGATTACATGGCCATGCAATTAAAACATAAGAGTTCATGTATCCAACCCATATTCCACATGTGCACTTGGTCAACCATATAGATGGATGCAAATAGAAAAGGTGTAATACTCAATACCGATTTATAATTTAGCTCCCACTATTATAATTTGAGCTTCTTTGTTCCCTACCCTTTCAAGATTTAGAAATTAAAGGCATGTTTAAAGACTTGTTTAGCCCCTAAAGTTGACGAAGGGAGGGACTAACATTTCTCAATCGTGAAAATAGAGGGACCCCAGGGCTTAAATTATAAATATAATCTAAGTCACAAATTGATATAATAGAGAGACTAAATTGGGTATTACACCAATGGAAAATGGATAGTACAAATCACGGTCGTGCTTACAATATCATGGGGAAATTATTATACCATGGGTTCTAAGTTATTGTTTTATGGGTTCTAAACTATAGTTTTTGGGTTCCGGGCTTCTGCAGCAAATGGCGGCCATTCTATAGCATTCAAACCCACAAAACACTATACTAGAACCCAAAAAACACTACCCCATGATCCACCCGGTATGATACTGTGTGAACAATGCACACGGTATCATAGAATTCATTGTACAAGTAACTATTGAATATTTTTCAAGAACAAAAATCAAAATAAAAAGGTCCAATAAAGTGTAAAGACAAATAGTGCATTTAACCCCAAAACATTTCTATAAAAAAACAAAATAAAAATCACTGACAACTTCAACAGCTGAATTCAGACACTTAAACATGATATCATACTAAGTTGAAAATTTGGATACACTGCAGGTGTCTTTCTCATTTTTTAAGTTTTTTCCATTCAAACACAAATTGACAATGCACAACTCCCTTAAATGCTATGAGAATTGATACATCTTCACCTGCACTTGTTTTGTAGGGTTTCCCAACTAATGCTAGTCCAGAGATAATTTGGCAAGGGTTAGAGCGAGAACATTCACTCCATTCGCAATATCCACAATGGACGCATACTCTTCAGGCTTGTGGCTATAACCTACATTCAAATAAATAAATAAATAAATAAATAAATAAATAAATAACAAAACATTATTGAGCATATCAGTGAAGCATTGAGATGTGAAGGATCTGATCCAGCTCTATAACAGGATCATATCTGGTCTGATGCAAGACTAAAAAGTAAATAGGCAGAAGCAGAGAGTTGACAAAGAGTTGTGTTATTTGGAGAAATAAAATACATTTGGATGTGTCATCATGATCAAAAGGCTAATGTGGAAGAAGGATTGATCTCAGAAGAGCACATCACATATGAAGGAATGACTAAAATGAAAAAGTTCTCATTCAGATAATCTGGGAATATAGATCTAGATGTAGTATTCAAATAAATATTGTTGTCAGATCTAAGAATTTCTGCATATTAGTCATATATGTATATACTGCATTTAGTGCAAGAATGACTAGTTTGTAACCAAACTTAAACAAACAAGGGTGAATGCCTAAAGTTCTTGCTGCAAAATTGAATCATGGGGCCATTCAAGGAGCTGGAATGTCAGAATGATCCCTTATGTTTCTTCTTCTGAATTGTCTTTTTAAAATGATTATGTTTAATTTCTTCTGTATTGTTTTTTTAAGATGGCTTCATGTGCTTCTCATTTCCTCTAATTTGATAGTTAATTTATTTAGTGCCCACCATTAATTTTATTACCATATAACATCCTAGATCATTAGATAATAAATGATTGTCAAATTTCACAATTTTACTAAATTAATCAAGTAAATCTAAGACGCACCTTTGTAACACGGTATGAAGATCATGCCCATTGGTGATACTCTGCAAGTAAATTGCCACCATAGAACTCTTATAAGCAATCCAGAGACCAATAACAAGATGCCAAAACAAAACTAGAGATCCACATCTTATCATGAATCCAAGAAGCTACAATATGTGTATAATATATGGTTTTAATGAACAATAAAGAATATGTAGAGAATAATAAAATGCAATAAAGGGGATGATCAACAGAGAATATGTTGAACATAACAAGATGCAGTAAAAGGAGGTCATCATATCAAGTAAATTCCCAATAATGAAGTATATAACATTAACATCAATAGTCAGAGGAACAAAGAAAATTTATACTAGAAAAATTGTATGTGATGCATAAAATAAAATACCATAGAAGAAAAAACCAATTATTTTTTTATATATAATTTTAGAGCACAATTTGCATTGAGTCATCCCAAATAAAAGCCACATGAAAAATTCATAGTTCATACACACATCACCATTGATGCACACAAACTAAACTTGCAAGATTATAAGATAAACTGTGAATGAAATGAATTAAGTCAAATTTAGTGGTAGCATTAATGAGCTGGGGCCCACATTTAGCCACAAATGAATACTTAAGATCAAATAAGATTTTTCTCAATCAAATTACTTGATTTGTTGCTCCAACTGCTAAAATATATTCTGCTTCAGCTGAGGATTGAGCTACAACTTCTTGTTTCTTAGAATTCCAGCAAAAAACACCACTGCCAAAAGAAAAAAACATAGCTTGATGTACTCTTAGAATCATCAACACTCTCTGCCTAATCAGCACATGCGCAAAACCAACAAGATCATGACTTTCCTTTCTTGAGAATAGAACACCATAATCAGTAGAGCCTCTAATATATCTGAATACTCTCTTTGCTGCACAAAGATGAGCCTTGCTTGGTGAACGCATAAATCTAGAAAGCAAGCTAGCAGCATACATAATGTAAGGTCTTGTTGCGGACAAAATACAAGATACTTCCAATAATGCTTCTATAATTTGAAGCATCAACCTTGCATTCCCCATAGTCAATGGAAAATTTTACATTAACTATCAAAGGAGTAGTAACTGATTTTGCTTTCTCAATATGAAATTTTTTCAACACTTCCTAGGCATATTTATATTGACTAATAAAAATACCATCATGCAGTCGATGAATCTCCGTCCCAAGGAAATACCTCATTTCACCAAGGTTTGAAATTTCAAACTCCTTTTCCATAACTTTCTTGAAATCCAAAATCATGGCTGAATCACCACTAGTAATCAGCATATAAGGAGAGTACAAGCTGAATTTGATGATATCCACCTTTTTTAACATAAAGAGTGGCCTCATTTTGGCTCCTTTCAAACCCATTATGTTGCAAATAAGTATCAATTTTGCCATACAAGGCTCTTGGAGCTTGTTTAAGGCCATAAAGAGCTTTGATAAGCTTCTACACCTTGGTTTCACTACCAACTTCTTCAAAACCTTAAGGCTGCTCAACAATTATTTCTTCATTTAGAATGCCATTTAGAAAAGCAAATTTAACATCAAGATGAAAACTTTTCCATCCAAACTTGGTTGCAAGAGAAACCAGCATTCTAATTGTATCAGGCCTTACCACAGGAGCAAAAGTGTCTATATAATCTATGCCTAGCTGTTGTGAATAACCCTTGGCCACAAGTCTTGCTTTTAGCTTGTTTACAGAACCATCTAGATTCATTTTGGTTCTATAAACCCACTTGACACCAATGATTTTCTGATATTGAGGTCTATCAACAAGTTTCCAAGTGGAGTTCTTCTCAATCATATGCATCTCCTCCATTGCTGCTCTCCAACCATCATCAACAGTTGCATCTACATAGCTTGTTGGTTCAAGCTTTAAAAAACTACATATGTCATGAATTTCTTCAAGTGTTCTTGTACCTTTAATAGGAACATGAGCATAACAAACACTCCAAAATTTTTTCAAGTGATTGACAAAAGGCTTGAAACAATGCGACACTTCATGAGGAATCCTACCTTTTAAAGATTTTGTAGGCAGAAGATTTAATAGATATACTAAGGTATTGATTGCCTTAGCCCATATCTTTTTTGGCAAGGATTTTTCATACAGGACGTCTCCATGATAGTTCTAATTTTTTTCCTCTCATTCACTCCATTTTGGTGAAGGGAGACGAGCTTGAAAGAGACTGTTTCTTTTTATCCGAGACACTAGACTGAAGTGCACGACTCTCACTTCTAGTTTTCCTTTTCCAATTTTGGGGCTTGCTATGAATCTTCGAGCACGTTTCACGCGTATGCCATGAATATTGGTTTGCAAGGAAAGAAGAAAATGTTGGATATTTTTATTGTAAAACCCAAGGGTTTTTATGATTAATTTTGAAATTTATTAATTGCATCTTAATTGTTTTGGTAATTGGGAAAATTCTATAAATTATATTTAATTAGAAATGATGGGAAATTTTAGGATTTATTCTCTATTGGAGTTATAATAGGTCTTTGAGGACTTATTGGAGGTTTTGAGAGTAACTGGGTCTAAAATAAAATCTCCTTTATTAAAACTATAAATCCCAGGATTTTTTTTTTTTTTTTTTTTTTTTGATATTGAAGTGGATTTAATTATGATTTAATTATCTTAGTAAATAGAAAGAAATTTCTAAACAAATAAATAGGAAAATGGGGAATAAATTCATGCAAATCTTTAATGGAGTAGATTGGGTCAGCCAAGGAGTAGAAAGAAAATCTGGTAAATAGGGGGGCTGGAAATGGATTTTCATTCTCTCACAAACTTAAACAGTCAGGGACCTATCTGTGAATATGAAAAGAGATCAGAGGCTATTTGCAAAAGTGTAACGAATCAGGCACGTGAGTTTGGATGGACGGCCGAGATCAATGCTGGGTTTTAATCTAAAGGATCAAACGGTCGTTGTTGCATGGAGCTGGCCGAGCACCGGAGAGGAGCAGCGACTCCGCGCACCACCGTAGCCGATCCTCTCCGCGTTTAGTGCGTGTAGATAAGGTAAGAGATCGTTTAAAATTCAGTTATGATCGCATGAAGACCCTCTCAGTAATCTATAAGTAGGGAAACCGAGCCCTAGTTTCGTTTCCATCTGACGCCGCTATCGTCCCGTTTGCGCTATAGAGAGGGGAGGAGCGCCGCCCAGTCCTCCCTTCTTTTCTCTGTCACGAGTGCGTGCAGAACTCAACGAACCACGACCGCCTCGCCGGAGAGCTTCTGTTATTCAGTGAGCATACCTCTCCCCTCCGATACTTGTTTCAGTTGAAGTCTCTGTTTGTGAAACTAGCGTGGTATAGAGGTGCTGACGATTTGGAGAAGGTTAGAGGTTCGGGTTCACGCTTGTGCAGTACATGACTGACATGAAGAACTGTTGATGATAGTTTTATTAACTTGGGCATGAGATGATGAGTGGGTCATTAGATGGTGATCTCAGATTCGGATATTGGTTAGATGGTGATACAGATCGTGTGTGTGTTGGTGTCCAGGGTGTTGCATGGGCATAGAAGGGAGGAGTTTGGACTTGAGTGCTTTCAGGGCATGGTTTATATGAGTTGAGACCTTGGATCTGTTGAGAGTTTGTGGTATTTTCTCAGTTGGTTAGTTGATAGATTTGAGAGGTTAAGTGGCTTGTTAAATCCTGGGTGACTTTATGTTAGAGGAGAGGTTGTACAGGCCTTTTGAGAATGATTACATAGCTGTGGGGTATTATGGAATCAGTTGGGGTTGTGGTTTGATAATTAAAAAGAATAAAAGCTACATGAGCCTAAGGGAAAACTGTAGACTCATGCAAGAACAAAGTTTAAAATTTTTTCCTGGGATAAGGATCTATTTACATTGCTTGGGGATAATAGGTGGAGATCCTCTTAAGATAATGTTGATTGGTTGAGTTCAAGATTGGGTCTCTTGTCCAGGTACTGGTAATATGATATCATATAGGGATATGTGAGATTAAAGGAAGAAGATGTGTAGTTAAATGAATTCCATTAGAAAACATGGTTGGCTTGTGGGTACAAGCATGCATGAAAAGAGCATGACAACCTTATGTATGAATCCATGATAATAATGGGTTGTGGGTACAAGCATGCATGAAAAGAGCATGACAACCTTATGTATGAATCCATGATAATAATGGGTTGTAGATGAACTCTAGTTTTATGGAGGTTTGTATGCATAGCAAGAGTGGATGTGGCTTAACTATAATTGTTTGCAAATATAGTCGTGTACCAATTTTAGAACCAACGGTGAGGTGAGTAAATCGTTAGAGGGGGAGATGGAATTACAACCAAGGCATAGTTTGATGTTCTGTCCTTGGTTATGAAGATTAAATGAGTAATAGAGGTTGGTGGTTATCAGGTCTTGGACTTAGATTATTATGAGATGAGCCTAGAGAGAGAAAGAGGGGTATTGATTGAATGGGTTGTTGTGTTGTGATATGATGATGTTTTTGTTTAGTATATGTGTTGGATTAGTAGTGATCTTCTCGGTGAGTAAGACTTGGGGAAACCATGGATAAGTTAAGGTTGTATGGTTGTTGTTTTTGTGTGAGTAAGATGGGTGTTGATGATACTTTCCCCATGGATAAGTTAAGGTTGTATGGTTGTTGTTTTTGTGTGAGTAAGATGGGTGTTGATGATACTTGAAGACTCCATGATTAGTTTGGTGTTTATATGAGGTTCTAATATAGTATTATTATGGAGGTGATATTGATGCATAGTTTTGGTGATATTATGGGGTGATATTGATGATATTATTTTTGAGCTTCTTGGGAATTATTATTTTAGTGATGTTGGGATTATGTTTTGATCAAGTGAGTTGGGTTGATTTGTTGGACCTTTGGGCCAGTTTGGAAAGTTGAGGATAAAGGGTTTATCCTATTTAATTAAGGAATTAAGATTAATTAAAGGTTTGGGTTGAATTCATGTCATGGGCCGGGCCCATTTTTATGGTTTTACTTTATAGATGTTATTGTTTTTAGAAAAATAAATAAATAATAATAATAATAATAATAAAGAGAAACACTCGAGCGTATATTGAGTTGGGATTCGTGGTTATCAGATATTGTGAGGAGGCCGAGCTCGGCTTCGGAGACGGATCACAGTGCGAGTTGTTGGATTGCGACTAGAGGTAAGTTACTCTTGCCTCGCTCCTACCCATTGCTTGGGTTCCTTGTTTTGTTGAATGCTGGTTGTTGGCATGTCTTTCTTTGTGATACCTGCTTTTTTTTTTAGATACATGCACATACATGATAGTTATTGCTCTCTTTCCTCATATGTGTATGATTGATGTGCTTGTGGTAGTGCTGTTACTACCTGTTTGTTTGGAATGCTCTGTTGGGCTTGCCCACCCGTGGGCCGACTCTTGACTGTAGGCACTCGTGGTGCTTGTGTGCAGCTATGTAGGTATGCGTCGATTAGGTGGCCGGAGGCTCATCGGAGCATAGCCTCCCCGTTATGCAGCATGAGACCATGGAGATACGTGAGTACTTGTGTCTTTGGCCGGTAGGTATCGCCAAGCGAAGTTTCTTCTTCCGCCGGATTGATGGAGCGAGGTGAGCTCCGGTTATTCTGCGAGCGTTAGGGGAATGGGGACACCCACGGCGTTCAACCACTCGGCGGAGGATAGTACTGGATTTGTCCCCCGCGGTCGATGGGGTCAATCAGCGGCCATGTTGGCACATGAAGAGAGGTAAGCGCTACCAGGAGGCGGCAGTTAGTCATTGGCGGCCAGAATCTTTGTGTTGGCCGGGGAATTATTCTTGAGCTTGTTATTGGAATTCTCTTCGAGCCCGAAATTTGTTTGTCGAATAGGAGTCTTGCCGTTGCTGATGTTTGTGGTAGACTCCTAGGATTTGTTTGTACGGGGTGTATCCCCATTGCATGATGATTCTTTGATTTTTGATATCATGTTTCATCTTATGTCTTTGAGATCCTTGCAGGGTACTTACTGGGCTTTCCTTTCGAAAGCTCATCACTTTTTCCCTTCTCTCATTTCAGGTCCTGAGGAGTAGGTTGACTCGAGCTCAGGAGGCGTGCGAGAGTCGGGGTGGGATATTTGCTGAGGTCGGAGGATCTCCCTGACTTTTGTCTCTGAGTGAGGATACTTGGCTTAGGACCTATGTAGGGCCTGGATTTGTTAGGGTTTTGGACCCTTGTACTTTATTTTCCGCATTAGCACTATGATTTGTATTTGCTTATTATTGGATTAATAAACTTTTGAATTTATTTTGTTATCTGCTATTGTTTACTTAGGCCTTGTACTTTCGAGTGGGGCGGAGTCTCTCACTTGAAATGCAGTAGGTATGATGGCGATGCAGAGGTCGGGAATGCAGATTGAGAGCGTTACATTTGTAATAAAATATAAGGGTTTAATGAAAGGTTTTATGAAAGGTTGTAGAGAAGGGTATGGGTATTACCTATTGGAAGGGACACATCTCATCCAAAGGGATGTTTCTTCTTATGGTAGGTTGTGTCTCAACCAATAGGGTGTTACCAAAAGACATGATTCATTTTCATGGTAGGTTGTGTCTCATACAAAGAGGTGCATCATTGGCTATATATAGCTTATGAGTATTTCAACAATTGACAACAATTCTCCCTCAAGTATTCACTCTCCCTCTCTACATTCCTCTATAAAGGCATTACGTAGTTTTGGTACTCCGTACAAAGTATCAAAATTCTAATTCACCTTCTTGTTTTTCCACTTTTCAAAGGTTTCACTTTCGATAGTACAAGCGCAGTGAAAGGAAGTTCCGTTGTATCTTAAAGGAAATTAGCCGGTAACCCATTGTACTACTGGATTGGTGGGGGTTAATTTACCCTTAAGGAGAGCGACATTGTAACGTGCCTCGAGACTTCATTTCTACTAATCCATCTTCCACCTATACACATCCTCTTCAACAGAAAAAAAAAATCCATAGATAGTAAAACCTAGGGCTCTATACCATGTTGGAAATATAGAGGGAAGATATAAGAAAATAAAGAGAGTAGAGAAAACATCAAATCTTTCTCATACCATTGAGCAACAAATACATGGTTTTAAATAGAAAAACTACATAAGTCAGTTCCTTGAATCAAAGAACAAGAAATTAAAAACAGAAGATAAGGTAACAAAAAATAAGGAAACTAACAACTGGGAAATAAACTAAATCTATGATTTTATGCACTGAAATAAAATAAATCCGTGAATTTATGCATTGAAATCTACTAATTTTTCTATACAAAATAATCATGCAACAATGTCAAAATTATACTCCTATGTTGTATTTGTATCCTCACATTGATTGGCTAGATATTTATGGAACTGAAGTCTAAGAGGTGCATATACAGATACATTTATGAACATGAATCTCTCAAAGGATACTTCAAGTGCCTTCATTCACAAATAGGGACTAATATACTACACTTCAATTAAAGGTTTCAACCAGTTCATTAAAGATCCTTTCCACACATATAAAAGAATTAGTTTTTGTGTATATAACATCTCTTAAAGGTACACAGAAACAGACCTTATGATTACAGTTTAATACACTATAATAGAATGAGATTTAAAAAGCGCTTAGCGACACTAACAAGGAGATGAATCAGATTTGCATAAATTTATCTAGTTAAAACCTCGAGGAAATAAATTTAAACCATATATCTTGGTAGTCAATATCTGAGATTATCTCATACATTTCTTATGCCACTCATTATGTACAACAAAACTCATTTTGGCAGAGCAAGCAATGCAAAACTAAATGATAGAATACATAACAAAGAAAATAGAAGTTTTGAACTTTATTACACAGCCATGAAGAGTGAATCATGATATGCTCTAATGATCATCAACTTGTGGCTAAGATTCAAGCTGTTACCTGACATCTTCCATGGCATTGACTATTGAGTGTTCACTCTTGGCTGGTGGGTCCTGATTAACAATTCTAAACTTTGATAGTTTGACTCCACGTCTTCTGGCTATTTCAATTGAAGATTGATGAATTTTTTCAATTACAGCATCCCTTCTCTTTCATCAATATCTCGTGTGTCTGGAGAAAGAAACTTACATCTTTAGTTGGTACCAGAACTTTTAACACCACAATTGCAATGTGGAAAACCTCAATTTATCAGATATCAAAATCAACATTGCTAAAGGAAAGTATAAGAAAGTTAAATTTGAATCAGCAGAAGGATATATTTGATAAAGAAACAGCTGTCTATGTAATTTCATTATATTGAACTTAACTAAAGTGCAATTCTTTGATCTGGAAAAAGAAAAAACATAAAACCAATTAAGTCTAACTAAAAGTAGCATCAAAATGAAAAACACCTTATGGTACTAGTGAACAACGGCAGTGAATTCAATCCCCATCCTCATCTACCTTTTTTTTTTTTTTTTGCATCATCACACTCTTCAACAACAAAAACAAAATCAAGTACACGTTTTGGAGAGCAAAAACAGTTGAAAGACAACAATAAGACTGCCTTAATCATAGTCCAATATGGAAAACAAGTAAAAAATAAAATGAAAAAAAAACTCCTCAATATAGAGGACAGTAAGTAAGCACATCCTCCTAGTGCTCTTTGGTCTTGCTGCTTTGTCTCTTCCAGCTGAGACCCCAGTGCTTTACCTAGTACTTGGCCTTATAAATAATTTGTGGTAAGTGTTTTCTCTTGAATTTGAACACCCAAGCTTCATCTCTTTCCACATGCTCAACCATAGCACAATAAAGAGGTTTTCCGATCAAATCTAAATTGTGAAGAGATATGATCTGAACCCCATTTAATCTAGTACTCCTGCACTGAAGGATGTCTTCAAGCAAAAAAGCCCAATTTGAAGCTGAAGTTAATGTGATCAACCAATTTCCTTGCACTCAGCCAGAAAGTACAAGTTACATCTGCACCAGCATGTTATTTATTTATTAGAGCATTTGAGGCCAAGTTCTTGCCATAGCATGTCAACCAACAAAAATCACAACACTCTAAGAGACTCCCAAAACAGCTTAATCAGGGAGAATAAACCTCTCTATCCTTCATGAAATTTTACAAACTCCTCAAGGTAACTTGCCATCTATGTTCCACCACCAACTTCTCAAATAAGGAGTGTTTATTGGATGATTTTGTTATAAACAAATATAATTTACTTTTGTTCAATGAAGAAACACTAGAGTTTCACTTCTCTCAAAATAACCCAAAACTTTCAACAAGTTTCACCAAAACAAAACCTCTCAAACTAAAATTCAACGGAACTGTTAATTCACAGCTACAAAAACCTAAAATAACAAAACTACCCAATTCACAAATGTATTAAAATTAATTAAAAAAAATTAAATCATTAAAATAAGGAGTTTAGTAGAAAAGAACTGTATTTTCATAAGAAATTTTTAGATATTTTTAATTAATTTAATATTTACTAAATGAAATAGTTTTGTCCTTTTAGGGATTTTATAACAATGAGTTAAATGTTTGTGTTAAAATTTTATGTGAAGGGTTTTTTTTTTGTGAAACAGGATTAAAACCTTTAGGATTTTGGAGAAAAGTGAAACTTTAGGTTTGTTTAAAAAAAAAAGATAATACTATAGGTGTTTATAAAAAAAATCAACTTATCCGATTAAAATAAGTTGCTTATGGATTTTGAAGTTAGAATTTCGTTTGGAAGGAAAACTTATACCCCAACTTGACCAAATTTTGATTTATTAATACTAATAAAAATAAATATTTTGCTATTAAAAATGGTTTTCTAACTAAAGATCTATGTTTATTAATTGTTTGTGATTTTAATATAAAATAATGTTACTTTGTTTAATTATTATACCATGTTGAAAAAAGTTACTCCTGTGGAAAAGTCAATCGATTTACAGTTTTTAGGTTTGAGTATTAGTTATAAAACCCTAGATAAAGGGGATCTAGTTGAGATTTGCTTTTTCTTTTCTTAATTTGTAGCACCAATTATGTGTATATATTATGCCTTATGAGTAAACGTGTGAAAAAAGAAAAGATAGAAATATTTTCGCTATTTCACATGATATTAGAGACCTAAGAACCCAAGGGCTGGTTTCCCTTCTTCTCAGTAAGCCTTCATTGCTGCTATTTTTCTCCTTTTTTCGCTTTTTCTTTCTCATATTCTCGGCCTTCACTGCTGGAGTTCGTTATTGTTATCTACACGAATGTTTCGTGTTGGAGATTGCAGGTTGCAGAGGAAGAAGACGACAAAAACAACTTATAGCAAAGGCTGAGAAGGAAGAAAAAACTTGTTGTTTTTGGCCTCCAACGTGTCAATTTCACTGATGTACGTTGTTTGAGACCACAGAGGCGAACACTATGGCACAATCTCAGGAGTGGCACTACACCAATCTACCAGAGAATTGCAACGTATCTAAACACTATACAGAATGAATGGAAAAAATTATTTGAAGTGGTCCCAACTTGTTCCCAGTATATTGAAGGAAAATGGCAAACTAAGTAATCTCTTGGGAATGAGGCCAGAAAGAGAAGATCCTAGCTTTGAATCTTAGGGCGGGGAGGATTCAATGATTATGGCTTGGCTATGGAAGTCAATGACACTGGAGATCGGTGACACATGTATATTCTTGACCAATGGAAGGGATATATGGGAGACTATTCAACAAACCTATTCGAAAGCTCTGGATGCAGCCCAAGTGTACGAGATAAAGGTCAGTACTGGGGCAGAAAAGCAAGGAAAGAAAATGATCAGGAAATATGCTAACTAATGAAAAAACTATGGCAAGAACTCGGTCATTATCGGTGTATAGAAACGGAATGCCCTGATGATGTGATAATCCTTAAAAACTATATTGAGAAAGATCGAGTTTATAATTTTCTTCCAAGCCTCAATTTCGAATTTGATCAAGTGAGAGTTAAAATACTTGGCAAAGAACTTTCATCCTTGAATGAAACCATCTCAATAGTTCGAGCAGATGAGAGGTAGAAGAGAAGTCATGCTTCAACCTCAACCCTTGGAGGGATCAGCGATGATTTTCAAAAGCAGTAACAATCACAAACAAGGATAGGCGCAGCCACTGGTGCTTGAAAATGGGAAGTATGATCTAATAAAAAACATTCAACTAGGATAGTTTGTGGTGTACTTATTGTTAGAAGGCAAGACATACACGACATCAGTCTTGGAAGCTCCATGGGAAGCCTTTTACATCTAGCAAAGAATAGGGATACAAGAGAGGACAATAGAAGAATCAAGTGCAAACGTACTTATTCACTATACAACCAGAGGAAGCAAAATCCTCAAAGCAAGGAAGATTCAATCCAAGTGAGATTGAGAAGTCAAGGGCTCTTCTTGAATCTCTGAAACCATCAGGTACATTCTCGTTGGCACATTAATTCAAGTGAGTTTCCTATTTCCCATTAGATCACATGTCTCAAATAGAAGCCTTACCAACTCCTGTGTCATAGATTTGGGAGCAACTGATAATATGACTCATTTGTCATAGAAATTTAGAACATATACACCATGTCCGCTTAATAAAAAAGTTGCTATAGCAAATGGTTCTAACCACTGTTACTGGCATAGGAGATATCCACATTAGCCCCTCACTTATCTTCAAAGATGTGTTGCATGTCCCAAAACTGTCCAAAAGTCCTCAAGCTCCCCAGAGCACATTACAATTAGATCGTCAGCATATTAGAGGTTGGAGATTTCATCTTCTTCTGAATCGCCATACCGGATGCCCCTATATAAGTTGGCTCTCGAGGCATTTGTCATCATTGAGCTGAACACGTCGGTGATTAGGACGAATAGAAGGAGGGATAACTGATCACCTTGTCTCAAGCCTCTTTGGTGTCTCACATAGCCCGTAGGGTGGCCGTTGAGAAGGAATTTGGCCTTGGACGAAGTGAGTATCAATCTGATTCAGGTGATCTACTTTGGTATAAAACCCCTAGCCTGTACCATATCAAACATGAATTCAAATTCCACCATGTCGAAGGCCTTTTCAAAGTCTATCTTGATTAGAGCTCCATTATTCCTCCCCTGCTTCATCCTGTGTATGAGTTCTTCAACAACAACAATATTGTCTTGGATATGCCTTCCCTTGATGAAGGCTATTTGCGATGGGTCTACCAGCTCATCTATCACTTTCCCAAGCCTGTTGGCCAGCACCTTAGTAATAATCTTCATAGAGCAGTTGAGTAGGTTGATCGGTCTATATTCTGCTAAAGTAGAGGAGGAGTTAACTTTTGGGATCAAAGTGATGTAGGCCCAATTTAATCTTTCCAATGTTGTGTGCCTGTGGTGGAGATTATTGAATAGTGCACTGATTTCTTCCTTCATGAAATTCCATCATTTTCGATATATAGACATGGGAAAGGCATCCGGTCCTGGGGACTTATTCGGATTAAGGTCCCTAACTACCATTCATAAGAGTAAAGATCACAATTTCCCCAATACAGAGATTTTTTTTTTTTTAAAAAAAGATTCATTTATATCATCTATTAAAAATTTTGAATAATGACTAAAATAAATTTATATGGTTTTCAAATATTTAAGTATTATTATTAATAAGGTTGTTGTAATATATTTAAGGAAAGGAACATTGGAAAACATGTGAAAAAAATTACACGGTTTAGCCTTATTAATATTATTTACATTATTAGGACAAATTACAAGGCATGAATCCGATATATGTTCACGTCTTAAGACTTGTCCTCCTTTCCATTTCCCATACAACTTGTGTGAGGGGTTATGAAACTCAAGACTGAAGAAGGTGAGGATAGTGAGAGTCCACAGGTGCATGCTCAGTCTAAGTCAATAAGTAGATAACACTATGTTCATACGAAGCCAATTAATAATTCTTAGAAACCACTTTATTAGATCAAACTACCATTCATAAAAGAGTATAGAAAGCCAAATAATCCTTCTTGTAAGGAAAGTCTGGGACCTTCCCCACAGTCGACCCTCCGACGCTCAAGTCAGCGAGAGATAACCAGAGTAAGTGGAGAAGAGGAAGGAGAAATATGGATGTGTAGAATGTTGAAGAGGAAATGGAAGAGAACGGGAGAAGGAAAGGTCCCGAGGTAGGAGACGAGTCTTAAGAGTCAGACAGAGGTCCGCCTTATATTTCCCTTTCCGCCTCCCTTTATCTCTCTCAGGTCTCTATCGAGTAGTTAGTCGTGGGACGTCATGATATGACACCAGCGCAGGTGTGATCTTGCAAGAATCTTCTATGAACATGAGGCGTCGTCTCTGACGCTAGCGCAAGCGCGCGTCCCTGCCCAGGCTGAGCATTACCTCTGACACCAGCGCAGGTGCGTGTTCTCGCCCAGGCGCACGTTCTCACCCAGGTTGGTCGTGGGGGAATCTCCACTTGGATTGTGATTCGTACGAGGAGCGGTTTTCAGCTGGTCTTGACCAGAAAATGTGGATAAGATCTGTCATACATCATATTGATTATGTTAAGGGTTCCTGTTCTTTTCGTGTTGCACATTGGCTATCTGTCAAGTTTTCTAATGCATAACAATGTGCATGGTGACTGGGTTTATAAGTAGCAAAGTATTAGTGGAGTGTTTTATCTCTTCCTTTATGAATTTTATTTTATTTTATTTATTATCCTTGTGAGCATCTTCTATTGTATGCACGTTAACATGTTTTAGTAGCTTAGGAAGATACCGGCCGTATGAAGATTGCTGATGACACTGGATGCTTGAATTGTTTCTAGGAGTTCTTGAGGTTGTTGTTCAAGAACCATTGTAATCCATATGAAGATATGGTTTGCATTTTCCCTTCTAATTCTCTTTAGTTACTGGTGGCGATTATATTAGAATTAATCAATGAGCATGTAATTTCAGGTTCTCCCAAAGGCTCCCGAAGAACTTGTTTGTGAACTAGCATGGAGGTAAGTTTTATTCCTTATAAGAATTCTGATGACAAAATCATGAAGACATTTTGTAGCATCAAGTTGGTTCCTTGGTGCTTAGCCATCTTGAAATTGGATAGTTGCATAATATTATATCCAAGTTATTTTACTTATGTAAAACAAAGCCAAACAATTCACTTACAACATTCAAGATATGAAAGAGTTCAAGGTTGACAGCCCAGGATACACTCACTCAGCGAGCACAGTGTTTCTATTTCACTGGAGGTAAGACAGAAAAGAAGGCAACGATGAGTTATTGTGCTGCAACTTGCTGCACTTCCTTTTCTCTATCTTATTATATATAAATCTCAACAACCTTATCTACTAAATACATGGAAGCCCACAACTCAACACACACATGTATGCAGGTAACAAACTTGACCGGTTCTGCGCTACATACCTTGACGTGCTCCACTACTCCTTGAAGCACTTCTACCTACAAGCAAACACATGCATGACGTCCACTTAAACTAGTGAGACCTCCAAGACACAATGAAACAAATAACACACACTCCTAACATGGCAAAGTAAGAAATAAGCAAGATTAAACTCAACACTCTCCTCCCTAATCTTGTCTCCTTCACTTCACAGTTTGTAGTCCAATTTTGTGACGCATCTCCAGGAATTTCACCCGACCAAGCGACTTCGTCAGGATATCGGCAAGCTGTTCTTCAGATCCGACATAGTCTATTGCTATCTTCCCATTTTCAATGCACTCCCGAATAAAATGATAACGGGTGTCAATGTGCTTGCTTCGATCATGATGGACTGGGTTCTTACAAAGTGATATTGTTGATTTGTTATCCACTTTGAGAACCACTTCTTCTTCAGCCTGTCCTCTCATATCCGCTAGCAAACGATTGAGCCAAATGCCTTGACAAGCTGCAGTTGTGGCTGCTATATACTCAGCCTCACACGAGGACAATGCCACCACCTTTTGCTTTTGAGAAACCCATGTAACCAAGTTTCCACCGAGAAAGTAGGCGACTCCAGTGGTGCTCCTGTGATCGTCAACATCGCCGGAGAGGTCGCTATCACTGTACCCGACCAGCTTTGCCATCCCCTGCTCCATACGTGTATAATAGCAGCCAAGGTTAAGTGTGCCACGTATATACCTCAGTATTTGCTTCACTGCAGCTAAGTGTTGAGAGGTTGGCTTCTCCATGAACCGACTCACGATGCCGATGGCGTATGCAATGTCCGGTCTCGTGTTTACCAAGTATCTCAGACTACCAATGATACTGCGGTAGAAGGTTGCATCAACAAATGAATCCTCACTGTTCTTGCTCAACTTGAGTCTTGGCTCCATGGGGGTTTGACATGAGTTGCAATCAGCCATTCCAGTCTTCTCTAGTATCTTTGAGGCATAGCCTGACTGGCACAGTGAGATCCCATGTGAGGTTTGGCATACCTCAATTCCCAAGTAGTAAGAGAGCAACCCCAAGTCACTCATGTTAAACTTTTCCATCATCTGCCTCTTGAACCTTTTGATCTCTTCATGATTGGACCCAATGATGATTAAATCATCTACATAAACTCCAATAAGTAGACTAGACTTACCAGTGCACCTCTTGTAGACTGCATGTTCATGTGGGCTCCTTTCAAATCCAAGTGATGCAAGGCTCCTATCCAACTTTGAGTACCACGCTCGAGGGGCTTGACGAAGACCATACAGTGCTTTTCTAAGTTTGAACACCTTCTCTTCATTGTTCTTCTTCTCATAACCGGGTGGTTGACAGACGTATACCTCCTCTTCCAGTTCTCCATTGAGGAAGGCTGACTTTACGTCCATATGGTGCACATGCCAAGCTTCCTGAGCAGCCAAGGCTAAGAGTAATCTCACTGTTTCAAGTCTTGCTACGGGTGCAAATACTTCATCAAAGTCCACTCCTTTGCGCTGCACATAGCCCTTTGCCACTAACCTGGCTTTGTGTTTTACTACAGCCCCATTTGGATCTTTCTTAATCTTATAAACCCACTTGAGACCAATAGGTCTATTGCCCTCAGGAAGATCCATCATCTCCCAAGTGTGGTTTTCTTCAATGGCAGCTAGTTCATCTTCCATTGCACGCCTTCAGCATGCTTGATCTTTTGCTTCTGCAAGACTTGTAGGCTCCTCGGCACCCAGTAAGCACAACCAGACCTCATCATCAAGGTCAAGCCGCGTGGTCACGTCGTACAGCTCCTGCAGCGACCGGTACCCGCGAGGCCCAATGCTTCTCGAAGATGTGGAGCCCGACATTGTTGTCATGGCAGTAGGTGTCGTTGCCGTGGCTAGTGCTCCGGTCATTTGTTCGGTAGCCCCTGATGGTGTGATGGGCTGCAGTTGCCCCTCAACATCTTCATTGGTAGGCTGTAGTTGCCCCTCAATATCTTCATTGGTACCTGCATCAAGGACTTGAGTTGAATACTTAACAGTGAACTCATCACCTTCCCTGTTGGACTTCAAGCCAGCTTCAGAACTCCAGTCCCATTGTTTCTCTTCTTCGAAAAAAACATTTCTTGATACATGGACCTTTTTTGTAACCGGGTCATATACCCGGTATGCCTTGGTACCTGGTTCGTAGCCCAACATAACCATCGGCACACGACGATCATCAAGCTTCTTTTGGTGCGGCTTCAACGGTTTGACATGGGCAAGGCACCCGAATATGCGCAGATGCTTCACCTTGGGCTTTCTCTGAAACCAAGCTTCAGAGGGAGTTTTCCCAACAACGCTCTTGGTCGGTGCACGATTCAAGAGATACACTGCTGTGGTAACTGCCTCCCCCCAAAAGTCACCGGGCATGTTTTTGCTCTTGAGCAGGCTTCGGGCCATAGAGATAATCGTTTGGTTCCTCCTCTCTACTAAGCCATTTTGTTGAGGCGAGTATGGCGCTGTAAAGAAGTGTTTGATGCCATGCTTCTCGCAGTACTCCTTGAGTTCATTAGATGAGAACTCTCCGCCTCTTTCGGTGCAGAGGGCTCTCATCTTTTCACCTATCTCCATCTCGGCCGCCACCTTGATCTTGTTCAGTGCCGGCAGTGTCTCCTCCTTTGTCTTTAGAAGTACTAACCACATGTACCTACTGAAGTCATCAACTAACAAGAGGAAATACTTGTTACCTCCTGCTGTTGGTGGGGTAATTGGCCCACACAAATCGCCATGTACAAGTTGGAGTGGTCTGTCAGCTCGGTAAGTTGCTTCTCTTGGAAATGATGCTCGTCGTTGCTTACCGATGAGGCAGCCGTCACACACTTGACTAATGTGTTGTAAATGTGGTAGGCCCTCCACCATCTCCTTGTTGGCCAGGTTTCGGATTGCATCAAAGTTCAAATGGCCATACCTTGCATGCCACAACCATGCAGCATTCTTGAGGCTTCCTAACAGGCACACAGGTTCAGCCATATGAAGATTGAGAATGTACAATCGGTTTCTGGACTTCTTGACTTTGGCGACAACTTCGCCCGATCAAAGATGCGCAGGTAATCATCTTCAAGCACCACTCGACACCCATTCTCCTCCAGCTGCCCAAGGCTCACGATGTTGCTCCGTAGCCTTGGTATGTAGTACACATCTGTAAGGGCACGATGTTCACCACTCAGGCATCTGAAAAGGACAGTGCTGCGCCCTTTGATTTCAACTGCAGAGTCGTCTCCAAATTTGACAAAGCCACCCACGGACTCATCCAGATCAGTGAACATTTGCTTGTTCCCTGTCATATGATTGCTTGCACCAGTGTCTAGGTACCAAGCATCACTTTCATGCCTTGTACCCGTTTCTGGAAGCACGCGCTCTTCATTGAGCATAACCCTCATTGTCGGCTCCTGGGTAACTTGCGCCAGTGCACATGCTTCCGCCATGAGCAAGGAAGGATCATCGTCTTCTTTCTCAGCGACATAGGCCCTGTCATCTTTCTTCTTCGAACGGCATTCTGAAGCAAAATGCCCCATGTGGTTGCAGTTGTAGCATTTGACCTTTTTCTTGTCAAATTTCTTTGCGCTTTGCTCACTGTCACGACCATCTTCGCCGCGTCCTCGGCCTCGTCCACCTCCTCTTCCTCGTCCCTTGGACGAGCTTGATGGGAAAAACTTACCAGATTCCTTCTCCTTCGCCTTCCACTCCGCTCTCGTTAAGAGAACGTGCCCGTCGCCTTCTCCTTTGGCGATACGTCTCCATTCTTCAAGCGCCTTCAGACGCCCAACCACCTCCTCGATGGTCATCGTGTCAAGATCCCCGAATTGTTCAATTGTTGAGACAATTGAAACTAGTCTGGGCGGTATGGTGCGCAGAAGCTTCTCTACGACGACTGACTCCTTCAGCGTCTCTCCTAGACCACGTATTTGATTGACTACACCTGTTAATCTTATTGCAAAATCATAAATAGTCTCCGACTCCTTCATGCGGATGATTTCAAACTCAGTCTTTAAAGTTTGTGCCTTCGCCTTCTTGACGCGCTCAGCGCCGAGGTACATAGTCTTGAGTGTCTGCCACGCTTCTTTTGCCGTTTCTTTCTCCGCCAGCATCAGCAAGACGTCTTCAGGAACGGCTTGGTAGATGGCGGACACGGCCATCTGATCCTTCTTCTCCTCCACTCGTGTCGACGCATCCTTCGGCTCGACAGCCTCCCAAACGCCCTGCGCGCGCAAACAGGCCTTCATCTCGAGAGCCCATGTAGTGTAGTTTGTCCTGGAGAGCATAGGGTACTGGAGCGAGATGCTGGAGCTTTCCTTCGCCAGCCCGCGTAACATCGCGTTGTTGATGCCGGAGAGACCGCTTCCCGACATGATCTTGGCACACACCGAGCTCTGATACCAAATGAAAGCCCAGGATACACTCACTCAGCGAGCACAGTGTTTCTATTTCACTAGAGGTAAGACAGAAAAGAAGGCAACGATGAGTTGTTGTGCTGCAACTTGCTGCACTTCCTTTTCTCTATCTTATTATATATAAATCTCAACAACCTTATCTACTAAATACATGGAAGACCACGACTCAACACACACATGTATGCAGGTAACAAACTTGACCGGTTCCTGCGCTACATACCTTGACGTGCTCCACTACTCTTTGAAGCACTTCTACCTACATGCAAACACATGCATGACGTCCACTTAAACCAGTGAGACCTCCAAGACACAATGAAACAAATAACACACACTCCTAACATGGCAAAGTAAGAAATAAGCAAGATTAAACTCAACAAAGATGATGGAGTGTAGATGGTTTAAGTTGAATAGTATCCCTGTGTTCATAGATAAGGGGATTTGATAAGAAAAACATATACATCAGTGAAGATGAACTGTCCCTAATTGACCCATTCTTCTTATGTAATATTCAACCCATTTAATGAATGCCTAATCCTAAGTTTAACCACTCCATTTATTAAACACATTCTGGTTTTGTTGCATGTATGGCTACCTCACTGGGTCTATTAGTTTTTCAAAGGAATATTCGGTGATTCCATTTAGGTATAAAGCTCTTTCCAACTAATTTCCATTGCCATTGCCATTGCTTGACCCATCTTAAAATGCTAGTCTGTTAAAAGCATGAAATGCGCATGGTTTTAGATCCTCGCTAGTGTAACATTCTTTTGTGGTTTATTTCAAGTCTTGGCTGCATATCATGATAAATTTTTTTGATGCCTATCAATGAATAAGAAAATGTTCAATACTTCACATTGAAATGCAGAAAATTAATTCTTTACAATTCATTCATGGCAGGTATATTTTCCTATTTGAGAGGATCACAAACACAAAATTTAAACTTCTAGAGACACAGGTAACTGCAATCCCCCATTTCTTCACCATCTTTCTGTACATTTGAATGCTACAAATTGACTTAATTCATGTTTTTGCTCAGGAGCAAATACATGATAGGATATCGAAAAACGCTTCACACGCTTTATCAAACCTGTGATTGAAGATTTAAGGCTGATAAAAAGTCCCAGTTAGCCATAAGAGCAGCTACAGGGATGCAGTTAAAACAATCAGGAAAGACCGTCCACAGCCTAACATTAAATCGCCGTTTACATTCATCATAAAATCCATATATATCCTGTTTATAGAAGCAAGAAGCATTCGTGATTCCCTCTCAAAAGGAAGAAGTTCTCAGGGTATTTAATTTTAATAAACTACAACCATATTATCCTAGTTCGCCAATGTGAAAATATTTTATTGAGATGAATACCTCACACCCAAGAGGACCTTGTCCTCAAGGTCCTGGACAGTGAACTGGCATTACAGCCGTGCAAGGTTCGGAGGTGGTGGCAGTTTGCAAGCCACGAACCATGGCCTACCTGCACTCACGAGCACTCCTAATCCGTTGTTGATATAACTTGTTCTCGTATCAGATTTTGGTTATGGAATGCCGATAATAATATCCTCTGCTAAATTGGGCATACCGGGGCCAATAATTGCTTCCCTAATGACTGACAAGCAACAAGTTTGCTTGGGACTGATTTGAGGAGCAATCCATCTCTTCCAAATTGATAAGATTGGTGAAGATAAAACAAGTTCATCATTATCATCCTCTGCATTGCTGCCAATTAGTTTTGATTGCCACCATTTTGTGGCCAAATCATAGGTATGGCCAAATTGAATGCTATAGCCATAGCAGCTATCACCATTGGCTTTGTTGGACCGGAGGTCAAATGAACAGCAATTGGTATGACAATTAGTATGAAATATCTGACTTGAGCCGAAAAGGTAAAGTGCAGCCACCATTAGAACAGATGTTGCTATAAGAATATTGAGAACAATGGTTATCCGGGAAAGGAAAGCTCCCATCATCACAGTTGTCATAAGAACAACAATAGCACAAAGGTGATTTACTTCCCTCCCACTTATGTTGAAGTATGGATCTGAAGTATCTACCGATTGGACTAGAATTTTCTCAGTCTCATTCTAGGATAGCTGAGCAGAGTCATCATATTCTGGATGAAGAAGCAATAACAACTTGATAAATGGTGGACAGATCGCAAACAATGTAGATGTCCAAGGTGAAAGGTGAGCAGATATATTTTCAATAGAAACACCTCGACCATGGAGTCCTTGAATGTCCTGGAGGAGAGCATACAGTTCAGGAATACCTTCAACAAGCCCCTCGGGGATTATGATACCCCCTTGATTCTTGTCTTGCTCATTCCTAGCTTGGACTGCATCACAGATTTTTTTTGTGAGGTAAAAAAGGGTGATAGTTCCTTCTCTATCAACCAGCATGTCCTGCTGTTGCTTTGATGACTGACCATTGCTACGATCAATGAAAATACTCTGATGTAGATTTGTTGTTAGCTCAAAAGGACCACAACCATCTGAATGTCTAGTGGCAACTTTTCGATGGTTGCTACCATTGTTTCCCTGAATAACACCTTGAGGAGTCCGATCATCAGACACAACAAAATTAGGAGTCTGAGCAATATGTTGCCCAATGCTTGAAATCAGCTTTCCTCCTATTCTGTAGTCTAGTATGGAGCTTTTGTTCTAATTGTATTTCTCTTCCCATTCTCTCTAAGCATTCTCCTCTGCTTGGTACTGATCAATGAGCTGCTTGCAATGGCATTCAAGTCCAATGGCAATGCTTGCACCGCTACCGAGAAAACCCTGACTTTCTATCAACTTCGAAAGATACTTTGTAGGAGGTGAAGCTTCATCACTAAGCTTGCTGTCAAAGAAGAATTGGTATGTATGGATTATTCCAACTAATTTGTATGCAGCTAACCGGCCGCTTCCTTATGCTTGCCTTCTATCAAAAACCTTCACTGTGAATAAAGGTTGACCACCTACAAGTGAATGTATGATCCCACAAAGTGCAGTGGAGGCCAATGTTTGAACTGCAGTAAGAACTCCATTTGTAGCTCTTTTCAATTGTTCTCCAATTGTTATCACTAGGATTGCTGAAGCAAAGAAAATTTATGTTGTGGGAGCTGAAATCCGGCAAGTATCCAGCCTACCACAAGCTGGAATCACAGTAGTCACCAGCACAGAAGCAAGCCCAAGCCTTCCCAATTTTGGAGATGGGGATATCACCATCCTTCTTGCTGTGAACTACTGATTGTCTCCAAAATTCACAGAGAGCCATCAGACCTAAGTGGCAAGACATACGGCTGGGAATACAAGGCTCGTTCAACTCCCTCTTCAAGATATAGATCGGAAGGCAATAGGAACCCCAATTGTGCATGAATAAATGAAAGCAATTCCTCTGTTTTCCATCTCTTCAACCAAACATATAGCTTCCTGAAACCCACCACCGTCAAATATTTTTCCCGCAAAAATTTCAAGATCCAATAGCTTAGTCCCCACACACTGCCCCCAGGGTCATAACCCATGTCAGAATTAGAGAGCTCCAAATCTTTCTCCCAATTAAGCAAAACATCAACAATGTCACCAGCACCACATGTGACATCATCAACTCGTCTACGCCAGTGTTCCTCGATGATCCTCCCCATAAATACATTCTGCTTTGTAAAAAGCTTCTGGCCCATCTTCCTCTCACCTCGCAACTCCTGTAACCCTAATGGAGGCAGGTGAGCACGCCAGTTGAACATTCCAAGAAGCTCGTACCCTTCATAACCCAACTTTTCCAACTTCAGACTAGAGCCAGTGCAAGTGTCTGTAAGGGTGCTATGATGATCCAGGTACACTTCCGGATCCAAACCATAGTCGTTCTCGACTAGCGTGGCTCCCATCTTAGCCGCCTTGGATTCAGACAAGGTACAACCCATGGATTCAGAATCCCTTAGGATCAACGCTGTCTGTGCTAACATTGCTGCAGTTCCTGGAGCTTGCTTGGGTATTTCATCAAACACTTCATGGGCATCTTCAACAACTTGGAATACATCCAAATTACAAACTATTGCTTGGGTTTCAACTAATTTGGAGATGGTAAAGATGGATTCTTCCAATCTTGTGAGGATGGCATCTTCTCGAACACGGTTTGCATATAGTTGGTTTTCCCATCTTGTAAAGAAGTCGCGTTCCTGAGCACAGCTATCATATAACTTTGCACATAGTAAGTCCATTTTATCCTCAAGAGCTTGCAACTTCATTCCGTCTAGCTCCATTTCATCATCCATAGAGGAGAGTAGATCGATGAAAACACCAATGTAACGTATCAACAGAGAAATAAGCTACTAAAGACTCAATAGTTCCAACAAGATAGATTCAATGGATTTAAACTACTCTCAGTCCAATCAGAAATCCATATCATCAGCATTAACAACATGATTCAACAGAAATAGGAAACCAACTCTTGAGAACAAACAAGCTAGAAACTGACAATAAGGAACATAAAACAAGATAAATGGAAGATGATTCACTCTCCGAGCTCCAGCTCCGGCGAGATAAACCTCGCTCTCCCGGGCGCCTCTGTTTCTCTCACGAGGTCCAGCCTAGGGTTCTTGATCTCCGATGCCCTCTGATCGTGCCTTGCGTTGCCTTTTTATAATCCCCTCTCTGCCTTTGGATCTGCTCTCTTTCACAGTCCATATCTCAAGGCAGCCTGCCATATTAGGATATATAACAGTGTGGCACTCTGTTTCAATGGACTTGATCACACACCTGCCCCCGTCCTCCGGCAAGACAGCCATCATGGTCTTCGTTGATAGGCTCTCCAAGCATGCTCACTTCTCGCAGTTAAATTCCCAATTCAGTGCGCCACAGGTTGCTGCCCTGTTCTCCAAAGATGTGGTGCGCCTCCATGGCATCTCGGCGAGTATTGTCTCTGACCGAGACCCCCTGTTCGTCAGCATGTTCTTGCAAGAACTCTTCAAACTACACGGGACGACACTCTCCATGAGCACCGCCTATCATCCCTAGTCGGACGACCAAACTGAGATTCTCAACCGTTACTTGAGGACTACCTCCGCTGCTTCGGAGCTGACCACCCTTACCACTGGCTGCATTACCTCCATTTGGCGAAGTGGCATTACAACACGGCTTGTCACTCATCGATGGGCATGTCCCCTTCGAGGCAATTTTTGGCCGCTCACCGCCTTCACTTCTGGACTACCTTCAGAGAACCTCCTCTGTGGAATCTGTTGACAAGCTCCTGTCCGATCGCTCCACCATACTATCTACCTTGAGAGAGAACTTGGCTAGAAGCGCTGCACCAAGATCTGACCGCGCGGAACCAAAGCGGATGGCGCGTTTCCCTTCAATGTCGATGATTGGGTTTACCTCAAGCTTCAACCATTTCGGCAGTCTTCCTTGGGCCACCACCGCCACTCGAAGCTAGCGCGACGTTTCTATGGACCTTACCGCATCCTAGAGCGCATCGGCCCCGTCGCCTACCGCCTTGATCTGCCAGTCAACGTAAGAGTCCACTCTGTTTTTCATGTTTCAAAACTCAAGTTATGCAAGGGGGACCCATGGTCAAGAGCAGCTCACTCCCTGCTGACTTTTTAAATCAGCAGCCTATCCTATGCCCTTTCAAAATTTTGCAGGCACGCAATGTTCTCCTCCAAGGCGTCACAGTGAAACAAGTGCTGGTCCATTGGGAGGGGCAGCCTGAGTCGGATGCCATGTGGGAATGTCTCTATGACCTTAAAAAGGATTTTCCCACCTTCAACCTTGAGGACAAGGTTGTTTCCGAAGGGGGCGACAATGTAGCAAGCACGACTCAACCAACAATTGGAGCCCCTTCATGTCGGAGTTAGCGCGCCAACATTGGGATCAAGAATCCTAAGAAGTACGAAGACTACCTGACTTTCTGAATTGATAGAATGGTTAATGGTTTGATTAATGATGTAATTAAGGTAGTTAGTATTTCAAATGGTATATGTTGGCTAGTGGGTAGGCTCACGCCTATCAGGTGTTTGTCAGTTTGTGTCTGAGGGAATGGCTGTAGCGAGAGATGCTCGTTGATAGCGAATCTCTTATTTGTTACATCTTGCTATTAATACAATGAAAAGCCCAACAAAAAAGGCAGAAAAGATTCTCCAATTATCCTCCTTCTCCTCTTCCAAGACTCTCCTTCCTCCTCTCTGATCCTTCTATTCACCTCTATTCACCTCCAATCTCTCCTCATCCTGTTTCCCTTCATCAAGGCCTGCTTCATATTATTTTAATTCTATCCCAAATCTAACTGTTAATATATATTTATTGAAATCTACATGAGACTTTTCAAATAGCTAGTTAAATAGAATGAGGGGGACTTGACTTTTGGTAGAAGACTTTTGGAAAATAACTTAAAACCAACCAATTTTCTAATATATAAAAATGACTTGTGGTCTAGAGTTTGTGACTTGCGTCTTAATTTGAATTTCTTCATGGCTGCCTCGGTGCAATGGAGGTCGATGAAGGAGGAGATCACCCTCCCGTCCCCCCAGCTTCGTCCTGGGCTGCGATTGTCGGTGCTGATGATCGAGAAGTAGCGTCCTCCATCCCGATTGCTGCCTCGGTGCTGGAGAAGTTAAAGAGAGTGGTTATAGACTCTGTTCGTGTAGACGAAGAGAGCAAGCAGAGAGCTCGAGCTAGGTTCCAACATGCTCTTTATGGCAAGCTTCTCGGCAAAGCTCCTCCTTTCGAGATTGTTCGGTCTACCCTCCTGGGTATGTGGAAGGCGATTGGTACCAACATCTGCATCTCTGATATGCCGAATGGCTTCCTCCTCATTCGGTGTGACTCGGAGGGTGTCAAGGAACAACTGCTATTTGGAGGTCCTTGGGCGGTGCACGGCGTCACTCTCCAGCTTGCTCCTTGGCAACCTGGGTTCGAACCAGCATTCTCGAAGCTCACCAAGGCTTTAGTTTGGGTACAACTCCATAATCTACCAGTGGATTATTGGGATGGAGAATCACTGGAAACTCACTCGGCATCCATCGGCAAACTGGTCAAAATCGATGAGTGCACGACCTCCCTCTCTCGAACAAGGTTTGCAAGGGTGTGTCTGGAGATCGATTTGGCTGTGCCCTTGAAACACGGCTTCTGGTTGGAGGACGGAGACAAGTGCACCTTTGTAATGGTGTTGTATGAAAGGGCTCCAACCTTCTGTTACACCTGTGGAATAGTTGGACACGAAGCAAGTTCTTGTACTAACCGGCGAGATCAAGCTTCTGAGAATTCACCTGTGGCCGGCCAGGCCAATGTTGGTGCTGGTTGGTCTGCACAAGGATCTCCGGTCCCTCGGACTGATCGGGAGAAAGGACATGCCGGACATGATCCTCTTGTGGAGAAGGAGCAGACTGAGGACCCTGGCTTTGGATGGATACGCCCCCCTTGCCGGCGAGGACGAGGGCATGGTCGCGGAGAAGATGGGGGTATGACAGCACGTGAGCTGCACACGCCTCTTGAGGCTACACGACGAGGCCAGTTGGCTACGGATGGGAGTCTTCGTCACGTGGAGCGAAATGATCGCGAGATGGAAATGGATCGCCACGTGGGGACAGACGAACGAGGGATGGCCCATGGTGATCGAGGCGGTCGTATGGGCTGCGATCGAGGCGGTCGTATGGGTTACGGCGGGTCTTATCACCTTGGTGACCGTTGCGATCCTTCAACCGCACGCAACACCGCTGAGACGACTGGTGGTCGTGGCGGAACCTATCATCCTAACATCCACTATGATCCCTCATCATCTCACCACGGTGCCGTGTTCATTGACAGTAATTCTATTCACCTGATCCTCGACTCCAGCGCTTGTGAGGATGATCGGACCGGTGGATCTGCGGACGATGACCTGGATGGGAGCGCCAAGGGAAAGCGTAAGGCCATCTCCTCTCCACCCCTACTGTTGATGTCATCGCTGGATCAGAGAGATGAGCGCTCTAATGATGATCATCGGTTGCTGGTGGCAAGAGTAGAGCAAGCTCTTCAAGCTAACATGGTGTCCTCTGGGCTTCGGAGGGATGATATCCACTTGGAGGATGACTCGGAGATGGAGGGTGCGAAAAGATTCCCGAACTCGAAAAGGGCTTCAGATCTTGGGCGGAGTCCAGAAGAAGAAAGGAAAGAAGATGGCAGGAGGGAAGAGCTCTTGATTACTTCATCCCCCTCTGTTCACTGCAATCTCAGCTATGTTTATCTGTTCGTTCTATGGTGTTTATCTGTTTTTCCTTTATCTTACAGCCGCTTGGGTGAATCTTTGGGATGCGTCAAGTTAACGACGATGTAACTTTTAGTATGTTTCTTTGTTAATCCATAGCTACTCTGTAGCTCATTTCATCAAAAAAAAAAATTTGAATTTCTTCATGGGCTCCACCTTCCACTTGCAACGTAACATTTTCTGTGGAAAAAGATATAATATAATTGAGGAGACTCCTGACTACAGAGTCAACTAATTATTAGTTTTTTTAATAAATATAAACAAGTCCACGAAAACACGGCATATGGCTTTGTTTTCTTTGTTTACTTTGTTTATATAAAAATAATAAAGAGGACATAAGGAATGTAGATATGACTTTTCTTTGTTTATATAAAAATAATAAAGAAAGTTAATTAATCTAATCAGGTGGGCCCGTCGGGTTACTGACTTACAGGTCACCTTCGAGTGACCCGAACCCTGCCTGGGCCACCCTACAAACCCGATAGGACGGGCCGTAACCTATTGTGATTTTATAACGTAATCACAACAATCAACCTGAAAAAATTGTAAAAAAAATATGCTTGTAAGATGTGATTGTTGTGATTAAAGTTATTAAGGTTATGAAGTAGTTGGAGTGGTATTAAAGATGTTCCTTTTATATTTTTTCATATATTTTTTTACTATTTTTCCAAGTTGATTGTTGTGATTAAGAAGCCCATTTTTATTTATAAATTACAATTCACATTTTCTTATTATTTTTCTTGGTTGATTGTTGTGATTATAATAAAAAAAATCTTGTTTAATTTTTTAGATCTTTTGAGAATATTTTATTTCTTTTTAGAATTTTTATAATTTTTAGAATTCTCTAGAATTATAACCGGATTTTTTTAGAATTTATTAAAAATACTGTTTATTTTTTAGAATTTTAGAATTTTATATTATATTTTTGTTTTTTTAGAATTTTTTATTTTTTAGATTTTTCAGAATATTTTAGAATTCTAACCAAATCTTTTTTAGAATTTTTTTAAAAAATCATGTTTATTTTTTATAATTTTTAAGATTTTTTTAGAAATCTTTTAGGTTTTTTTTGCTACACATGGCATATATGCCATGTCATTATTAAATGATTAATATTTCATGAGTTCAAATATTTTGCCACGTCAGCACGTCATGTAGGATGCCACATGCCCACATCATATTAAAAAAATTCATGTATTCCCTCAGTATGCCAGCTCGCTGTCATCTCAACCCTAAGGACCATAATTGCCAAAACTCTGAAAGTGTAGCGATCATATTGAACATTTTTATAGTATAGAGATTAAAATGAATAATATATTATAATACAGGGACCAAAAATATATTTTGCCTTATCTTTAATACAATATTATCTCAATCCACCAATAAATAGCCTTTTTGAATGACATGACGAATACATACAAATACACACATCAAAAACCTATGAGGACCAATGGAAAAGGTACGAGAAGAGCAACGAGGTAAATCCAAAACCATGGTTTAGAGGACACCCAAACTCACCGTTCTATAATAATTAAGTTTGAATGACTCTTGCTTGGTTAGTTGCTTTACAGATAACCTAGGTTACTGGTCATCTGTGGAGGGATATTGGTAGGCCCTTCTATAATAATTAAGTTTCATGGTGGAGATATATATACATCGAGCAGTGCTACATATTACATATTACGAATAGGTTACACGAATAGATCACACAAATGAATGGTGACCATTCAACTTATCTCGAGATCATCAATATAATCAACTTGAGGTGTGTTGAACAGTCATGATCTAATCGTGCTCTCTCTTCGTATGACCTGTTCGTACAATATATCATTCCTCTTATACATCACCTTTTTGTTTGTCGTAGAAGAAAATCCAGTGGTGAGTCTGCTGAGATGATATTTTTAAAAATAATTTTCTTTTTTTTATTTTAGGTTCTGAAAAAGAAGAATATTATTTCATGATTTTAAAAATTAATATTCATCTCTTTTCTAAAATAATTTAATATTTATTATCTGATTATTTAAATTCTATCCCTAATCTAACTGTTAATATTTATTGAAAGTTACATGAGACTTTTCAAATAACTAGTTAAATAGAATGAGAGGGGGGCTTGACTCTTGATAGGAAACTTGTGGAAAATAACTTAAAAACAACCAATTTTCTAATATATAAAAATGACTTGTGGTCTAGAGTTTGTGACTTGCACCATCTTTATCGGAGTCTTAATTTGCATTTCTTCATGGGCCCCACTCCCACTTGCAACATAACATTTTCTGTGGAAAGAAGATATAATATAATTGAGGAGACTGCTGACTACAGAGTCAACTAAGTATTTTTTTTAATAAATATAAACAAGTCCATGAAAACACGCATTTGGTTCAAAGTTCAAACACCCCATTTTTTTATTGGTAATTTGTTTAATTGATCCTGTAAAATTTTTTATTTACTTTATTAGTCTCATGTCATAAGTATTTGTCAAAATGACTCTGGATTGCCCAGTGAGCATTTGAAAATTATAATTGGAGAAAAAAATATTAAAAAAAATATTTCATGGGTTAAGTGTAAAATTTTGTTTTTAGAGTTAAGTTAAGATATTTGCAATATCATCCCGGATTTAAGCCTATTATTATTATTATTTTTATTATTTGTTTTTGTGACTCTGATATGGGCTCTACGGCTCAGATTCCATCGTGTATTTTTCTTTGGTTGTTCTCTTGTCCTCCACCACTTTCGGATTTCGAGGATTTGGTTTGAATTCCTCTTTTTGTACTTACCCAGAAACCGCCTGTTGTTCAGAGTGATGATCCCAACACTTGGTTTTACGGGATCATCTATGGAACTGAGTTCATGGTTCATCATAGCTATTTAAATAATCTCGAGATGTGTGTCTGGCGTATATTTTGAGGTTATCTTTATGGTCGTCTCTAGATGTGTGTCGGGCACATATCTTAAAGTACTTTTTGTGGATGTGATGTGGACTCTGTTCCATGGATGATCCCATGGAACCGAGTCCATGGGATCAATTCTCTTGTTGTTCATTGGTCACCCCCTTTTCCTTTCTTGGATGGAAGAGCAAATGATTCTGTCCATTATGTTCATTAGTACACCCAAATATCCAATGGTTCAGTTGTTTATGGATTTTGATCGTCCTGGTTCTCTTCCACCTATAAAACCTACTTGTTATGTTACTTGATTTGATGCAAGCATCTGTTATTCTATTTGGATAGAGGTCTTTCTTTGTTTAATATTATCTTCTCATAGGAGAAAGCTTTTATTGCTAACACTCCCCTGTTAACCTTAATTATGTGTTAAGGATCCTC
This sequence comes from Dioscorea zingiberensis, assembly GCA_026586065.1. Lineage (NCBI taxonomy): Eukaryota > Viridiplantae > Streptophyta > Magnoliopsida > Dioscoreales > Dioscoreaceae > Dioscorea > Dioscorea zingiberensis. Next base: position 45,612,538 of record CM048823.1, read on the forward strand.
TTGTTGAAGTATAATCCTATCCATGCCAAGTATTGTGAGAAGCTGCTTGAAGGAAGGTGTACGGGATGGTATACGGGCAGTTCAGAGCCAGTACAGAGGCTGTATGAGGCATCCAGGAAGGTGTACAGGCCGTATAGGGATGGAGGGTCTCCGTATGGGCTGTACGGGCCAGTTTACGGCTGTACAGGGCCTCGTTTGGAGCAACCAGGAGCTTGTACGGGCCTGTGTACGGCACATACACAAGCTCGTACAGAAGGACTAGTTTTTGGCTGAAGTTGTATACGGGGCATTATGCAGGCGTCTGCGAGGGCCCGTTTGGAGCAACCAAAGGGCACATGCAGAGGCCGATATGCGGCTCAGTACATAGGCCCATATAAGGCGCAAGTTTAAAAACCTCTTGAGCTATTATGAAGACCCATCTTGAAATCCCTAAATTCAGAGGTTCTATTGAAGAGGTCTTGAGGGCTTGTGGAGAAGAAACGGTGGCGACACTTGAAGAAGCATCAATTAAGAAGGAAGAAAGTGGAGATCAACTTGAAAGCTCCAAGAGAGTGCATAGTGAGTTGTTCTTGTATTTCCTTTGGTGTTGCGTCTTTGTATGAGTGTTGTTCCTTCTTGAGATGAGTATGAGTTTTGTTCAAGCCTCGGAGGTACTCATATCTAGTGGATTTCCTGTTCTCAGCCCCCATGGAGACGTAGGCAAGGTGCCGAACTCCACGTACATCCTTATGTGTTGTTTGTGATTGTTTCTCTATCTTTGCCCTAGTTGTGCATGTGTATTTGGAGATATTCTGTCACAGGGTGTTCAAGCTTGGTTGTGTGCGTGATTGGGCTTCCGCCGAGGGTTGTAGCTTCTTCCCCAACAAGTACATATACTAAAGGGGACTCCAGGCTCAAGTATGGTCTGCTGTCTTGCCGTCAACCTTTTATATGTGAGATATGTTTGTTGATCAACCTTAGAGTCTCTATCTTGCTGTTGGTTGCATCCTAGTAATTGTCAGATTGGATTTAGTTTTTCACATATTAATAAAGAGGATATAGGGAATGTAGATATGAATTTGTTTTCTTTGTTAATATAAAAATAATACAGAAATTTAATTAATCTAATCCGGCCGGCCCGTCGGATTACAGACTTAGAAGTCACCTTCGAGTGACCCGAACCCAGCTCGGGCCAATTCTACAAATCAACAGTAGGGTCCTAACCTCATTTGGTTCCAAAGTGGTCTCAGTTTTCCCTATTTTTTTAAATAATTAAATGTACATAGGGGTTGGTTTAGCAGGTCGGCGGGTCAACCCGTTAGGTCACTGGGAAAATCCCAACTATAATCAAACTCGCTAGAGTGCAAGCCGATTATGGGTTTCCAGCCTGGCCCGTAATGTTGTCTGACCCGACGGGTTTTACTGGGTTGGGCCAAATGACGGCCGGCACACCTTCACGTTCAACCACATTAGATATGCTACAAGTGCCTTGTCTGTGTTTATCCCAAAATATTAAAAAAAAGAAGGTGAAAATCTTGACAGGAGTGAGCACATAGCTTGTAAATTTGTTTTACTTGATGAGATAAAAGACAAGGATAAAGGGGAAGAAGAATCTCTAACACTGAGTTTGCATCAAGTAGAATTCCTAGATGGAAATCTCAATATATCTAGAAACTGTGAAGAAGTTGAAGACCTTGAACAAACTCTAAGCTAAACCTTTCCATCTCTATCTTTGGAGCAGCCAAGCCAATCCCAATCCCTCCTCCTTCTTTCCCCTCAGAAATAGACATGGCTCCAGTGTTATTCAGGGACACCACCTCCACCTTCACCGGCCTCCCCCACCCAAAATCACTATCCCTCAAAACCCTGGCGACCTCGAAACCGACAACGGCCGCTTATCCTTGAATACCTTGCCCATCTCCACCCATGCATCAACATCCCTCAAAACTCCATCTCCTAATCCATCAATCGCCCTTCCAAGAACCTCAGCTGCAGCTCTAATCCCATCCTCTTTGACAAGTTCACCAACCTCGGCATTTGATAGACAAATCCCCAGACAGTTGCCGAAGTATCCCTCCGGCACCGGCGGTCGTAGACGACCCCTTGCATTCACCGGAAAACCGAACCATGCAACATGGTTTCTCGGCCACCCTCTTGCCCGGACTTGGCATGTCCACACGTAAGCACAAGCTACTACAAACGTTGAGCAATGGACTGCCACCATTTCCTTTGAAACCCATCTTTTGAGCTTCTCTATCTCATCTCTCGTTAGCCAGAACGAGGCGATAACCATGTCATGATCAGTAGTACGACTGCTTGGTGTTACTGAACGTAGCTCTCTGGACTTCATGGCGAACTCGAGAGAGGCAGCGTGTAGTTCTTTAGGGTAGGCGAACAAGCTCCTATTGTTGGTTAATCTCGTTACGTAGGAGTCATTGGTATTTAGTTTTTACAAATAATGCATGTAACGCATACTCGGTCAGTGAACGTTGCTTCACGACCGAGTCTTCAGCAGTTTGTTAGATAGGTTAGTAGTGAGATGGCACTTAGATCGTGTCCATGATTTGCTCCTTTCTTGTTATCTTTTGGTCAATATATATGGTAGTGAAGAATGAAAAAGCTGTAAGTTTTGCAGCACCAAAATCTCTCTTGTTTTAATAGCCTTCGTTGTCTCCTGTGTGTAAGTGTGCTTCACTAGGGTTGTGCAGCGTGAGGAAGGCTCCTGTGACGACAAGTGGTATCAGAGCTACTTGGTGTTCGATCCGCTCCGGCGATGGTAAAGACCAGTGGTGGCAGCAGCAGCGAGCTGCGCGTTGTGGAGAGGGTGGTCAAGGAGATCGATGGTGCAGCACACATTCCAATTCTCACCCGCACAAACTACGCGGACTGGGCAATCCTCATGAAGGTGCAGCTACAAGCGCAAGGCTTGTGGGAGGTCGTAGAAGATGGACCTGGAGATCACCTTGAGGACCGGCGAGCCATGTCGGCATTTGCCGAAAGCGGTACTACCGAGCCGGTAATGCACTCTTGGCGACAAGGAAACCGCTAAGGAAGCCTGGAACACACTCAAGACCATGTGTGTCGGCGTCGAACGAGTCCGGGAGGCTAAAGCGCAGACACGACGGATGGAGTTTGAGAACCTCGCGTTCAAAGACGGCGAGGGAGTGGAATCTTTCAAAGATCCGACTACGATAAATGATCAGCGAATCTTACCTCGAAATGCTTGGATCGATCCAAAGAATCGGCAGAGCACATGGCGGTGCTCAAGTTTCTTCGAACCGTGCCACGCGCATACAAGCAGATGGCTATGGCGATCGAGTCACTGGTGGATCTCAAGACCCTGTCCATCGAAGAGCTCACTGGCCGGCTCCTTGTCGTTGAGGAGCGTGGCGATCTTGATGATCCTACACCTGCAGGAGGACGTCTACTTCTCACCGAGGAAGAGTGGCAAGCCCGGCAGCGACAACGCGAGCATGGGCAAGACTCGTACGGCGGCGGCGACAAGAAGGGCAAGGCTCCAGCAAAAGCGAAGTCGCCCGGCCGAGGACAAGACAAAGCGATGCGTCCAGCAGAGGCGTGGAGTGGTGAGCGCCAGAAGGGATGTTGTAACTATTGCGGCATCCCCGACCATTGGGCCAAGGAATGTCGTAAGGCAAAGCGCGATCGGGAGCGGCTAAGAAGCGAGGCAAATCTACGCCGTAGCGCGGATCGAGACGAGGAACCGGCTCTTCTCGCGCGCAGGGAACCCGCATTGCGGCTGAAAACAACGTGTCTCAAGAAGTGAACCTGAACGAGGATAGGGTGATGCCCATGGATGCGGCCGACGGGGTGTGGTATCTCGACACCTGCGCCAGCAGTCATATGACCGGTGACAGGAAGGCGTTTACAACTCTTGACGAGACCATGCACGGGACTGTACGCTTTGGAGATGGCTCGGTTGTAAACATACACGGCAGGGGCATTGTCATGTTCCAATGCCTCACCGGCGACCACCGCATCCTCTCCGACGTCTACTACATCCCAAGCTTACGTAGCAACATCATTTCGGTAGGGCAACTCGATGAGAATGGCTGCAAGATCGTCATCAAAGGAGGGATGCTTTGCATCCATGACCGAACTAGCAAGGTGCTTGCACGAGTATCTCGGACTCGTAACCGGCTCTACACGCTGAGTCTAAACCTTGCTACGCCTGTAAGTATGCTCATGCAGAAAGACGACATCGCTTGGTTGTGGCACGCCCACTTCTGACATCTTCACTTCCGAGCTCTGCACAATCTCTCGCGAAAGGAGATGGTAACGGGGATTCCCCACATCGAGCATGTGGAGGAATTGTGCGACTGCTGCGCACTTGGGAAGCAGCATAGGACGCCATTCCCTCAGGCATCAACCTTCAGAGCACGACGCCCACTGGAGTTAGTATACAGCGATCTCTGTGGCCCGATCTCACCGGCGACCGCGGGCAGCAAGAGGTACTTCCTGCTCATTATCGATGACTTTAGTCATTTTATGTGGCTTGAGGTGCTCAGGACGAAGGATGAGGCTTTCCGCTACTTCAAGAAGATCAAGGCGGTAGGCGAAGGCGTAAAGCGAATGCAAAGTCGCCACTTTTCGCCTCCCACCGCTGTGGCGCGAATTCAACTCAGGCGCCTTTGTAGAGTTCTGCGAGGAGAACGGCATCAAGCACAACACCACGGCATCATACTAGCCACAACAAAATGGTGTGCTGGAGAGGCGCAATCAGACAGTGGTGGAGATGGCTCGCTGTCTCCTGAAGACGATGGGCATGCCAGGGATGTTCTGGGGAGAGGCAGTAAAGACTGCAGTATACATCCTCAACCGGTCGCCGACGAGGAGCTTAGCTGGGATGACACCCTATGAGGCATGGCACAAGAAGAAACCAAGCGTGCATCATCTAAGAATCTTTGGATGCGTGGCACATGTCAAGAGGCTCTGGCCCGGCATGCACAAGCTTGCTGATCGCTCTACTATGGGAGTGTTCGTGGGCTATGAGGAAGGTTCGAAGGCTTACCGGGTTTATGATCCGATAGAGCAGCGGCTGCACGTGACAAGGGATGTTACCTTCGAGGAGCGCCGCGCCTGGAGCTGGAAAACATCGAGCTGCAAGGAAGCAACAGCAAAGCCATCCACATTCACAGTGACGTACACCACTGAAACAAACATGGCGACACTTCCTACACCAAATGCACCGATCCCAGAACTCATCACACCAGAAGCTATACCTAGAACCCCTATGCCCACATCAAGGCAGACACAATGGGCTACACCACCCACACATGACGACGACTGGGACACCAACTCAGGGCCTCGTCACTACCGATGTATAGAAGACATATACAACACCACTAGTGAAGTCACCAATGTCGAAGAGAGTGGGCTCTGCTTCTTAGCTGCTGAGGAGCCTGCAAACCTGGGCGACGCGCTAGCCAATCCATCTTGGAGGAACGCAATGAAAGACGAGATGAGATCGATCATTGACAACAAGACGTGGGAGTTCGCATCACTTCCAGTCGGCCACCGTGCCATAGGGCTCAAGTGGGTGTTCAAAGTAAAGAAAGACCTCACCGGCAACGTCGTGAAGCACAAGGCGAGGCTTGTCGCCAAAGGCTATGCACAGCGCCAGGGAGTGGACTTTGATGAAGTCTTCGCACCTGTGGCAGGAATGGAGACAGTACGCCTGTTACTCGCGCTCGCCGCGCACGACAAGTGGGAGGTGCATCACATGGACGTGAAGTCGGCGTTCTTAAATGGCGATCTCACGGCGGAAGTCTACGTCCAGCAACCACCTGGATTCGTTGACGAAGCTAACGACCACAAAGTTCTCAGACTGCGCAAGGCCTTGTATGGACTTCGACAAGCACCGCGCGCATGGAACTCAAAGTTGGACGCCTCCCTTGCCTCACTCGGGTTCTGGAGAAGCCCACTAGAGCATGCTGTGTATCGAAGAGGTGATGCTTACTCCTTCTTGCTCGTGGGTGTCTATGTGGATGACCTGATCATCACGGGGACAAAGGTTCAAGACATCATCGAATTTAAAGCACAGATGCAGCAGAGGTTCAAGATGAGTGACCTTGGTCTCCTCAGCTATTACCTGGGGATCGAGGTGTGTCAAAGTGATGATGAAATCACAGTGTGCCAGGGAGCATATGCAACAAAAATCTTGGAGCTTGCTGGAATGAGTAGCTGCAACCCATGTCATACACCAATGGAGAGTCGACTGTGCCTGAAGAAGAAGGATGGGAGCACAGCCATGGACGCAACGAAGTATCATAGTATAATCGGCAGCCTCCGTTATCTGGTCAACACACGACCAGACATTGCCCACTTGGTGGGCATCGCAAGCAGATACATGGAGGAGCCAAGCATGCAACACTGGGCTGCAGTCAAACTGATACTCAGGTACATAAAAGGTACACTGAACTAAGGGTGTTGTTACAAGTTGGAAGGAGAAGAAGTCGCATTAGTCGGTTACAGCGACAACAACCTCGCTGGGGACATCGACGACCGGAAAAGCACCTCAGGGATAGCCTTCTTCGTCGTGAACAACATTGTAACATGGACTTCACAGAAGCAGAAGATTGTTGCTCTGTCTTCCTACGAGGCGGAGTACGTTGCAGCAGCAACCGCAGCATGTCAGGGCGTCTGGCTCAGTCGTCTCATTGGCGAGCTAATCGGGGGCGAAGAACAGAAATTCAAACTTCTGGTGGATAATAAGTCAGCTATCGCTCTTAGCAAGAACCCAGTGCACCACGACAGAAGCAAGCACATCGACACAAAGTTTCACTACATCCGGGAGTGCATTGAGACCGGGAAGATGGATATAAACCACGTTGGCACTGATGGCCAACTAGCTGACATCCTGACGAAGCCATTAGCACGGAACAAGTTCATTGAGATGCGTCACAAGCTCGGCGTCAAGCAACTTGGTGCGATGTAACGAGCTTAAGGGGGTGATTTGTTGGTTAATATCGTTACGTAGGAGTAATTGGTATTTAGTTATTACAAATAATGCATGTAACGCATGCTCGGTCAGTGAACGTTGCTTCACGACCGAGTCTTCAGCAGTTTGTTAGATAGGTTAGTAGTGAGATGGCACGTAGATCGTGTCCATGATTTGCTCTTTTCTTGTTATTTTTTGGTCAATATATGGCAGTGAAGAATGAAAAAGCTGTAAGTTTTGCAGCACCAACATCCCTCTTGTTCTAATAGCCTTCGTTGTCTCCTGTGTGTGTGTGTGCTTCACTAGGGTTGTGCAGCGTGAGGAAGGCTCCTGTGACGACACCTATTAAAGAGAGGAGTGATTGAGATCACCTCCGAGGTGGCGCCGGACTTGCTGGTTGCTGCCCATGACTTGAGGAAGTTGGCGGTGCTCATGCCGTCACAAGCTCCATGGTTTATGGTGAGGCCGAGGCAGACTCCTTGGCTTGGGAAGACGGTCACTTGCGCGGCCATTAAAGGTGTTGCATCGGCGGAGACTGCTGCGAGGACCGGCACCAAAGACTCTAGTTCTATGACTGAACGCGCATCGTCTCCGGCCTAGTACGTGAAGTCACGGTCGGACTCGGCGACAGTGAAGGGAATGGAGTTGTCGTCGTTGTAATGGTAGTAGAATTTGGCGTCGGAGTCGGGGGAGAAGATGACGTGGCCGGCGAGGGGGAAGAAGTGTTGGAGAGTGAGAGAGAGGGAGGTTTTGAGGGATGGGAGAAAGTGTTTGATGAAATGGGAGGTGGATATGGCCGGGATTGAATAGAAGAAGATACGCTCGATGTCGTTCAAGTTGAGCCACATGAGGTCGCAGAAGCTAAGGGGGATGGAGGTCTCCGGCACGGAGCTATGCGGAGGAGAGACTACACTTTGCTCCAGCACCTTGAGTGCGGGGATCGGTGAGGACGCCATTGAGGAATTGGATTAAACAGGCATGTGATTGAAGTGAATTTAAAGAAATGATATTTAATGCTTCTTGGACTTTATGTTTTCAAATTTTAATAATCAAGAGAATTGATGGTAGCAATAAATAAGGCCATAGGATGTGTGGGTACCACATCACATTTAAGAGCGCGCCTAAAAAAGAACACTCCGAGATATGTGCCACCTATATATCCCGAGGTTTGTTTGCGGCCGAGATCATCGATGGATTCGATTCCATAAATGATCCAATGGAACTGAATCATAGGATCATTACTCTTCATATTAGATTTTTCAAGGAGACAACATTTCCACGGCGGCCAAAAGAATATTCAGACACCTTAGACAAAAAAAACCCTTAAATTATTTATTATTACAAGAAATTGACTTAGTTGTGATATTTTGTTTGAACTTATCATCAGCCAGCTCATTGATTTTGGTAGCATTCCAATCTTGAAACCTCTCTAAGGGGCTGTTTGGTTTGATGTAACTAGCTGCATTGTATAAAGTTTTACATGTAAAACTTACTTTTGAGTGTTTGGTTTGATGTAAAAGTGTAAATATGCAGTAAAATATTTTACATATAGGGCTGTTATACTGCATTTCAAAATACGGCTGATTTGGGCATAAAATCAAATGCAGGGAAAGATTGGCTTAAAATCACCCTCCATGAGCTTCTCTCTCTAAACAGCCTCTTCTCTCCTGATCTCTCACGTCTCGTCCCTGGCGGCCAGATGATCCCAATCTCTCACATCTCGTCGTTGGCGGCCAGATCCAAGACGAAGTCCTTGCCCGGGCGTCAAACTCCGGATCCACAAGCTTGAAGCTCTTCTTGAGGTTCTCCCGCAAGCCATACACTAACCCCACCGTTGCCGACCCGTCCTCCGACGAAGAAAACGACGCATCGCTGACGCGAGATGCGAGGTACATGCATGCGGATCTCATGTGGCCAGCCTGAGCACCCAATTATCATGGGGCGGCGGAAGCATAGCTGGCAAGCGTGCTTCTTCATTTTAGAGAGAGAGAGAACTCAAACGCAGCTTCTCAATCAAGAGTGAGGAGTGGAAGCGCGAATGGCTTCTTTTATGTTTCGCCTGTTCTCTGTTTTCATTTTCAGTTTTTTGCTTTTTTGTTTTTATTTTTGTTTTCTCATTTTTGTCTGAAAACATTATTATTATTTATTAAATAGGATTGGAAAATAACAATTTGTGAGGAATTAAATGTGAAAAAGATAAATCTAAATTTAATCACAGTAAAACTAATTCTCATTTATATGGCTAAATATAAGTAGAAACTTATCCAAAAAAAAGAGAGGAAATATTAAATGTTTTAAATTTACTAAATATTTTATTAGATTAATTATTCTAATTAAAGTAATTTTATGTTGCATATTAACTAATTAGTAATAATAATAGATAATGGAGGTAATCTTACCACCCCACTTACATGGTAACTATATCCTTAACTTACATTAAACCAAACAAATAAAAACTATATACCGTATTTCTAGTTACATCTAACCAAGCACCAGTGATGCAAATGAAAATGCAGCATTTCTAATTACATGTAATTTGAAATACACTGTAATTTAAAATACTGGTAACCAAACAGCCCCTAACATTATTGGTTGTTTCATATGTCATTGTCTCATGACATCCGTCTCCAAATAATTCTAGAGAAAAGGATAACAATAGATTAATGTCAAGTTTTATTGGACTAAACCATTTAAAACCAAAAAAACTTTATTTTCTTTCTTCGGTTTCATACATTTATTTAATATTAAATAAATTTAATCGTTTATTATAGTGCTGTATTTCAACTAGATTTTAGTTCAAAGTTGGGATTTATAATTTAATAAATAACCCAAATTTAAGTTAAAACTTTCTAGTATAAATTGGTATATGTAGTATAATATAATTAATATGTGACACAAAAGGTTGGATCATAATTGAGATAAAAAATAAAATAAAATGGAAGTTTGGAATTGAACATTGTCATTTTGTCAAATGGCCATATTTGCTGCCCATCCTTGACTTCCTTTGAGGGGCGCTTATCATCCTTATAAAAAAAAAAAAACAAAAAAAAATATGAGAAAAACAACTATATAAGAACTTTACAGGTAGGTTAGTGTAAGTTCAACCAATTGTATCTTATGTTGCAACACAAGTTGCAACTTGTTGTCTGGCTATGTCTTGAGGAGTTTCAAGTGCTGTAATCTTGTTAGTTCCGCTGGGGGTGATTGTGTCGCTTCAAGGATGGCACCTCACAATAAATCAAACACACAAGCAATCTCACACCGTCACACAAGCAAAGGAATAATCAACACATTAAGAGAAGAGATACAAAAGTTTGGTAACCTAGTTCGGCTTTCGAGCCTACATTTGGGGGGTCAAGCCCGGAGTAAACAATCTACTAAAATAGTAGTAAAGACAAATATACAAGAGTCTCACTTACACTCTTCTCACAAATATAAAAACCCTACCCAAGATTGGACGATAACCGCTATCACCGTACACACTAGGGGACTTTCCACTGGCTCATCCAAAATCCTCAGTATCCAGCTAGTCTTATATAGCCACTTCCTTGTCACTGTTATCGCACCTCCTCTTTTAGGATCTTCAAAATGTCAGCAGGTTACTAAATTGGACGCTTTCCAATTTAGCCGTTGGAACTCATGTTGCAATTGATCTTACAACACCACCCGACTGCTGACTGACTAGGGCTGTAGCTTTGCATTGCTCTATAACCTCAAGACCACGTCCACAGTCCATCAAAGCCAACCCCTCACAAAGGTGCGTGCTCTCCTTCCAAAACTTAATCTCATCAATCAACGTTTTGGCTTTACAATCTTCCAAGATTGTCTTCCACAAATTCATTCCAAACTCTGTCTCCAATCACCCAAGTTTGGACCTTCAATCAGATCCTGAATCAGCTCCTCAATCAATTATCTAGTTCTGATCAATCCATGGAGTCTCAATCCATGCATGCAATCACTTTCTAAGCTAAGCTTGCACTCAATTATTATGGCATTCAATTGTCAACTGTCCATGCTTTGACTTGGTCAACTCACTACTTCACCATTGTGTGAAATGATGCCAACCGGAGTGCCTTTGCACTAATAGTTAGAAATACTAGTCATACAACCTAAGTTCCATGAAGCATATTTCTAGGTTTGTCCGTCAATTTTAGGAATTTAAGAAATAACAAACACATGTGACGGGAAGGATTTACATAATAAATCACCACTGATTCACAAAATAAAACAAATTTAATTCAACTCTAGAGGTATCCGAATAATTTAAATTTAAAACTTATGCAATGTTAATTCTTCCAAGCATCTCCAAAATTTAATACATCAAATTTGTTCCCACAAGATTGTTCTCCAAGGAATATTTTAAGAAAAATTATACTGATCATTGATCGCTAGGTATACTATAGGATATTGTCAGCTTAGCTCTTAATTAGATATTCATTGAAATCCAATGTTGTCGTAATGTAAAATATATTCAACAAAGTCCTCATACATAGACAAGTTACAAGTTCTTACTAACAAGAAAAACATCGAAATGGCAGTAGAAAAAAAGATATTACCTCATCCTTATGATATATCTCCCACAATCTTTCAATCATACTCTTCTTAATAAATGTTGTTGTTGTGTGTGTGTGTGTTTTTTTTTTTTTTGCTAAAGTGGATAAACCACAATTTAATTATTTATTAGTTTCAAAGGAGTTCATTACATTGCTCATGTAGTGAGAAATAAAATACATCTTTCATATTAGCACTCTCCCTTGCCTGAGATGTTACCTCCTCTTGTCTCCTCGTTATAACCCAGCATGCCTACTTATATCAAGCCCTAGGTTGGTGGTGGATCGTCCTCAAAAGTATCACCATCCTCATTAGTCCCCCCTGGCGTATCCGAGGTGAATTCAAGACCATGCTTCACTAGGTTTCCTACCGTTTCCAACTTGAGCCGGTTGGCCGAAGAAGCTGCATTCAACCAAGAGATAATGGGGAAAATAATATTACGGATAATTCTTAAAAGAACACGTTGTTCGTCTTGGAAATATCGCCTATTTCTTTCGCCATAAATACTCCAAGTGATTGCCATCACCGCCAGATCCCAGCCACCTCGTCGGGTATTGTCTACCCTAGAGAAGGTGCACCCTGGTTACCAAAAGAGCATGTGTCTCAAATCCACTTGTTCGTAGACCGAAGAGGCTCCCAAAATGGTTCCAGATTTGCACTACGAAGGGACATGAGGTCGGAAAGTGTGTTATGGATTCGTCCTCAGTTTCATATAGAAAGAATCTTGTGCGTCTCATTTTTGAAGAATTTTTTTTTTTCGGATTTTCTATTTTTTTATTTTCTATAACCATATCAGCATGGCACGTAGCAGGCTGATGTGGCACTAAAAAAATTAAAAAAAAATCTAAAAGAAAAATCTAATTTGTTAAGCAAATTTTTATTTTTTTTGGATTTTTTCATTTGCCATGTCATCATGTTGATGTGGCACTAAAAATTTTAAAAAATCTTAAAATTAAATTTTTATTTTTCAAAGAAATATTTATTTTTTCAGTTTTTTCATATATTTTTATTTTTTTGTGCCACATCAACATGTCGACATGGCAAAAAATAATAATAATAATTAAAAATAAAATTGTAATTTTTTAAGAAAATTTTATTTTATTTCATAACTTTTAGCGCCACATTATCGTGCTAGTGTGGCATACTATGTCAGCAATACACATCAACAATAAAGATTAATATTCCAAAATTCCATTTTATGCCACGCCAACAAAGACAAGCCACCTATGTTGCCACATCATAATTAAAATTGTTGTATTTAACCCATATATCAGCTAGCTGCCATATCAACAACAGGGACCATAATTTTCAAAACCCCAATAGTTCAGGGACCGTATTAAACATTTTAATAGTATAAGGACTAAAATAAATAATAGACCATAGTTTAGGGACCAAAAATGGCTTTTGTCTCCTTTCATTTTCCGCATTTTCATGAAAACGATCCAACCAATTGCGCTTTGGCAGAAAATGAAAAACGATGAAAATGCGGAAAATGACCGAAACCGCCCGAACCAAACAGTCCCTCAACACTCCTCTCTTACTTAATGCAAGTCATCGCCTCCGAGTTCCAAGAATTATATTCTCAGTTCACATCGGTCTTAGTCGGTATTGTAAAAATGAACTATGAAGAACTAGTGAACTTAAAATAACCTATCTAATAATTTTGAACATATTAAACTTCCTTGTCATATATGTTTAAATAAGAATTATTATGTCTAGTATAAACAAGTAAAGACGTGGCCTTTAAACGGTTGCCTTGGTCTCTGTCATGAGTCACCCTTGACTCCATGAGGTATATATCCTCCATGCACTTTGGTCGATCGTGAGCTTCATCAATTGTGCGGACATCAACATCAACAAATAGAGTACCATTTACGTCCCTTGGCGATTCTCACCGACTTCGGTCATGACCCCCCAAACAAGTTCATAGTATGACAGGGTTATTTTAAAACTATTTAAAATTATTTCGGACACATAATATATTAACACATTGCAAATCGGTAAAATATTTAAAAAAAAATTATTAAAATTATTTTTAAAAATAAAATATTATTTTAAAGTTATTTTAGTGACCTGCACAAATCTTAAACCTACATAAAATATAATTAATATATATATAGTGATTTCTCAGGCAAAAAAGACCGAAGGTTTTTTTTTTTTTGCAATAACGACAATCCATTTATTGATAAATAATGATTGTCCTGACTCTTTTTTATCGGAGTGTAAGGGCTCTAATCTAAATGAATCTTTGTTTTAAAGATATATTTTATTGGGGAAAATTGTGATCTTAACACTTTTATAAATGGTAGGTTGATCTAATAAAGTGGTTTCTAAAAATTAGTAGGTTTTGTATGAACAAATAGCTAGAATTCCATGTGATCATATTGACTTGGACTGACTATGCACCATTGGTCTTCAGTACTATTCTCATCTAGTTCAGTCATGAACCCTCAAACAAGTTCTATATGAAATGGTAAAAATGGTCAAGTCTTTCAGACGTAGACATGTCGGTCATGCACTTTGGTCGTGGTCTCCCTCAATTGTGTGGACATCAGCATCAAAGAATCATGTTTTATTCTCTCTATAAATTATATATAACCAATTAATAATACACAATCTTTAAAGAAGTAGATTCTTCATGCACTCAGCCAAAGGCTTTAGACTCAACTACTTTTTCATTTTCTCAAACCGTTTCCATTAGTTCTCACGGATTATGTTTTAGAATATAATATTTTTGTTCACATACATTACGTACATCATGGGATTTTCTTTCACTTTATTCTCTCTATAAATATATCCAGTAGGCACAGGCTTCCAAAACACAAGAGAAACCAACATTTAATAATGGGGTTAAAGCTTACGCAGCTAATTCGACTTCTTCTCCTGATCATCACTCTTCAGTACCACTTGAGGTTGTGTCTTTGCAATAACTCCAATTCAAGCTTTGGGTGTAGAGAAGATGAAAGAAAAGCTCTTTTGGAGTTCAAAGAGGGTCTTAAGGATCCTGCCGGCCGCCTGTCTTCTTGGGTCGGACAGGATTGTTGCATTTGGAGAGGAGTGGAGTGTCATAACAAGACAGGCCAACTTATCTCCCTTGATCTTGGGAACACGGAGCCAGATATTGATGATTTCTACAATCCTCTTAATACTTGGCCCCTGCAAGGTGAGATACATCCATCTTTATTTGGCTTGAAGCACTTGAGATACTTGGATCTCAGTAGAAACGACTTTGAAGGAACTCCCATACCTACTCATTTGGGTTCACTCAAGAGTCTTGCACACCTTGATCTTTCTTATGCGGGCTTTAGTGGACCAGTTCCTCATCAACTTGGGAACCTCTCCAACTTGCTCTACCTTGATCTCTCCAGCAACAACGAAAATTCTTCTTATTTGGCTGAAAGTCACTGGCTTGCTAATCTTTCTTCACTCCGCATATTACATCTGAATAATGTGAATCTCTCCAGAACGCCTGATTTGCTTGAATCATTAAACAAAGTTCCTTCTATATCAGAGCTAAGCTTATCAGGTTGCAGCCTTCATGTTCCTCCTTCACTTGGGTATGTCAACCTAACAAATCTTCTTGTCCTGGATCTTTCAGATGGTACTGTAACTGTTGGATCAACAATCCCACCTTGGTTGTTCCAGTTAAGCAGGCTCAAGTATCTTTCTCTGAGTGGCAACAATTTTCAGGGCCTTATTCCTGGTTCTTTCCAAAATCTTACTTCTCTTGAGGTGCTTGATCTCTCCAACAACTCATTTTATGGACAATTCCCCAAGTTTCAGATTTCAGGATTGCAATGGTTGCTACTTTCAAAAAATTATCTGAACGGGAGTATTCCGAAGAATCTTGGGCAGTCATTTCCGGGGATCATTAAGTTATATCTTGCTGAAAACCATTTTTCAGATGTACTAACTCAGATACATTTTGCTAACCTCACAAAGATTGAATATCTTGACATTTCTTCCAACACTCTGGAACTGAATGTGTCATCTAATTGGGTTCCACCACTTAGTCTGAGAATAATTGTTTTCGCCAACTGTCAAATGGGACCTAGATTTCCAGCTTGGCTTCAGAAGTTAGAGAATGTCTATGTTCTTGACCTTTCAAATACAAGTATTTCAGATGCTTTGCTCCACTGGTTTTGGAACTTCTCTTTGAACATTAGTTATGTCGATCTATCAAATAATGAGATCAAAGGCAAACTCCCTCCTTCTTTGGAACATCTCAAGTATCTAGATATAATTGATTTAAGTGTCAACTGCTTTGAAGGAAAACTGCCACAATTTTTCCCATCAACATTATCTCTTCTAGAACTATCAAACAACTTATTTTCAGGATCTTTTCCTATGAACATTGGTGAGACAATTCCGAATTTGAGGATATTGAGTCTTTCTTTGAACAACCTAACAGGAAGCCTTCCCAAATCATTATGCCACTTCAATCGTTTGTTAGTGTTATCTCTTTCCTATAATCATTTCACTGGAGAGATTCCTGATTGTTGGGGTCAGTCTATCCTACCCCCATTGTTTTCCATGGATCTTTCTTACAATGAACTTTCTGGAAGCATTCCCACATCTGTTTGTTCTCTACCTTTGAAATCATTATATTTGGTTAACAACAACTTTTCAGGCCAGCTTCCTTTATCGTTAGGAAATTGTTCACAGTTGTTGATACTCAATCTTGGGCAGAATAAATTTAGTGGATTCATACCGACTTGGCTTCCTGAAAGATTACCACTATTAAAAGCTCTTATACTTCGTTCCAATATGCTTATTGGCGATATTCCACCACAGCTTGGATGCCATTCTGCCCTTCGAATCATCGACTTTGCTGATAATCATCTCTCTGGAGCCATACCTCATAGTCTTGGGAATCTCAATGCCATGAAGGTTGCCCCTTTGTTTTTAAAAAACATCAAAATTGTTGATGAATTATTTGTATTTAATCTTGGCGCCATTGAAGTGAACATGAAAGGAAGGCATGATCTGTATGGTGATCTTCCACTTCTCGTTTTCATTGACTTATCTATTAATGAGCTATCTGGGGAGATTCCCGAGGAATTGGCAAGACTTTCATATTTGCAAGGCTTGAATTTATCTGGAAACAATTTAATTGGCAGAATCCCAGACAAGATTAGCAACTTGGTGTGGCTAGAATCTCTTGACTTGTCAAAGAACGACCTTTCTGGTGTGATTCCTCAGGTATTGGTCAACTTGTCTTTCCTAAATCATCTAAACCTATCATATAACAAATTGTCTGGGAGAATTCCATTTGGTGGCCAATTGCAAGCACTTCCAGATCCATCTATCTATGTTGGCAATGATGCTCTTTGCGGTTTTCCATTGGAGATCAAGTGTGAAACTGATGATGAAAGCAAAAGAGAGTTCCCTTCTGAGATTGAAAATGGCTCAGAAATGGAAACAATATGGTTTTATCTCAGCATTGTGTTTGGATTCATTTTTGGGTTCTGGTCAGTTTGTGGTGCACTCTTGCTCAACAAGAAGTGGAGGTTTGCATACTTCCAACTTGTGGATCATACTTACAACAAAATCTATGTATATGTGGCAATACATATAGCTAGAATGAAGAGAAGTCACTTTGGGAGTTGTTAGTTTTGGAAGCATCGAAAGACCAATATATATACATGCTAAATTTGAAGATTAGCTAGGTCTTGGTTATAGAAGAAAGAGGTTGTGCACTCAATAAAGAAAGTATTGTATCTAATAGTGTCTTTTGAATATCTTTGTACGCTTTTATCTTTGTATGGGTGTGAGGTATTCATCTCAATAAAACATTTAAGCATTGGCGAATTTAGGATGATATGGTTGTAGTTTATTATAGGTATAAGGTATCAATCAATTAAATTCTCATTCCATGATTGGAATTAGTATTGGCTTATTAATTCATGCAACCCTCTTCAAAATTGGTTGAAGTAAATTATTAATGCTAAAATATAAATCAGTGGTGCTTAAAAGGCAACACTAGATTGTAACAATAAAGAGGTTGGTTTTTTCTATATACTCTTTGAAAGAACCCGTAATTATTAATTTAATCTCCATAACAAGTCATCTAATTCTTTTTTTTATTAGATAAAAATTGACAAACCACATTCATTGATAATAGAGGAAACACAAAGTACATATTACATAAGAAGCATAGTGGAAACCATAAAAGGGGTCATACAGGTTTCCTAGGCACATCTAACTACTCAGAAGCATCATCCTTGTAGTCCTTGTCCCGAGGTTGTAGGGGACCCTCCTGGGTAAAGGCCAGACTCCTCTTCATAATGGACTCCACCTCCACTAAATTGGGGCATTTGATCAAATGAGCTACATCAAACCAAGAGAGCATAAGGAAATCAACACCACGAATCTGTTTAGAGAAAATGCATTGTTTATCCTAGAAAAATCTTTAATTCTTAAAGCTAGAAGTTCGAACTAATGGTAATTGTGGGATCGAAAATATTCGCCTGGCATTAGGTCTTGTGAAAAGACACTAGTGTCTTTGATTCACAAATAATGTTCGCTCGGTACCGAGCAAGTCATTGATTTACAAATGTTATTTAAATTTAATTATATGGGTCTTTCAAGCCTCTATTATTAATTACCTTGAATATCATTTCCGGAATCTCAGATTAATTAAGGGCCTAAATACAAATAAAGGGCGATGGATAAAAGTAATTTGATAATTTTCATATATAATTTGTAGTATCTTTTTTATTTATTTATTTATTATTTATTATTATTATTATTTTTTGGTATGTGAGGTGGAGATGGATTGAAAAGGAAAAAATGAGCACAAAACTATCTATGAATTTTTTTTTTAATATATATCTTGATTGGAAAAAAGCACTCTAATTCTATTTGTCATACTAGATTTTGATTCCTTCCAAATTTCTCAAATTGCTTTGGAATTCTCCTCTGAGAATGTTCTCTCAAGGTATAATTCCTCAAGGTTTTTTTTTCAGCAATGGAAGGACTAGTCCATTGAACTTGTGATAAGTGTTCATTTGAGCATAATTTTATATCATATTCTTATATGCTTGGGAGCTAATTTTAAAGACTTTTAACACATCGATACTTAAAATGTGTTTATTTTGATTAACAGGGCAAAATACCATGACCATAGAAGAAAGAAAGCGTTTCAAGAGAAATCGGGATCGTAAAGAACTCAAAAGGGTCTATACGGGCATCCATACGGCCTGTCATACGGTCGTATGGAGGCCCCCGAGGACCATACGGGCCCCTATACGGCTCGTATACTAGCCCGTATGAAGGCACCTGAGAGCTATACAGGCTGTTATATAGCCCGTATATGGGCTCGTATATCGTAAGATTTGAATGAATCTGCAGACCTAAGAAGGGGCAAATTGGTAAATCTCACCCAAAAAACCCGGATTCTAATCTTGAGAAGAGCTTGGGGATTCTCATCTTCAAGCAATTGGAGCAAGAAAGGGAGGAGACATTGAAGAAGGATCAAGGAAGCCATCAACGGTGTATGCATTAGCTTTATCCATTATGGTTTCTTTGATTGTTTTCATTTTTGTATTAGATTTGTGCCCCCATCTCATGGAGGGCTAATTTTGTAGATACTTGGATGATTGATGAATCATTGGACATGGTTTAATTGATGTTATTTCTCTATTCTTGAATGCTTAGTTGAATTTATTGAGTCTATTGGATGTTTTAATATGAGTGAATCCCTTTATTTATACCAAAAAATAAAAAAAAAATAAAAAAAAAGAGAAAAGAGAAAAGAGATGCATGTCCAAAAGAGCCAATTATAAATATTTTAAAATAAAAATATATCTTGAAATTAAAACATTTTCATAAAAAAAAATATATATGTGGAAATCTCGAGGCAAATCCAAGGGAACAAATCCTGAGGAAAATTTAAGAAAATTGCAAATCGTGATATGGAACAAGAACATATCCCGAGGCGGTCTGAATGGGCCGAAATGATCAAAGAATATCAATCCCAAGGCAAATCTAAGAAAATCCGAGGGTATTAATCCCGACAAAAATTTAAATCAAAATTTAAATTAAAGAAAGAAGAGATTTTGGATTTGGTCTTTTCAGCGATTCAGTTATAAATTTAAAATAAAATGCATCAATTTTTTTTTATATTATCTGCCATGGAGACCTGATGAATATCCATCCTTTCATAGTAATTAAAAAAAAAAAGATTTGATATTATCTTCTCTGGTTTATAAAAGGGGGGAAAGAGGGGAAAGAACGGGGGACCCTCCCCCGTTTCCTCTTCATCATCGCCGCCGAGTTGCTAGGCCTCCCAAGGGATGCCGTTGCCGCTGTCCCTGTCGTCTCCCCCCTCTCCCTTGTGGATGCCGTTGATGCCAGTCCTCGCCAAGTTGACAGGCCTCCTAAGTGGGGCAGTTGCCGCTGCCCCTGTCGTCTCCAACCTCTCCCTTGTGGATGCCGTTGACGCCTGTCCTCACAATGCATGTTGCCAGGCCTCCCAAGGAACGCCGTTGCTGCCCCTGTCAATGTCCTTGACGCCTGCCGGCATCAGATCACTGGCCCTTGTGGACGTCGTCGCCGCCAGGCCCTCTCAAATCTATTGAAGAAGCCCAAGAAGATGACCTCCACAATGCTTCGTTTTAACTTGGATTGTCGCACTGGTTTGCACATCAAGGACCTGCATGGGCGTTGGGTACTTGTTGATGGAGATCTTGGCCCTCAAGATGTTATTGCCCACTCTAGGCTGGTGCTTTACCAAGCAACAACCGGTTATGTGAGCCTAGCTTTGCACAGAATAGCGATGGGTGGAATGCATGGTAACATCTATGCCAAGAGCCAAGGCTAGTCTCAGCTATTCAGAAATGAGAATAGCTGGGTATGGAGTGGAAGCCTAGTTCCAGAAAAGTTTATTCATATGAATGTCTATTTCGGAGTATTGAAATGCATATCAAAGACTTCTTAAAGATCATTGAAATGCCCAAAGAGAGTTGTAAGCATGAATGAAAGCCAAAAGAAAGTGATTGATATTGCCATTCTTCGTGCTTGCTATGGAAATAAGTTAAAACATTCAAGCATTAAAAGTTGCTGCTTTTGTTGCATGGTTTATGAACGCATGACTACAAGCACCACATGTAAATATGACGAGTCATATTCAATGAGCTGTAGAACTTCTTTAACATCAAATGAAAGCGTTGAATAAGCAACCAAGATTGCATTTCTGTAGAACATTTCAGTGCATGCCAAAAGCTATGCAAATCACAGATTATATATATGTTTTAGTACGCCACAGAAGCTTTGCAGATTTATTTTTACTGAAATTAGACAAGGAGATGTGACTTGTGTACATAAATCCCTCTTTGCGAATAAAAGTGTGAAAAGCTTTTAATTATTATTTTGAACCACAACCACAATATTCTGTTAGTGGCTTGGAAAGTATGGAGTTTCCAAAATATATATAAGATTAATATGCTGCACTATAAGAAACTGATGTAGTTGTATCACATGAATATGCAACAAATCCATATATCAATGGTGTTTGATCTGTGAGGCCAATGGGATTGCAACAAATGTGCAGGATGTCATGCATTGACCGGAAGCTAAATTCGTTTACAGGAGTCTTGTATGTGATCTCATGCCATGTTGGCATGGCAATCTTTGTGACTACAATAGAGTGGTCCATGACATTATTGTGATAGAGATTGTGACTAATGTGTTAAATCATTGGAATACTAAAGGATGGAGAAATCTCGCATGATTATAAGAATATTAATGTGGTGATGATGATCTAGTGATATAAAAAAAAAAACTAATTAATATAAAAAAGAGATGGCCATGTGAAAAAGATGGGAGGCGGGCCCATTAGAAAAGAAAAGGATGGGTCAAATTAGTTATAAAAAATTAATTAACATTAATGAAATAAGCTCAACTTTATGGTCATGTATGTGTGTGTACATGTATACACATCTCGAGACGGCTAATATATATGACACATATCTTAAGGCGGCGATGAAACACTCACCTCGAGATCGTCAATATAAACCAAAATTCTAAAACAGTGCGAAACACAGAGCGGTGACGAGGCATGCATTGGAGATGGCCAATGAGACGGTGGCAAAGCATGCGTCCCAAGATGAGCGGCGGCGTCATTTATATAAATAAATAAATAAGATATATATTTATGTGTACACGATAATATTTATATTTGTTTAATGAGTTGTTCTTTTCTGCAATAAAAAAATGAATTATTTTTCATTGCCTTTACTTATACTTTTGCCCTTAATCAAAGGTTCCCAAGACTCTGTCTAGGGTAATTAATAATAGAAGCTTGCCTCTATTAGAAATGGAAAAACCCACAATATTAAAAAAAATCAAAATAAAATACCTATTTGTGATTCGATGTATCACTTGCAAGGTCTCCTCATGTATTACAGATCGCCGCATGCAAGAGATTTTAGATCCACACCCTTTACGCTATGTAGAGCCCGGATGGATTTTCCTAGTCCATATGGGGGAAGAAACGAACGCCTCCCCGTGTGTAGACCATCTCCAATAGAGGGGATTATGAGTATATCGGCAATCCGGGTACTAAGGAGAGCTAGTCCTTTAGATGAATTATTCCCACAATCCCTCCAAGAATTAAGTTCCCTAGAACATCATAGGTAAGAGCACTAGGATTAGTAATTCATATCAGGAGAGGGAATGAAAGCACCATAGGAAGCCTTGGCCAAAAATTAACCAAGTATTGAGAGAGATTATCATCCATCTTTTAGAAGTCCAAGGGGATTCAATTGTCCGAGCATCCCCCTTTTATGATTAATTGATCTGATAAAAAATAATTTGATTTCCTTGCTTGTGTCTCTAATTTCTTAGTTTTTAGTTTAGTATAATCACTCACCTTTGGATTGACTAGATAGTAGGTGAATAGTGGGTACTAATACTTCTATCTCCCTGAGGATCGATAACCCGACTCTTGAGTCCACTTTATTACTTGATTTTGACCAGTACACTTGCAGTTGTATCGCGCAATCAAGTTTTTGGGGCTGTTGCCGAGGAGAATTGGATTACTAGGAAAGCTAGGAATTTACTAATTTAGTCCTTTTATACTTTTCTTGTTTCTTTATTTTACTTTGGAATTTATATTTGGTTTGGTATCCTCGATACTCATCCTTCTCTTTGCATTTGGTTTGCGTATCGATTGCATGACCCGCCCGAATCCCCAAGGGTTGGTTGAAGCGAACATTGAGATTGAGAGAACACTGCATCGAAAACTCAAAGAAGTGTCTGGATCACTCCAAGGGTTGGTTGAAGCGAACATTGAGATTGAGAGAACACTGTGTATCGATTGCATGACCTGCCCGAATCCCCAAGGGTTGGTTGAAGCGAACATTGAGGTTGAGAGAACACTGCATCGAAAACTCAAAGAAGTGTCCGGATCACTCCAAGAACACCCTTTTGAAGGGGAAACTTTAGCACCTATTGAGGACAGTATTGAAATTGAAGAAGCACCAATCATGACACAAAGAAGGCAAACCCTATCTGAATATGAAAGATCTCATTACACAGGGGAAAAATTCAGTATTCATCTTCCCAATGTCAACATGAACAATTTTGAAATCAAGGCAAGTACACTGAATATGATTCAAAATTCAGCTTAGTTTGATGGAAGGCCAGATGAAAATCCCTATGCCCATCTCGCCAAGTTCATCCAAATATGTAATATGTTCAAGATCAATGGAGCTTCTGATGATGTAATTCGTTTAAGACTTTTTCCATTCAATTTACGAGAAGGAGCTTATAGATGCCTCACCTCACTACCTTCCGGTTCTATTCTAACCCGGGCCGAGATGCTTGATAAATTCTTGGGCAGTTATTTTCCGCCGAGCAAGGCCGCAAAGTTCAGGTTGGACATCTCAACCTTTAAGTAAGCTCCCACCAAGGCATTCTTTGAAGCCTATGAGAGGTATAAAGATTTGCTTCGACGTTGCCCACAACATGGCCTAGACCCGTGTGCTAAAGTTAGAACATTCTACAATGGATTGGATAACTCAACTAGGCAATTGTTAGATGCCGTCGTCGGCGGGTTATTGGGGAACAAATATCTAGAGGAGGCCGAGCAAATCTTTGAAGACATGGCTAGTAATGAAGCCCATTGGTCCAAAAGGGGGAAACAAGTGAAGGTAGTTGGGTCTCTCGATGAAGCCACAATTTATGATCCCATTCTTGGTGAGAAGTTGGATATGCTAACAAGAAAGATTGAGCTACTTACGACCGGTAATAGCTCAAGGACAGCCATAGTGATGTTCTGTAGTACTTGTGGGAGGACATGAAGCATCAAGTTACCCTATTGTGAGTACCGAAATGATTCCCATGGAACAAGTGCAATGTATGGGAAATACTCAAGGACAACCAGATGGTAGTTTATAGACCAAGGGTTCCTATGGTTCTTTCATATCCCCCGTCGAGGCGAGTTACTAACCTAATACCCTCATTATATTAACGTTCTAGGGAACCTATATCTTGGAAGAGATGTAGGAATAATACATCTAAAGGAGTCTCTTACCTAAATACCCGATCTCTCGGCGTATTCATAACTCTCATCTATTGAAGTGGATCTACATACGTGGAGACAATCGCTATCTATACCCATATGAATCCTATTGGTACTCCAGGCTGCCGCAACTTAGAGTACCCAGGCCATACATTACATTCAATAGATTCTGAAAAACATTAAAGCATTCATTTAATTAAGAAATCCATACAAGAAAGGGTTAAGTACTAATCTGGAGGTTCATCATGCCCAAGTGTAAAGCTATCACTTTAAGAAGTGGAAAGGAATCAGAACTCCCGGTTTTGGAGCTACAAACAAACACTCCCATTGAAGTTGAGACTCTGGGCCCGTTACAACCACCGAAGAAGAAAAGAAAGGGAAGGAGAAACTTGGAGAGACACTACCCGGATCTGCTTATCAACCTCAAGTCCCCTATCCTTCGAGGTTGAAGAAAGACAAAGAAGATGCCCAGTTGATGAAGTTCAAAGGCCAGTTGAAGCAACTACACATAAATATGCCATTGGGGGAGGTTTTAGCTCAAATGCCCAAGTATGTAAAGTTTATGAAAGAGCTTCTTTCCAACAAGAGAAAATTGGAAAATGTGGGTGGGGTGACATTAAACGCCCAATGTTCGGCCATCATCTAACAAGCAATGCCGAAAAAACTGAAGGATTCGGGCAGCTTTGTGGTCCCTTGTGTGCTTGCTGACGGGGTTACAAAGAAAGCATTAGTAGATTCTGGGTGAGCATCAATGTGATACCCTATAAGTTGTATACCAAACTCGGCCTTGAAGAACCAAAGCCCACAGGGATGACACTGCAACTAGCTAACAGATCTGTGCGAAGACCAAAGGGGATAGCGGAAGATGTCCTCATTTAGATCAACAAATTCGTCTTCCCGGCCAATTTTGTGCTTTTGGATGTTGATAATGATGTTGATGTCCCTATCATTCTTGGGTGTCCCTTCCTCTCCACGGCTCAAGCACTAGAAGATCATGCCCAAGGCAAGCTTACGTTAAGGGTGGGAGATCAAGAGATTGTATTCCAATTGCCTGACGCAATGCGGCACTCAATAGCCCAAGATGATTCCCCGTACTGTATTCATGATGTGGATATTATTAGTTCTGAGTGTATGGAAGATTTGTTAATGGTGGATCCATTATATCCCTACTTGGGGAAACAAGAAGAACAATCGGAGGAGATCTAAGAAAATTCCACTTCATCAAAAATGGGAATAGTGAAAGTGAAGAAGAATAAGCAAAAGCCCATTCTCCCTACAATATGCTGGAAAAAGGTGAAAGAAAAAGGGGTAAGCATGAAATCTTTGACTTTGAGCCCTTCTAGACAAAACCTAGGTATGAACGACAACAATTGCTCAATTTATACCAACTTAGGAATATGTTTATTTGGACGATATGCTTCAAGGGCGTAGCCAATGATAGCTTCAAGGTATTTGAACCTCCGTGAGATAAGGTGAAGGTACGTCAAGCTAGTAACGTTAAACAAGCGCTTCTTGGGAGGCAACCCAAGTTCTTTAAACTCTCCTTTTTCTCCAATCTCAATTTTCTTTTGATTAGTTAGATTGTGTGTGTGTTTGGAATAAATGAATGAGATATCTCATATCCACTTTATGATACCTTGTATTATCCTGTTGGCTATTGATTCATTCATAGCCCTAGATTCATAATTGTTGCTAGATAGCTCGAGGAGGGATCAAATGATGCCCTGGATTGGCTGCATAAGCCAACTCCAAGCCCATACGGGGTGTCATACAGGCTGTTATATGGCCATATGACACCTCCAGTGGGTCATACGGGCTGTTATATAGCCTGTATGCTAGGTTGTATGACCCAGCCAGTGAATCATATGGACTATCATGCAACCCGTATACAGGGCCGTATGGAGTCGGATTTGGGGCGTTATAATGACGCCTTCTTCATTCCTCTTTCAAAACCTAGCCGACCCCACTCTCCTCCACGTCGATCAGAGCATTCTCCTCACCAGCACAACCTTCTTTCTTGATTCTAGGCTCGTTCCATCCCTAGGTATGCTTTCTAATGGCTTGATTTGTCGATTTAGTTCATCTTCTCCATGATTAGAACCCTAGGAATTGAATGAATGAATCTTGAATGAATGGATAGCAAATGTGTGTTCTTGCATCAAATCTTTGTTTCCATACTTTGATTAAAGGCATGTTTAAGGTTAGGGTGGTGAAATGGGTGCGATTTTTTATGTAAATGGGGCAAGAACTCGCCGTAGCCGTCGGCACCGCCGAGCCCAGGCGTATGCATTGTATATTAGCCCATATGGTCCCTAGGTAGGCTCGTACGGGCCGTATATAATCCCATATAGAATCCCGTATAGGGCGAATCAAGGGCAAAAATGCGTATTCTTTATTGATTTTTCGATGTTTCGGTGAGCACCTACACCCTTTTCAATTATTTTGCAGATATGTCGAAGAAGCAAATCACTTCAAAGAAGCGAAGAGGCGGGGAACGATCCTCCTCCACTATTCCACACTTTGAGGAGGAGCGCTTCCTCCAGCGCTACAATCGCCTCACAGCCAAACCCTTCGAGCGCACACGATTCATTGATTGGGGGTGGTCACTCAACTCGGGATTGCAGACTGAGTCCGGTGGATGATATCAGTCGGAGGTTGGGACAAGGTGTTCTCCATCAACCACAAGGTGTTCCGTGAGGCTTCCTTGGAGGTCTTGAGCACTTTTGAGGCCAACCTGAGCGCCATATCTGAGCGATCCCTCACCGCCATATCGTTTCAGCTGTTCAGGGAGAGGAAGCGCACAGGCTACACCCGATTCTCTATGTACATGGGCTTCTACAATCGCGATTTCCTCCATATTCGTGAGTATGGAGAGCTCCTCACTGCCTTTCCTAAGCACACCATTATGCCCACGAGGTATTGGCTCCAGCTTGGAGGACTCTACGAGAACAACAATGCGCCCGTCATGATCGATCCGGTGCACCGTTAAATCCATGCCCTGGTCACACGCACCATCGCAGGGAGGGGAGATAGCAACCGAAAGGTCACTCTCACGGACTTGTTCATCCTCTACAGCATCCTCGAGCGAGAGTCTATCCATCTGGGATACATGCTCGCTGAATATTTGGTCCATCAGGGGACGCACACCCGTCTCAAGGCCATCAATACGGGACCTTACATCACACGTCTCATCATTGGGATAGGCCATGAGGAGAGGATGGAGGACATGCAGTGGCTCCAGCTGATGACCGCACTGGGGATGAGCACTCTATGCCACATGGGGCTCATCCAGCACTCCGACAACCACTATACCTTAGTTCACCAGGGCGCAGAGACTTCCAATGATGATCAGGAGTCCGACTCACAGTGCAGGAGCCACTTCAAGCTACTGGATGAGCAGATCTCCGATATCCGTGCCGTCCAGGACACGATTCTTACTGAGCAGCGCCGCCTGGGAGACAAGTTTACGGAGCTCTTCCTCTTTATCCGCGAGCAAGCATCATTTACACATCCTCCAACGCATGGACCTCCACTAGCAGCTTCCAAGCCACCAACAGATGATCTTCCTTTTTGAGGATTTGAACTTATCTCATTTATCATGTTTCTGAGACTTTACTTCATTTTCTATAGTTTTCATTTTTTGTTGAACTTATATGTTCTTTTCATGCGCTGTTGAATGGCTAGCAAGGGTATCGCCCTGCTACACTTTTATAAACTCCTTCGATTTCTGATTAAATCTTCTATGGAGTTATGATGATTTTCTCTCTCTTGCAGATTTTGAATTTACACCAACATCCCCTAGTATTAGCCAAGTAACAACTTCATAGAATTTGATTTGGAACACCAAGTTAACCGAGTGGACTACACAAAAGGAAAAAAGAGATTTCTCGTTCGAGATTTCTTCCAGTTACACAAGGCTGACATCTTTTGCCAACAAGAAACAAAACTATCACAAATCAATAATTGCACATTACTATTGGTGGGAGATTGTATGATAAATAGGATGCAATCCCAATAGTAAAAACAAGTGGAGGCTGCAGTGTTGGCTATAGTAGTATCCGTTATAATCTGAGGAGTAAGTCTAATGACCAATTTTTGGCCACAATAATCTTAGAAGATAAGGCGAACACCGATAAACCAAGAATGATAACTATAGTATATGCCCCATGCAAAGCAACATAAAGAGAAAATTGCTGGGAAGGGCTTAATACAATCAGAGGAAGATGGGTGGGCCATGGTTGCTCTACAGAGAAAGATTCCTCCTGTCCACCTTGTGGATCGTTGAATTCTATAAAATATAGCAAACTACCTCAGGATAAGATTGGACCACACGCCAATTTGCCTAGAATACGGAATCCAAACCCCCCAAAACCGAACAACTCCTTTCGGCTTCAATGAAGAATAGGTGAAGGAATATGACTTTTGGTACAAGATAGGGGAACATGGCATGAATAAGCATTGATTGGTGATGGGACTTATATATTAGCAAAAAAATTCAATGCAATGAAAGAAAAACTGAGGAGATGGAAAACGGAAATAATTAACCACAAATATGAAAAGAAGAAGGAAATCTTAAGTGACATCAACATGTTGGAGGTCTATAAAGAATCAAGAGCCCTCACAAGGAGAAAGGAAGAGGAGGAGGTGTCCAATAGAAAATAATATGAAAAAAATAATGCTAGAAGAACAAGCCTATTGGAGGCAATGGTGACGGGTTACCTGGCTACAACAAAGAGATCAGAACACCAAGTTTTTTTCATATGATCGCAAATGAAAGAAGAAATATAAACTGAATAAATCAGCTATACAACATGAAGTTTTGACCATCACATCTATAGAACAAATAACTAAGGTCATTACGGAACACTTCAATAACCTCTTCGGCAAAGAAAGAGACATGTTATGCAAGACCTCATGGGACAAATTATTCTTACACAAAAAGAGGTTGAACCTCACACACCTTGAGGACCCCTTCAGTGAGGATGGAATCAAGAATGCTGTTAAATACTAGGAGAGGAAAAGGCGCCAAAGTTTGATAGCATCCAGATGACCTTCTACTAACAAGGGTGGAACGTCATTAGGGATGGCATCCTGAAGCTCTTTGATGACTTCTTCCAAGGAATGACCAATTTGGAACGCTTGAATTAGGCAAACGCACTCTTGATCTCCCAAAATAATGCCCTCAAAATGATCAAAGATTATAGGTCGATCAAACTCATAACTACTCGGTCAAATTCATTTGCAAAGTTTTGGCAAATAAACTCAAAGATTTACTGGAAGACCTAGTCGATGAATCCCAACTGGCTTTCATACAAGGGAGGATGATCCGTGACAACATAGTTGCACAAAAGTTCTAATTCACAAAATGAAAAGTGAAAACATCGGCGCAATCCTAATCAAGATTGCTTTTGAAAATTCCTTTGACACAATAGATTGGAATTATCTCGTGGACATCCTCCATGTAAGGGGTTTTGGCCCTCGATGGATGTCTTGGATCAAAAGCCCTGCTCACTTCTTCTAAAGCCTGCTTGCTCATTAATGGCCCGCCAGTTGAATACATAAAAAGTAAGAGATGATTGAGACAAGAAGGCCAAGTAAGAATGGAGGTTCATTTGTGAGTGGGTTGCCGGTCTCGTTCTTGTAAAAACAAGAAAACAAAAAGTGTTATTGGAACATTTAACGTTTTATATATATTGTAAAAATAAGAATAGATTTTTTCTTAAAATTTTCTCAACCGTCTAATTTGGTGATTTTTGTTGATCGGACACTTTATATGTACAGAAAAAACATATAATATAATTACTTTTCACATTTGAGTTTTTCTTTTAAAAGGCAAGTTTATAGAAATTAGTGGAGACAAACAGTGATCTCCAAGATTGGTCAATCAGAGAGATTTTATGGACCGGTGCTTCTTATAGTTGAGTAAATATTTAAATCATGTCTATAATATTAATATTAATATTAATATTATAGACATGATTTATTTATAATATTTATATATTATATATATATCCATATCTAATTATGTATATATATTATATAATTATTATATATATATGGAGATAATGAAGATATATATGTATTCTGATGATAAGATAATTTAATAATTATATATATAATAATTATATAAAATATATACATAAATAGATATAGACATATATAGTATAATATATATATATATATATATATATATATATATATATATAAAATAATGATAGCATACTGTTGACCCATACTATCACCTCTATATATGGGAGGAATGTTAGGTGGGTTTATTTTTTTTTTGTTTTTGGTGTTAGAGTGAGCCGACCGCAAGTGCGTCTAGCCACACTGTAACACGACTCTCTCTCTCTCTATATAGAGATCTTAAGATTTTAGGTTATTATTATTCTAATTATTTTTCTAAAATCTTTTGTTAATAAAAGAAAGTCCCCCATGTCGGATCTAGTCAAAATTTTATTGGGATAAACGTTCTCTAATTTCTTTAAGTAATTAGATAATTAGAGAAACCCCCCGTACTTTGAATTTATTGGAGTTTATGAGAAAAGAGGGATTTAAATAGTTAATGCTCTAATTAGGGTTAATTGGGGGCCTTTTAGTAATTTCAAGGAAAAGCTAGATTGGATTCCGGAGCTGTGCGAGGGATTGTGGTACCGATGCAGAGGTTCGAGGACCTCCTTGGGTTGTCTTGATGACCCATACTTCACTACAACTACAGGTATGGGTCGATATATATATATATATATATATATATATATATATAGAGAGAGAGAGAGAGAGAGAGAGAGAGAGAGAGATGACGTTACTTGTAGTAGCTAATGGCCGACCTCCAGGCTATATAAGGAGGTCCTTGGTTCATGAAGAATGTATCATGTTTCTTGATCCTTGATTCCGCTGAGACTGAGTGCAAGTTTGAGTCTCTCTCAAACATAATCCTCTCTGCTTTCTCTTTCTCTCACTCTCCTCTTCATTTTGAGTCGTTGACTTAAGTGTCAGAGAGCACCCTACAGCACAAGTGCTCTCACCCTCTTCCCCTATAATTCCTTCTCACAGTGAAGTGCGATCTCTGATGTAAGCGCTGATCCGACAAACACAAAGGATCAGTTTGTACAAGAAGTTATCTATCATAGTTGATCTCTCCTTTAAAATCAACTGAAGTATTGTAATCGTCATCGACTTCTCTTATCCATTGATCTAAATATGTTTTAACCCCCATGAGAAGCAAATCAAAGCATCAACAATATATATATATATATATATATATATATATATATATATATATATATATATTCCATGTACCCTGTGAAAGCATAAGAAACCTAAAAGTTTAAACATTAATTTCAAATTATAAAATATCATTAACTTAGAAAGAAGGAACACATTTCCAAAAAAGTTTGGTAGTGAGTAGGTTGAGTGGTCCCTTCAGCAACATTGGACTCATTTGGAAGAGAGCAAAAGAGTCTGTGGTCCACACACACAAACAAAATCTAGGGCTTGCTGTCAACAGGCTGTAAGGGCAAGTATTTTGTCAAAATTTTTGGTTTGATTTCCTCTTACTTTTACATTTTATTTATTTACTTTTATTTTTTTTAAATGCTCTCTTTATTGTAAAGTTATTTAATTTCAGTAAATATTTTCTTTAAAAAAAAAAAGTATTGACTGAATAAGGCATTGAAATTTTGTATTCAAAATATAAATATATCATAATGGGCAAATTATCTAAAGATCCCTGGGACTATTTGACACTATTCTCCACCCAAAATACTATTACACTAAACCCCTACACACCCCCAAGGACCTATAGACAATTTGAGTACTATTCAAGAGACCAAAAGTTAAATAACTGTATCATATTTCAGCTATAAAAACTGTTTGCTCACATCATTATTTTTAATTAAAACTTAATAGCTTAATTGAAGGGTTTTTTCTTTAGAACACGAATAATGATAAATTGTTCTTTTAATTTTAATAAATTATATTTAATAAAGTGAATTTTAACTTTTAGAAAAATAAAATATTTTTTATATAATTTTATATTTAATATATATGAAAAATAAAAGATATTTCTACTTGTGCATTTAATTGTATTTACGTTATTTAAAAAATATTTTTTAAAAATATTAAATTATTTAATGAATGAATATGGTTTATCCACTAAATAATTATAAAATTTTTGTAATTTACCTAATAATTATTTTATTTTTGAAAACACAAAAAATATTCTTTATATTTATATAATCATAGTCATAAATTATTATTCAAATAAAATTTATACATTTTATTGTGCAACATCTTATTCTAATAAATTTTACATCGTAAAATTATAATTAATTGTTTATTTGGTATGAGATATATCATATCATCCATAGTTATTGTAGCCTAAATAACACAAACAATCTGCAACAACCAACATAATAGCACTATGATATACCGAAGATCGGTGGGTTTTTGATCTTCTCTCCTGAATCCTCCTTTATTAAAATCAAACTAAAAGACATTCATCTGATAATTGTGGGCGGTTTCATTCAAAGTTAGTGTCGAAGGAACCAAAACAATTATATAATGATTAGAATAAAGGTTTTTAACCATCGTTTGTAGTCCTAATCTAATTTAAACATTTGTTGATTCATATATAAATAATTATAAATATTACACTTAAGGTTACATTATAAACCCTAGGTCCCTTATACATATAGGGCCCAGCTGGCTAATAAGTAATAACTCAGTCTCTAATGCTTCTCCCTGTGGTGTTGATGTCTTCAAAATCATCCTCTTTCTCCTCATTCGGTGATGAACATTTGTTGGTGAACGCGAGACACCTCTTGATGAACTTATATTATTCCAATAAAAACATTTTTTTTTCCACTTCATCAAACGCTTGGACATTTAACCAAAATAGTTAATTGAAATTGTATAATATGAAATAGGGAAAATTTAAAAAAAAAAATCTATGCGGTTTCACAAATTTTTTGCAATTAATAAAAAAAAAGGAAACCTGTCAATGGTGTTAACCTGAAAGGGGTATTTTCATCAAATCTGTCCGTCGCCGCTCAGCGTGACAGACCCAGTCCTCCTCTGACCTCTCCCTTCACCCCTCGTCCTCTCTCTCCCCCCTTCTCCCTTCCCCTCCCTCGAAGTAGACGAGTAGACGATGATGGTCAAGAAGATGAGTCAACTACTCCACAACATTTGATCTTTGTTACTTGTTGTCAAGTTGATAGAATGTGTAACACTGATGGCATAGTTTTAATTCAATTTTAGAACATGTGAGATGTTTTTTAAAGGATAAAATCCAACAAAAAAAGAAACGGAAATGAATCAAGAATTTATCTTCAAGAAACCATTCAAAACCTTAGAATTCTTCGTCAAAAAAACCAATCAAAATATTAAATTGAAGTTTTTCCGGAGATCGTGGCCGTCGTCGAGGGAGATGACATCCAGATCAAAGAAGACGAAGAAGAGGAAGAACAATAGGGATTATTTTTTTTATGCCACATCATCTTTTTATATGATTTGACAAAATTACCCATCCCATATCATGCCTCGTAAATTAATTTAAATGGTGTTGGCAGTTTTTCCTTTTTTTTGTTAATCCAAAAAAATTACAAATTTTTTCAAATAAAAAAGAAAAAACAGATTCTCTTATTTTTCAAATCTGTAAAACCATATGGATTTTTTTATTAAATTTATTCTATAAAATATATATATATATATAACTTTTTTATCCACCAATAACCTTATAGTTTATTTTCAATGATCCTAACCCACCAAAAGCCAGTAGCCAAAAGCCAAAGGCCAAAAGCCAAACCAAGGATATGTCCCATATGTCTAGTAAAAATAAGAATTATGTCCCCCATGCCTGCCTTACACAAGTTATCATGTTGTCCATCCCCTTTTCCTTTCCTCCTCCCCTCTCTTTCTCTTCCTTCCTTGCACAACCACACAAGATATCACTACCACGGTACCACCAAAAGTAAATTAAGACCACAACATGCTTCATCCAAATCATTCTCCCTATTTAAACCATGACATGTAGAGAGAAGAGGATGTTGAAGAATTCAAGAAGCTCTCTCTCCTTGTAGGTATATATATATATATATATATATATATATATGTCTTTTATTTCACTTACTTATCATTTGCTCATGATAACATAACACCAAAATCATATAGCCTTGTTGTACCTTTGCTTTGCCATCTCCATGCTCATTACTATGCTTGTCAGCCTCCATTCCATTATCTTTCCCTTTCAGGACCACTTCCATGTCTCTCCAACTCACACACTCTTCTTATATGATATTTTGTACTCATGTGCATGTGAATAAAGTTTTAAACCCCCTCTCAACTTCTTCATATAAACCCCCATCTCTTTCTCTTCTCAGTGGAGTGGAGTGGAGTGAGATCCGAAATGGCATATCGGAGCTCCGTTTTGTGCTCTATTATAGTCTTCTTGAGGGTCTTCGTCTTATCGGAGGGAGTTTTGGGACCCGAATCCGACTTGGTGACCGGCTTGCCGGGGCAGCCGACGGTGGGGTTCCGGCACTACGCCGGCTACATTCCGGTGGGCCGATCAAATGAGAAGGCTCTCTTCTACTGGTTCTTTGAAGCTGATGGTGGCTCCGAAGCCAAGCCGCTACTTCTCTGGCTTAACGGAGGTCAGTTCATAATTCGGATCCGGATTTCTTACCAAACTTCACCCGTGTTGATTTTATTCATTTTTTTCAAAATTTTTTTAGCCTTTTTCAAAAATAATAATAAACTATAAAAATAGGGTGACTTTTTAGGGGCGTGGTTGGTGGGTGTGTGGTGATTAATTTTTTAATATTAAAATATTATTTTAAATTACATAAGTTTTTTAATCATTTTATATGTAAAAGTGGTTAAGAAAATAATAAATTTGAAATTGATAATTTAATTTATATTATAGAAGTGGTCCTTTCAGAATTGGACCCATTCCATTTTGAAGATCAAACAAAATCTAGTGCTTTCCTTGTCAAAAGGCTGTAAGGGCTACCTCTAGACTCCACATGTTCTTATCTAAAATTATTAGTTTTTTTTTTAAAATTTTTAATAAAATAAGCACAAACCACTAAAAACATAAATTATAATCCAGTGGACTCTGTTCCACCGCACTAATCATCACAATTATAAAAAAAACATCTTGAGATGTATGTGCTGTTTTTTGTTGTAACCTCAAGATATGTGGCATGCACATATCTTGAACATCTGATGGAACTGAGTCCACTGGATCATTCTCCTAAAAGCACACCCTAAATATGATTCAAATTCTCAACTTTTTTTATAAAAAATTGAATTAACTAACTTTTCTTTTGAAAGTTTAATTATTATTTTTTATTATATAATTATTTCAGTAAATATTTAAAATAAGTATTTGTTGAATAAGGTGTTGAGATTTCATTTATTTAAAAAAATAAATAAAATATCATATTTCAGGTATAAAGATGGTAGAAATGGTCACTTTTTATTTTAAATTTTTTAATTGATTTGAATTTATCAATAAATATATATTTACATACAGGACAAATGAAACATTTTTTTGCTTGTGCATTGAATTACATTTTATTAATATAAATTTTTTTTAACATGTAGAATGTTTTTAAAAATAAAAATAATTTTTAAATTTCTAGGAGAAAGTCATTGTTTGTGAAACCCAATTCTTGTTCACTGATCTATTAAATGATTAAATGGTTTCAATAATTTGTTTTATTTCTATTTTTCACTTCCAAAAATTATTTTAAAAACATAGTTAATTCACTATTGATCCCTGGAATAGTATCTTCATTGCCTCGGGGTCCTTAGGGGTGTTTGTTTATTATTTAGTGTTGTATGTATTTGACTTTAAGATCCCTGAAAATAGTGTCAGAGACCTATAAATAATTTTTCCTTAAAAATATATGTATAACTTTGATTATTATGAATTATTATTACAAGCAGGGCCAGGGTGCTCATCTGTGGCATATGGTGCAGCACAAGAGTTAGGTCCATTTCTTGTTCGATCAAATAGTCCCAATCTCACACTCAACTCCTACTCATGGAACAAAGGTATTATTTTAATTTAATCCTTGTTACTCTTTTAATTTTAATTTAATTTATACTTTACCTACAAATCCATCATCGCATTTTAATTTTTTTTTTTAAAGAGCTAAATAACTAGCTATACAATAGTCTGCTTATCAATACATGATACCATTGTAATATCCATCCTGGTAAATTAATTTAGTGCATCCATACATACAAAATGCCAATACACTTTTCTCATCTCCTTTGCTAGACGATCAACCATTTCATTAATATCTCTAGAAATCTTAATTAATTGTTTCACAATCATTAAAACCCCTTAATATTTTTGTGTAGTCTTCAGTGAGTACCCCATGCATCCCAATATGTCGATGTTCCAGTTTTCAATTTTTGATTTTCTATATTTCTAACAATCACTAAACAATTAACATATCACTAATTAGATAATATTGATATTTTAATCACATAATATTCTTATTCTTTCATTTTATTTTGTGCATGTATGTAGTGGCAAACTTATTATTTTTGGAAGCTCCGGTGGGTGTGGGGTTCTCATACTCAAATAGATCGTCGGATTTGGAAGAACTTGGTGATCAAGTCACTGCTCAGGACTCCCATGATTTTCTCCTATCTTGGTTTCATAAGTTCCCTATGCTGAAATCTCATGATTTTTACCTTGCTGGAGAAAGTTACGCAGGTATAATCACAAAACTCTCTATTTTTTTCATAATTGTGTGTTACATTTATTTGAAATCATACCATCTTTCATCACCCACCCTCACAAAAAGAAGTTGGGAATTCAGACCATGTCTCGAGCATGTTTCTAGTGCCTTGTCCACATTTATATATATAAAAACTTATTAATTCTAGATGAGATTTTGATCATTTTATTGTATGAAAATCTATAAATGTTAGCAATTTTTTTTTCATAACTTATGTTTATATGTATATGCTTAGGACACTATGTACCACAGCTAGCTGAACTCATCTATGAAGGGAACAAAAGGGCAAGCAAGGACTCAAGGATCAACTTTAAAGGGATCATGGTAAGCATATATTAGCATGCTCAATGATGCCTTTGTCTTTCTTTTTACATGCACGGTGCAGTGATGCACCATTGAGAACTTTTAGAAAGAAGAAAACAATATATATAAACCAACCCAATTACATTAGTGCAGTTACTTGTTAAAGGCGTTGGTCTCGACTTTGCGTGTAATACTTGCGGGTGCGGCGGGTTCGGCGCTCTCCTTACAAGGTGATGGGAAGAAGCGCTTTGCACGCGTCATGTAGCGATCCCTCTTTGACGGTCTTTATGGCCATTATCAAAAAAAAAAAAAAAAAACAATATATATAATTAAGATTAATTATTTCAATGCAGATTGGAAATGCAGTGTTGAATGATGAAACAGACCAGATGGGAATGGTAGAGTATGCATGGAGCCATGCCATTATCTCCGACCAACTCTACGGTACCATTCTTAAGGAATGTGCCTTCTCTAAAGTATCGGAGAAAAAGAAAAACGACGGTGGAAGAGATAAAAGGGAGACCAAAGCTTGCTACCCTGCAATCAAAGCTTTCATCCAATCCTACTCCGATATCGATATTTATAGTATCTACACTCCCGTTTGCCTAAACCGCTCTGCCACTTCCCTCTCCCGTCTCCGCCCAAAACTCGTCGCCGCTCCCTGCCTTTTCCGACAACATGTAAGCCCCCATCTCTCTATGGCTTTGTCTATTTGACCAGGATACAAGTGATGATGATGAAAACAATGAAACAGGAAGAGTGGCATGAATTGGAGAGGAGATTGCCTTCAGGGTATGATCCATGTACAGAGGACTACGCAGAAAGATACTTCAATAGAGAGGATGTTCAAACAGCTCTTCATGCCAACCTCACAGGCCTCTCCTACCCATACTCTCCTTGTAGGTATGTCTTTTATTTCACTCTTATCATTCAGCCATTATAACATAAATCATGGACTTGTACTTTTGCCATGCTATGCAATGCATTCATCTCCATCATCATTAATATGCGGCAGACTACATTACATTATGTATTTGAGGACCACTTCAATATATGAGAAATGATACAGTGGTCTCGGTTTCACTGGATCATCTATGGAACCGAGCCCACTAATCATCACAACCACAAAAATATATCTCAGGGTGCCCCATAAAAATAGTCTCGAGATATGTGATGCCCACACATCTCGAGATAATATATATATATATATATATATATATATATATATATAAATGGTTGTGATGATTAGTAGGCTTGGTTCCATGGATGATCCAGTGGAACCAAGACCGCTGGATCATTTTTCTCAATGTATATCTCTTAACTTCATCCTCTCTGCATCTCATTAAGGCGCTCTCTCAATCTCATTTTGAGCTGTGTAGGATTGATGAATTTGAATATGAAAAATTTAGCTATCAAAGCATAATTAAGGTTAGTACAATCAAAATTTTGTTTTGTTTTTTTTTTTTAAATACATATGGACACATGCATGA
This sequence comes from Dioscorea zingiberensis, assembly GCA_026586065.1. NCBI lineage: Eukaryota > Viridiplantae > Streptophyta > Magnoliopsida > Dioscoreales > Dioscoreaceae > Dioscorea > Dioscorea zingiberensis. The sequence goes on from CM048823.1 coordinate 45,651,106, forward strand.
TTGAAAGCCTCAACCTCTTCTTAATTAAAGGCATGAAATAGTCTATTTTTCTTGTGTAAATTGTACTATTTAAATTTTCAATCTAAAACAAGCGGAAATTAGTTCTCCTAACTATTATTCTCATGACAAATGTCTACTCTTGAATTTTAATAGATAAAATGCACTTTGGGTCTCTAGACGATATCCTATATTATTTTGGAAAACAAATGATTTTGATCTTCTATAAAAAAATGAGTTGGTCAAAATATTTTTGTTCATATTCATGATTAATTAGGAGGTATAAACAATAAAAAGAATATAATAAATAAATGATTCATTGGTAACATGACATTACATATTAAACCACATTCATTAAAAATGATAAATATATTGTACATAATACAAGAATATGATCCTCCGGTGGATATGATGACTTATTATGGACTCTTCCTTCACTTCTGTGTCGCCCCTGCGGGATGCGGTGGAGGATTTTCTCGTGTGAACATCAGGCTTTTCTTGATGATGTCATACCAAATTACTACATCAGATTACACACGGCATGCCAAATTAGATTGGCGTAAATAATAGTATTTACATTTAAACTTTTAAATAAAATGTCGGGTTAATTTATAAACTGATGGGGGAAGATGACGATGATGCAGTGTAGTGATACAAGGGTGGAAAGATTCACCCCCAACTGTGCTCCCAATTCTCAAAAAGCTCATGAATGCTGGCCTTCGAGTGTGGGTCTACAGGTATATATTACAATTAGCTAGAATTATTATTATATATGTATAGCTCTAATATATATATATATATAAAATTAATCTTAATGCATGTCTCTGCAGTGGAGATACAGATGGGCGTGTTCCAGTGACTTCAACGAGATATAGTATTAATGAGATGGGATTAAAAGCCAAGGAGAAGGAGAAGGAATGGGGAGGATGGAGAGCATGGTATTACAAAGATCAAGTAGCAGGATGGGTGGTGGAATATGCCGAAGGGCTCACATTGGCCACCATGAGAGGCGCTGGTCATCAAGTTCCGGCCTTCGCCCCTGATCGGTCTCTTTCTCTTCTTGCTCACTTTCTCGCCGGAAAACCGCTACCAACATCTCATTTATATTAATTTACATATATTATTTCATATAAGTGTTTTTTCGATAAATGTGGACAGGCCACTAAAAGTATGTCGCAGACGTGGTTGCAACTTTCCACCTCTCTTTGTGAGAAGTAATGTGCTAAAGTTGGTGTATGTTGTGCAAGGGTGTTGTCAACTTTAGTCATTTGTATATTAGTGTTTCTACATTCTTTTTAAACTTGGAAAGGTTCATGAAAATGTTGAAGTTGTCATGAAACTATGCCTTTTAAAGATCGGCTTTGAAAGCTTACAATAGATTTTTTCATTAACTATATGTGTTGTGAACTTTAATGTGCATATATATTGATGCGATCCCCGATCAAGGGGTGGTACTGCGTCTCGGCCGGTAGCGCAGACGAGGGTCAACGAGGAGGGTCAGCGGGCTCCAAATATGATGATTTTATTAGATCTTAGCAATGATGTTGTTATGGAGTAATTAGTGGGTAATCAAGGTGTTAATGAATGGAATCTTTGTAATAGGAGGGGACAATATCTGCTAGGAGTCAGTGCTGTCGTAGGGGACGTGGTCTGGCACGTCAGGTGTTCGACGCTTGGCCTCTGTGAGGCTACTGAGTCTGTTAGCTCTACAAGTTTATTACAAGCCTTGTTATATAGCTGGTTGTAGGCACATATGAAGGCAATGAGAATATTTTCCTTTCCACTACTCTTTCTCCTTCCCCTTCTCCACTCTTCTCCACTCTTCTTCCCCAGAATCCCCCTCTCATGTTATTCTTCTCCTCTCACTGTCAATCAACACAGCTGCTGCCGCATCATTTGGTGCTTTCATTGATCTCCCTCATCAACCATGACTGAGGGCATGACCACCCGTTCCCGCGCGCTGGAGGAGCAGCTCGTCACCCTGATCGACCAGCTCACTCGGCACGATGCAACTCTAGCCCAACAGGCGGAGAATATCGACGTCCTCAAGCACTCGGTGGCCTCCCAACAGACAGTGATGGCAGACATCATGGTAAAACTTGCTAACTTGGAGAAACCACCGCCACCACCACCTCCCTTACTTCCCTTACCTGTTCCTCCACCACTTGCTTCCCCATCACCAGCACCACATTCTTCTTCACCACAACCCTCCCTCTCATCCTCTTCCTTCACCCTGCCCAATACTTACACTTGCGGGTCTAACCACAACAGCTCTCCACTGAACCCAAGCTCGGGCCCGATGCTCCATCATTCTTCTTGCACTCCTTCAAGCAACTGGCCCATGATTTCACTGAGATTTTCAGCACACCTTCCGGCTTGCCCCCGTCTCGACATCACGACCACCGTATTCCACTGCTCCCAGACGCCGCACCGGTTAACGTCCGCCCGTACCGGTACCCCTACTTCCAGAAGTCGGAGATCGAGCGACTCGTCGGAGACATGTTGGCAGAGGGGGTGATCCGCCCGAGCACGAGCCCCTTCTCCTCCCCTGTCCTGCTCGTTAAAAAGAAAGACGGCACATGGAGGTTTTGTGTGGACTACCGCGCCTTGAACGCCATCACAGTAAAGGATCGCTTCCCGATCCCCACGGTGGAGGAGCTCCTCGATGAGGTCGCCGGCGCCTGCGTCTTCTCCAAGCTTGACCTTCGGGCTGGTTACCACCAGGTTCGCATCCAGCCGGCGGACATCGCGAAGACGGCGTTCAGGACTCACGAGGGGCACTACGAGTTCCTCGTCATGCCCTTCGGCCTCGCCAACGCTCCTTCGACGTTCCAGTCCATGATGAACGACACCTTCAAACCCTTCTTGCGCAAATTTGTTCTCATATTTTTTGATGATATTTTGATTTACAGTGCTTCCTGGGAGCTGCATCTGATCCACCTACGCGAGGTCTTTGCGCGCCTCCGCTCTCACTGCCTCTTCGTCAAGATGGGCAAATGCGAGTTTGGATGCACTACAATCGGATACCTGGGCCACATTATCTCTAACAGAGGTGTTGCAGTTGACCCAGCCAAAGTTCAAGCAATGGTGGACTGGCCCATGCCGGTGACCTTGAAGGCTCTGCGGGGATTCCTCGGTCTTACGGGATACTACCGCCGCTTCGTCCACCGTTATGCCACCATCGCAGCGCCACTCACTGATCTCCTTCGCAAAGACTCGTTCGAGTGGACCGCCGCAGCCACTGAAGCATTCCAACAACTAAAGGCCGCGATGACGAGCACCCCTGTTCTCCAGTTGCCGGACTTCAACCTCCCATTTGTAGTCCAAACGGATGCCTCGGGCGTTGGTGTCGGCGCAGTACTGCTGCAACGCGACCACCCTCTGGCATATTTCAGCAAGCGGCTGACCCCTCGCCTACAAGCGTCATCCGCATATGCGCGAGAGATGTTCGCGATCACTGAGGCAATTCGCAAGTGGAGGCAATACCTTCTTGGCCACCGGTTCACTGTCCAAACTGATCAGCAAAGCCTCAAGGCGATGCTTACTCAGACCATTCAGACGCCAGAGCAGCAACGGTGGCTTAGTAAGCTCCTTGGGTATGATTTCCACGTTGAGTACCGACCGGGAATCCAGAATGGCCCTGCTGATGCCCTGTCCCGGCTACCGGCATGTCAGGTCCTGCTCACCCATTCAGCCCCAGCTACAGCTCTGTGGGACGCCATTCGCTCCTCCTACAAGGCTCACCCGGAGACATCCCAACTAATGGAGGCGGTGGCCAGTTGCCCAGGCGACCACCCAGAATATTCGGTTAAAGATGGCATTCTGTTCTACAAGGGACGTATCTTTATCCCGCCAGGCTCCGCCCTGCAGCCTATCCTTCTTGCGGAGTTCCACTCTTCTCCGGTGGGCGGCCACGCCGGCGTGCTTCGCACACTGACACGCCTAGCCAGTACATTCTTTTGGCCTGACCTTCGCCGCACTGTCCGTGATTACATCTCCCGCTGTGCAACCTGCCAGGCCTCCAAACCATTCAACAAGGCCCCGCAAGGACTCCTGCAGCCATTGCCTATCCCTGGGAAGATATGGCATTCAGTTTCCATGGATTTCATCACTAATCTCCCACCAGTGGCCGGCAAATCCACCATTCTGGTAGTTGTTGATCGCTTGTCCAAGCACGCCCACTTCTCGGCCCTGGGTTCCTCCTTCACTGCCCCTGAAGTAGCAGAGATACTGGTTCGCGATGTTATCAAGCTGCACGGCGTCCCGGCGACCATTGTGTCCGATCGCGACCCGGTCTTCATGAGCTCATTCTGGCGAGAGCTATTCAGGTTGCAGGGGACAGTGCTGGCCATGAGCAGCGCGTACCATCCCCAGTCGGATGGCCAGACCGAGGTCTTGAACCGCTACTTGGAAGACTATCTGCGATGCCTCACCGCCGACCACCCCCGCCACTGGTTGCGCCTCCTTCCTTGGGCCGAATGGCACTATAACACAGCGTGGCACTCCGCAATCAGGATGACACCCTTTGAGGCAGTCTTTGGGCGTCCACCGCCGTCTTTAGCTGATTACCTTGCCGGAACCTCCCCCATCGCTGCCATTGATGAGTTGCTGACAGAGCGAACCACGGCTTTGACCTCACTGCGGGAGAACATCCAGCGAGCCCAGTCCAGGATGTGCAACCAAGCCAACTCCCGGCGTACCGATACCCAGTTCGCGGTGGACGACTGGGTGCTGTTGAAACTGCAACCGTACCGCCAGCATTCCTTGGCTCGTCGTTCTTATCACAAGCTCTCCAAGCGCTTCTACGGGCCATACAAGATCACTGAGCGAATCGGACCCGTCGCGTACCGTCTGGCACTCCCGGCGTCGTCCAAAATTCACGACGTGTTTCACGTCTCCCTGCTCAAAAAATTTATGGGCGACCCAATGGCGCAACCTAACCCGCTCCCAAGCGAGTTAATTGACCAACATCCGGTTCACCAGCCCCTCCACATATTAGGATCCCGCACGGTTGTCTTGAAAGGTCGCCCGGTCCACCAGCTGCTCGTGCAATGGGAGCGGCAGCCTAGCACGGACGCTACTTGGGAGCCCCTGCATGAATTCCAGCAGGCTTTCCCTGACTTTCACCTTGAGGACAAGGTGCTTCGTGAGGCGGCGGCAATTGATGCGATCCCCGATCGCAAGGGTGGTGCCACGTCTCCAGCCAGGCGCAGCAGCAGGGTCAACAGAGGGGTCGCCGGCTCCAAATATGATGATTTTATTAGATCTTAGTAATGATGTTGTTATGGAGTATTTAGTAGGGTAATTAAGGTGTTAATGAATGGAATCTTTGTAATAGGAGGGGACAATATCTGCTAGGAGTCAGTGTTGTCGTAGGGAACGTGGTCTGGCACGTCAGGTGCTCGATGCTTGGCCTCTGTGAGGCTACTGGGTCTGTTAGCTCTGCAAGTTTGTTACGAGCCTCGTTATATAGCTGGGTGTAGGCACATATGAAGGCAATGAGAATATTTTCCTTTCCACTACTCTGTCTCCTTCCCCTTCTCCTCTCTTCTCCACTCTTCTTCCCCAGAATCCCCCTCTCCTGTTATTCTTCTCCTCTCACTGTCAATCAACACAGCCGTCTGCCGCATCATATATTATAGTTTTCATTGTTCTACCATGGTAGTGTTTCCTTTTTAAATTTCAAAAGGTTAGTTATGCAAATGTTGAAGTTGTCGATTATGGCTTTGAAAGACTTTGAAAGCCTAATATTTTTAAAGGAGATAAATCCACCAATCGTCTTTGTATTTTATCCTATTGTTCATTTTCATCCCGGTCTATATTTTGAAAATATTTAATATGGTCCTTGTTGTTGACGCAACAACATAGGTGACATTTGGATGAAATACAACCTATTTTTTCTATTTTTTATTTTATTTACAAGTGGTCTTATTTTGCTGACATGGTGTGTCAAATACCCTTATTTTGCTGATATGGAGTGACAAGTGATCGTATTTACTGACATGGACTGATAGATGTCTTGTTGACGTGGATTCAACATGCCACGTCTGCAAAAAAAAATTTAAATGAAGAATTTAAGTTATGCTAACGTAGCATACTAGTATATACTAAAATTTTTAAATTAATGAAAACATAATTAATTGTTTAACAAATAGCATAATTACAACTAAAACAATACAAATAATACAACCAAAAATTAATTGTTTTACTAGCAACATAATTAAGAAACAACGTTAACCAAACCCCAACTCTAACCTTAACCTTTAACCCCCCTCACCCACGCCGCCTCCTCCCCCGCTGCTGGAGATTTACCAAAGCATCCTCATGCTGCCTCATCTCCAGCACCATGGGAGCTCTTTGACTCCCATCCCTCGCTCACCTCTTCATCTCTTATGTCATCATCCAAGCTACTTCCTTGGGTGCTCATCACATGCCAACCACCCTCAGTATAGCTACCACACATCAGGACTCTTGTGACAGAGGAAGACATGTGCATGTCTCTCATACAATTAGACTGCCCCCACTAATGATTTTTGCCCAAACTCTGATCTTTAAAACATAAAATCCACTTTATCATTGACCTCACTCTACTTCTTACTTGCACCCCCTGAATGTTCTGCAATATTCCAGGGAAGACCCTTTCTCTGGTGGCTCCAATGAGCGTTATAAGTCTGCAAATTGTGGTTCATGAGCACCAACAATGTCACCATTGGTTACCGACAATGTTGCCAAAGTGTATAGACACTCACGTAAGTACACATGTCGTCAAAGTAATAAAATAACCGATAAGTACCGAGTTGAATATGCAGAGAATGGGAGACTAGATAGACTAAAACCTACTAAGGTACTATCCTACTTCAGTGAATCAGATTTAAGGTGGGTTGACTAAAGTTCTCACGAAATCAAGTGAATAACGGAGAAAATAAAATGAGGGAAGACTAATAATAATGATAATCTAGGGCAAACAATATCCCTTATGGGCAAAATATTTGGCTAAGTCAAATTATGTGGGATAATGGTGGAGAGATTGGAGGCAGACTGTTAGGCACCAATCATGAAAACCGAGATGTGAGCATGGCCTCAAGGAATAGGGATAAGAGGAGGAGAGACAAAGAACTAAGGTAGGTAATGATCCAACTGAGAACCTCTCCACTAATAAGAAACCACCCATTGACTTGAGCGTCAGAGCTATCCCTAAGCAAGTCATCATCTTCTCCTATCCAGGCAACTTAGCGAAGAAGGAAAAACCAACCGCGGCCTTCTCCGACAATCATTGTAGTTCCAACATCAAATAAATATCAATAGTTGATCAAGAATCGGGCCCAATCTCCAGGAAAAACAAATAAATATTTATTAAAATTAGCCCCATAATATTAATAAATAAGACATCTAAGTTCTAACAACAAAAAATCAAATCGAATTAATAAATAGAATAAAAATCAATAAATAAATAAATAAGCTTTACTCATTCCGGTTTAGTTTATCCATTTTATTAAAAAAAATTCTATCCACTTAACCAATCATATCCCATATATAAATTTTATTTTTAAAATTCTATATACTCCAAATAATCAAACCAAAATTTTAAAAATAAATAAACTAACTCTCAAGATCACGTTATCACTAAAAAAATATAAATTAAACTCACACACACCATCAACCAGCACCATAACGAGAACAACAGCACGAATCTCAATGCAGCTCGCCGGAGATTCCAAAGAACTCCGCAGGCTCTTGCCGGTGATTTTCCTCGTCGCCGCCGTAACCATCCCTTGCACGCTCTTGTACCTTTCGGTCATCCCGGGTACCACCTTCAAGTCCCTCACCGGGCTCTTTCCGACCACACAAACCTCATGGAAGGAGGAGCTCCGGCGAGTCATGAGCGCGGCGGCGATGGGGGACAAGAAGAAGACGGTGATCATAGCGATGGTGAACTCGGCGTGGGTGTCACCGGGTTCGGTGATGGATTTATTCATGGAGAGCTTGAAGATTGGGAATGAAACGAGAGGGTTCTTGGATCATTTGGTGGTGGTGGCCATGGATGAGAAGGGCTACGTGAGATGCATGGAAATGCATGATCACTGCTTCGCGTTGACCACCGAAGGCGTTGACTTTTCGGAACAGAAGAACTACATGACGGCTGACTATTTGAAGCTGACGTGGAGGAGGATTGAGTTCCTTGGAACTGTGCTTGAGTTGGGTTTTAGTTACATTCTCACGGTATGAGAGTTTTTAATTTTGGTTGTTTAAATATATATATATCATCATTTTGTGAATTGATGACATTGTTTTTAAGATGTTTAGTTTGTAAAAATATATAGATTTTTTCTAAACAAAAAATAATTTGGAGTTTTGTTTATGTGTTCATTTTTCACAGTATGTTCTTGTTTGTAGTTTATGTTTTTTGAGTGTTGAATTTGTTTTTTTTTTTTTTTCTGTAGTATGATATTGTGAATTGAAGATAATTTTTTTAAGTAGTTTAGTTAGAAAAAATAATAAGAGATGATTTAGAGTTTTGTTTTTGTGTTCATTTTTCATGTTGTTATCTTTTGATTTATTTTTATTTTTATGGAAGTTTTAATAGTATGCGGAAGGGTTTAATTTGTTATATATTGTTATGATTTCGATTTTAAATGATATTATGATAACTTTTTTTTTATGGAAAAAGTGTATTATGATACGGTTAATTGATGATCATTTTTAAAGGAGTTTAATGTATGCAAATAGTTCTTTAATAAATATAATTTTTAGTTTAGTGATTGACTTATTTTTTATTTTTATGGTTATATAAATCACTTGCTTAGAATTTGAGTTTTGTAAGTACTTAGATCATCAGAGAAAAAGGGAAAGGAATTTAAGTCAGTTATATTCCTATAAATTAGACTATTTTTTAATTATAAATTAAAATAAAATATCTATTCTTAGTTTTGAACTATATTAATTTATTGTTTTCATTAGGCATGTTTAAACTATTTTTTGAGTGATATGTTTTTATTTTTTTTTCATTTTTATTTATTTATTTGACAAGCTACTCATTTTCCAAGTGCATACATACAAAAATGTCTTTTAACATCCAATAAAAACAGTTTTAATAACCAAGCATGTTAATTAAATAATTATTTATTATTATAACTATTTTTTTTAACATCTTTTAACAGGATGCTGATATAATGTGGTTCAGAAATCCTTTGGTGCATTTCTATTCTGATGGAGACATTCAAATATCTTGTGATAATTTCATGGGCAATTCAGAGGATATGAACAATATTGCAAATACCGGTTTTCATTATGCCAAATCCAACAACAGGACCATAAATTTTTACAAGTATTGGTATTTATCAAGAGTTAATCATTCTGGATATCATGACCAGGATGTTTTTAATTTCATCAAAAATGACTCATACACGAGAGAATTAGGATTGAAAATCAAATTTCTCGATACTATTAATTTCGGTGGTTTTTGTCAACCGAGTGAAGATTTCAACAAAGTTTGTACGATGCATGCTAATTGTTGTGTCGGTTTGAGCCGAAAAATTCATGACCTTGTTTTGATGCTTGATGACTGGAGGAAGTTTATGAGGATGAGTCCGGAGAAAAGACGTACTCGGAGAATTTCTTGGAGTGTGCCGAACAAGTGTAGTCTTGATCCGATTGATTAAAGAGAAATGCTATTCGGAATGGATATGTTGATAATCCCAAAATGGTTCGTGCCACTGTTTTGTGTTGTTTTCATTAACTGTAAATCATCATTCTTATTAAAATCATGTGATATGAGTTTTTTTATTGTTCTTCATGATTTTGAGGTTTATGTAATGAGACTTATTGGTTAAAACATTTATATGACCTTGGTTTATTTTTAGAATAAGCATGTATTGAGATTTTTAATATGATTATCAAGTTATTTGTTATTATGTTATATCACATGTGTTATTATGAAAGTTTTATTAAGAAATTCTTTCATAATTGTTGATGTGAATAAATTAAACAATTTTTTCTTTAATAGGGCTGTGCATGCTGGATCCAGTCCCGTCCCAAACCTGTCTCGGAACCCGACCGGACCGGTTTAACAGGTTTTAAAAAATCTGGACTGGACCGGATCAAATAAGGGGGAAACTGGGATGTGTCCAAACCGTTTTGGACCGATCCGGTCCGGTCCCAGTTTCGGCCATATTTTCAAATCAAATCAAAAACTAAAATTTCAAGCTCTTTTGCTGCAATTCTACAACATTTACATTTCCATGAATCACACAAGCACTCAAAAGTGTTTCCCAGGCAACACTGTTGGCTCTGAAAGGCATGTTACAAAGGATCTCCAGTGCTACTTCCATTTTTCCAGCTCTGCTTTTCACACGAATCTACTCCGCTGCATAGACTTCCTTTACCTATCATAATTTGATGCTTCCAACGCTAACAAGAGAAACCAACTCCAGGAAATGCACTCCATTGTCGGACGAAGTCTCACCCACACCAGGGAGGAACGAGCACATAGACCCCTTGGACACGGATTTGGAGGAGGTGGAGCCAAGTTAATGGAACATGGCACTTGGGGGCCCGAATGAGTCGGAGGACTACCATACTAGCTGGATTCTATCCCTTCCAGTATCTCCGGTCCCACAAGGAACAACACCATATGTTTTGGTTCATCTAGGAATCATATGTACATGTAACCGTACAGGCACCCTGCCCGACTTTATTTCACTATTTCTTCTAATAAATGAATGTGGTTTATCCACTTTTTTTTAAAAAAAAAAGAACTTTTCCAGCTCTGCCAAGCATGTCAACCATACAAACATACTGATCCAATCCCTGTTCAATACCATAAATTTCACTCATTGAATCGAAGTATTTCAAACCCTCATCTAGGGATGGCAATGGGGCGGGGCGGGGGCGGGGCAGGCCTCTACCACCACCGCCCCACCCAATAGTAGCGGGGCGCGGGGCGGGGCGCGGGGCACCGCGGGGCGAGGAGCGGGGCACCAATACTGCATTTAGACCATAGAATGAAGAGAAATTTACCGATTAAACTCAAATAAAATAAACTTAACTGTAATGTAAAAGCATTTTGATATACAAACTTGAGAGAAGGGTGGGAAAGCGGTATGAGAATTTCAAAGACTCCAAACAAAACTTCATTATATAACCCTAAAACTATATAATCTAATATATATATAAGGGTATTTTTGTATTTTTAGCGGAGTAGGGGGCGGATTTTAAAGGACCTTTACCACGCCCCGCCCCGCCCCGCATTTTTCGGGGCAGATCGGGGCGGATCGGGTCGGAAACAACGGATCGGGTCGGGGGTTGCCATCCCTGCCCTCATCAATCAAGCCTCCATGGTTGCAACTAGTGAGAATCCATGCTAATTGTGATTGAAAGTATACTGATCCTACAAACATACTGATCCAATCCATGTTGAAGTATTGTGATTGAACTTGTTTGCAGCTAACGCCTGTTCAGTTCAGCAATCTCCATGGCTCTGTTGCTGCATCCATTGTGCCCCAATCCTTGTATCACTGAATTCCATGAGACATTGTCCTTATGATGAATGTCCTTGAACACTTGTTCGATTAACTCTACTGTGTCGCAGTTTAAGTACATACTAATCGGAGAGTTCCGTACAAAGGTGTTGGTGTTATAAAAGCCGATTTTCACAGTGGTAGCGTGAACTTGTTTTCCAAACTCCAGCATTGTCAAGGTAGTAGTAGTAGTTAGGATGATAGTGTATGTTGATACATTGGGCTTCGTATAATTTTCTGATCTTAATAAGGGGATGAAAACATTGAAAAGCCTTAGAGCTTCTTTTCGATGGTCTGATAACCCTGCCATTATATATGAACCTGTCCGGTCTGATTTGGACCGCAGTTTCAAAAATTAAAACTGGATCGAACCGTTCTGGAACTGGTTTCCATACCGGACCGGACCGGTTATCGAAAAGCCGTTTGGAACCGGACCTCCAATTAATAAAAAATCAGTCCAGTCCGATTTACGATTTTACTGATTGTTTTGCACAGCCATAGAACAAATCACTACAAAAGCACTTTTGAAGTTATATTTGTTACAAAATAAATACGTCTTTGATGAAAATAATATTAGGTATTTTTTAATTGAGCTCCAATAGTACTTATCTCACGATTCTAACCAGCAACTTAGAAAAAAATAGAGATAGAGAGAGAGAGAGAGAGAGAGAGAGAGAGAAAATTACTTATTTTATTAATTTTGTATATATTTTTTGACATAAGACAAAACAAACTTATACGAAAATCATTAGAATTACTTAACTTAAAAAATAAGTGCTTTTAATTTGAAAAAACCCAATGAAATAAGGCTTGTAAACATGTCAAAATTGACATGAATTTAAATGTGAATATAAGAGATTTTTGTTATTTGTTGGTTAGTTTTTCCCCTCATCCACTCCAAATATTGTGTTTGTCCACCTCTGCTTTTCATTCCCTTCACATTTCATGGACCACACCATCAAAGACTCAGCAAATTAATTCAACCAAACCATTATGGCTTCATCAATGTGTCATGAATGGAGGCAAAACAACTTTATTTTTTATTTTATTGAAAATGGTGAATAAAGCATGTTTATTAAAAGAATTCGCATGTTAAATATTATTATACATCTTATAAAAATAATAAAAAAAATTAGTTGCTAATGTATATAAACAGTCTTGCAGAAGAGTATATTTATATATATGTCCATAAATATCATGTTTACATATATACATTTATTATGAAAAATCAAATTATATATTTTATATCGTCATCAATATAAGTTTATTTTTTTCATGAGAAAAACGAGTATGAGTTTATTGGTATAATACACATGACTTCCACATATTTTTTGTGATCTCTAGATACTCCCATTTCCATTTGAATGTTTATTTATACTAAGTTTGTTTTTTTTCAAATGTTTGCATGTATCTCTAAGCGAGAAAATTATTGAGGAAGAAATCATCCAAGAAGTGATTAATATTATTGTTTAAATAGAAAATAAAGACATGCTTCTCAACTAAAGATGAGATATTAGAGAAAACCTCCATATATTAATAAATAAGACATCTAGCTAACAACAAAATCAAATCAAATCAAATTAATTAATAGAAGAAAAATAAATAAATTTGCTTTACTCATTCCCTTAAAAAAAGTAAAATGTTTGTCACTTAAGAAAAATCCCATTACATTTCTGGGATACAAGCAAAAACCGACAGAGAGCCTACGCGACTATGTTCGTCGCTTCAATAAAGACATCACTTGAATGACATGTTTTATAAAGTCTATTATTTTTTTCATTAGGCATGTTTAAACTATTTTTTGAGTGATATGTTTTTATTTTTATTTATTTTTATTTATTTATTTGACAAGCTACTCATTTTCCCAAGTACATACATACAAAAATGTCTTATAACATTCAATAAAAACTGTTTTAATAACCAAGCATGTTAATTAAATAATTATTTATTATTATAACTATTTTTTTAACATCTTCTAATTAACAGGATGCTGATATAATGTTGTTTAGAAATCCTTTAGATGGAGACATTCAAATATCTTGTGATAATTTCATGGGCAATTCAGAGGATATGAACAACATTGCAAATACCGGTTTTCATTATGCCAAATCCAACAACATGACCATAAATTTTAACAAGTATTGGTATTCATCAAGAGTTAATCATTCTGGATATCATGACCAGGATGTTTTTAATTTCATAAAAAATGACTCAAACACAAGAGAATTAGGAGTGAAAATCAAATTTCTCGATACTGTTAATTTCAGTGGTTTTTGTCAGCCGAGCGAAGATTTCAACAAAGTTTGTACTATGCATGCTAATTGTTGTGTCGGTTTGAGCCGAAAAATTCATGACCTTGGTTTGATGCTTGATGACCGGAGGAAGTTTATGAGGATGAGTTCGGAGGAAAGACGTACTCGATCGGAGAATGTCTTGGAGTGTGCCGAACAAGTGTAGCCTTCTCCGATTGATTAAAGAAAAATGTTACTCGACGAAACGACACAAAACAGTGACACAAAACTATGTACTGTATAGCATCATTTTTTTATTAAAATGATGTGATATGAGTTTTTTTTTTCTTTTTTTTTAATTGTTCTTTATGATTTCGTGGTTTATGTAATGAGACTTATTGGATTTAAAACATTTATATGACCTTGGTTTATTTTTAGATTGAGCATGTACTTGCGACAGTTTGATATATCGTCAATTTAACATGATAATCTAGTTATTTGTTATTATGTTAAATCACGTTTGTTATTATGAGAGTTTTATTTAAGCAATTCTTTCATAATTGTTTATGTGAATAAATTAAACAATTTTTTCTTTGAACAAATCACCACAAAAGCACTTATGAGTTATGAAGGTATAGAATCGACAGACCTACTCCAGAGGATAAAGGACTACCTGAGACAAGACCACATAGAAGAAGCAGACAGACGATTATGGAGGCTTACCCCAAACCAAACCTTCACAGTCGAATCGCTCTACCAGTTCCGAATCTATAGTGGAATTAAAAGCTCCCTTCCCGCCAAATTCTGGAAGCAACCATCCCCTGTGAAAGTCAAACTCTTTTCCTGGCTAGCGTACGAAGACAAACTTCCCACGCCACACAATATGGCAAAAAGGAACTGGACAGGGGACAAGACGACATGCTACCTTTGTAATTGCGAAGAGGAAACCATCGAACACCTCCTCCTCAGATGCCAATACTTGACGGAAGTGTGGTTGCACTACGGACGGATCCTAGGGAACGGGATCAACCTCTTAAGGATACAAGATCTTTGGGGGCCCTCCCTAATCTCCAATCACCTGGACACTACCCTCCGCAAGGGATAGAACTTTCTCTTGATGGTAATGACCTGAAACATCTGGATTGGAAGGAATAGGAGAATCTTCCGCAGATAAATACATTGTTTCTAGGAAGCCCGATTACGTCAAGTCGATTTCCTTTTTCTCTCATGGTTCGACAACGACACGCCACCAACCAGATGCAGCTCTAGCCATTGCAAAACCTCATCAGCACCAAGAGGACCTCCAGAAGTCGACTTTGAAGACGAAGATGAAAGGGAACACCATACCACCACCCCCACTCTGGGAGACCACAATACAATCGAGGGTGTGCTTGTAACCACCCAACCCATCTACGGGCCAATGTCCCAATGACACAATGTCAATATCACCATATCACAACTTATTTTATTTGAATCAATAAAAGAAAGTGGTTTATCCACTATTTTTAAAAAAAAAACTCCTTTTTTTTTATTGAAAATGATGAATAAATCACGTTTATTGAAAGAATTCCCATGTTACATCCAAAACACTTTCTTTTTTTTAATCCATTTAACTTTATAAAATATTATTATACATCTAATAAAAAAAACTATTGCTAATTTATATAAACAGTTTTACAAAAAGAGTATATTTATGTATATGCCCATAAATATCATGTTTACATATATATACATTTACTATAAATAATCAAATTATATACTTGATAGGGTGATCAATATAAGTTTATTTTTTTCATGAGAAAAGTGACTATGAGTTGATTGGTATAATACACATGACTTCCACATATTTTTTGTGATTTGTAGGTACTACTTCCATTTCCATTTGAATGTTTATTTATGCTAAGTTTGGTTTTTCAAATGTTTGCATTTATCTCTAAGCCAGAAAAGTATTGAGCAAGAAATCATCCAAGAAGTGATTAATATTATTATTTAAGTAGAAAATAAAAACATGCTTTTAATTATGTCTCTATTTAGAGATGAGATATTAGAGAAAACCTCCCCCATATACCTCATCATCAATGTTAATGTTGATAAAATATTTTTTCTAGAAGCATAGACTCCAGCAGTCTTGAAAGAATGTGTACTAGCAGGTTGACTAAAACAACAAAACTTCCACAATCTTTTTTTTATTTTAAGTGTTTGTAAGTATGGTTATAAACAAACTGATCTTGATTGGGTTAGGCCCAATTCAAGTTCAACTCAAAATTGCTTAATTCAAGCTCAAGCTCATTTAGAACTCAGTTTAATTTTATTTTCGAAAGTTTGAGTACAGTTAGATTTTGTTTAGCTCAATTATAATTTTGAAACTTTGAACTCAAGTCAGTTTAACTCAAAATTAAAATCTTATTTATAAGTTAATATTTATTAATATTTATATTATACATTAATATATTAATATTAAATTTTTGAGTTTTGATTTTTTTGGTTGAGAGGTTGGTTATATAGTGGTATTTATTTATTTATTTATTTATTTATTTATTTATCATAGTATGATATTGTGAATTGAAGATCATTTTTAAAGAAGTTTAGTTTTGCAAATGTAGTGTTTTTTATTTTATTTTTTTTAATAAGAGATGATTTAGGGTTTTGTTAATTTTGTGTTAATTTTTCATGTTTTTGTGTTGATTTATTCTTATTTTTATTTTTTGATTTAAAACATTTATATAAATTTAAAGGAAAAGACTATATTGGAAGTTTTTTCCAATGATCATATAAAATGACTATTTGATAATGAGTAAAGTTATATCATCTGAACAAACAGGCTATCCGAAATAGTTGTCCGAACTATTGGTAGTTTTTCCAATAATCAAAACTCTTTCTCATAGCAACAACTCCATCCAAATCTTGAATGTCTTATTGAAAAGCTTTAGTAATATATCAACACTGTGGTATTGAAATGACTAGAAGATAAAAACTCACATAAAAACTTACATTATTCATGATCCATGGCCTAATTTAAGAATATTTTCTGGATTATTTTCGTATACATCACTACAAAATCTTATAATTGTTTAAAATCTACAAATTAATTTGTATAATATATATTTTCTTGTAACATTGCAAATTGCACATATTAGTAATAAGAATTTTCTGTACCTATCTATCACTTGAGAGGCATTTTTTTTTATAGGTACACATTTTCATTGGAAATCAATTTTATTAGAGAATTTATTTTTCCCAATGGAGCAGGTAAAATAGGGCTATGAAGCAGCGCCATCTGCAACGAGCTATGAAGGACGACATAGTGAAGTCGTTGATGGCATGAGTTTGGAAAAGAAAGTTGTCACCGGAGATTGGGGCCAGCAACAAGGCCATTCCTAGCCAACAGGTGACCCAAATAGCCAATGCGAGCTCCCTCAACCCATGAAGGGATGGGGTGAGCTACGCGGCTGTGGTCACAACCGTTGCACTTTCATCACCTCGACACTAGCGATGCCTGCAAGACCTCAAATCTCAAACTTAAATGACAAGGGTTGGTCTAATGTAAAATACTAGGATTTTAGTGAATAAATTTTGATTTCTTAGTTATTTGCGTTGATTTTGGAGTTGTTTGAACTTTTGATTTTTTTTTTTTAATTCCTATTTGCTTTTTAAACAATTAGTTGATTAAAAAATGGTCTCTAAGCGTTGTCCAAGTTTACTTTAATTAATTAGTTAATTAAAGAGTTCCCCCAAGTTTGGAATTATTGGGATTTTATGTGAAAAGGGAGATTTAAATTGTTTAATACCTCAATTAGGTTTAATTGGGGGCATGTAGGTAATTTCAGGAAATTTTGGAGACCAGGTTGTAAGATCCCCCTCACAAGTTAATTGACCTGAGGGAGTTGCATGTAAAGTGAAAGACTTGTTGGGTTTCTTTACAAAAAGGCATGAGAGGTCATGCTCGCACACACTTGGACGATATTGAGAGAAGCTTCAGGTGGTGTTTAGTTCTGAAGAAGAGTGCTTGTGAGTGGAACTGTGATTTATCTCCATTGAGAGAGAGAGAGAGATTTCTAGAAAGTTAAGCGGAACTGTGATTTATCTCCATTGAGAGAGAGAGAGAGATTTCTAGAAAGTCAGATTAATTAATGCATGCAAATTTCAGAATGAAATTTAGAAAGGTTGCATGAGCCCACGTGGTCCACGAAAGGGTTATTAGTATCAACGGTTGAGATTCGAGGAAAATAGTGGGCATCACCCCCGCATGAACTCAATCTTCTCCGTTGATTTCGCACGGTCAGCGAAGCAAATCGTCTAAAATCCTGTTGATTATCTTATTTACTGGATTGGGAGTTATCCGTGAGCCTCTATATAAGATATTGGTTCCCAAACCCTAAGAACACCTTTCGAATCTAGCCATCTGGACGCCACGACTAATTGGCTCTGATGAGATTTCTAGTACCTTGTAGTATAGATGCATGAGTGTGTGTGTGAACACTGTTGGTGTGTTTAATGGATGATATTATTCTTTGGGTCTAGTTTATGAATTGGCATGGATAGATTGAATTGATTTGCATGTATTTTAAAGGGTTAATGCTAGTGATAAACAGTGGGGGATGATTTAATATTCGGTATTTTTGATGAAAATAATATTAGGTATTTTTTAATTGAGCTCCAATAGTACTTATCTCACATGATTCTAACCAGCAGCTTAGAAAAAAGAGAGTGAGAGAGAAAATTGCTTATTTTACTAATTTTATATATATATTTTTTACATAAGACAAAACAAGCTTATAAGAAAAGCATTAGAATTACTTAACTTAAAAAATAAATGCTTTTAATATGAAAAAAATGTCAAAATTGACATGAATTTTAGCTTCTACTAAATGTGAAATATTGAAAAATAAATTATTTCAAAATTATCACAGTATTCGGTATTTGTCTGTTTTTCATTCCCTTCACATTTCATGGACCACACCAACAAAGACTTACCAAATTAATTCAACCAAACCATAATGGCTTCATCAATGTGTGATGAATGGAGACAAAACAACTTCCTTTTTTATTTTATTGAAAACGTTGAATAAAGCATGTTTATTAAAAGAATTAGCATGTTACATACAAAACAGTTTCTTGTTTTAATCCATTTAACTTCATATAAATATTATTATACATCTTATAAAATTAAAAAATAAAAATAGTTGCTAATGTGTATAAACAGTCTTACAGAAGAGTATATTTATGTATATGCCCATAAATATCATGTTTATATATATACATTTATTATGAAAAATCAAATTATATACTTTATAAGGTCATCAATATAATTTTTTTTTTCATGAGAAAAGCGAGTATGAGTTGATTGGTATAATACACATGACTTCCACATATTTTTTGTGATCTATAGATACTACTTCCATTCCCATTTGAATGTTTATTTATACTAAGTTCGTTTTTTGAGATGTTTGCATGCATCTCTGGCTGAGAAAAATTATTGACGAAGAAATAAATAAGAAGTGATTAATATTATTGTTTAAGTAGAAATTAGAAAATAAAGACATACTTTTAATTATGTCTCTATTTAAAGATGAGATATTAGAGAAAACCTCCATATATTAATAAATAAGACATCTAGCTAACAACAAATAAATAAAATCAAATTAATTAATATAAGAAAAATAAATAAATTTGCTTTACTTATTCCCTTATAAGAAAAATCTAACCACTTAACCAAGCATATCTCATATATCAATTTTATTTTTAAAATTCTATATATTCTCCCAAATAATCAAACAAAAATTTAAAAATAAATAAACAACATCCAAGATCACGTTATCACTATAAAACCTCACAGCATCAACCACCACCACGAAAACAACCAGCACGAATCTCGATGCATCTCGCCGGAGATTTTAAAGAACAGGCTCTTGTCAGTGATTCTCTTCTTCTCCGCCATGACCATCCCTTGCATGCTCTTCTACCTTTCCGTTCTTCTGGGCACCAGGGAGGAGCTCCGGCGAGTCATGAGCGCGCGGCGATGAGGGACATTGCGCTAGTTTTTTTCGGCCTAATTTAATCCTTAATTATCCTCTTAACCATGCTTGGATCAATTAAATTCCTTACCAATATTAATATGATAAAATAGTGGGGATTTAAATGCTTAATGGATTTCTCTTGGTCTTGGGTATTATAGAGATGGGGATCAAGATGAAATAGTGGAAGAATGGAGGGTTAAAGTGCTATATGCACTCTCTCATAAATAAAACAAACATGAGCCTTATAATAATTTTTAAAGAACCCAAGGGTTCTTTACTAAATTCATAAACTAATTGCTCATGAGTTATTAGTATTAAATATTTGTGGAAAACATGGGGATTGAAGTACTAATGTGCAAAAAAGCCATTTAATACTTACATGTAACTATGAAGAAAATGAGGGGCTTTTTGACAAAATACCAACTTCACTGCATTTCATGCTTGAGACTCACTTGAGCCATGGTGTTGGGTTAATTAAAAGGAGGAGCTGAGTGGTCCCTAACTGTGTCCAATAGGCAGGGGGAGCCAGCGGGTGCCCTAGTAGAACCTTTCTTCACTTCCAACGAAGCTGCCCCCCACTTGCCTTGGTAGGTGGGGGCGGCTTCCTCGATGGCGAAACAACCAAGTTCCAAACCACCCAACCCTCAACCGGGAGATTTGCGGAATCTGGGAGGCCAGTCCTCCAACCCCACAATGGTAATGCTTAACCCCAGTCATGTACAGGTACCTGAGCAGGCGAGGAACTCCGACGGAGGAAGACCCAAGTCCTGGGCGAATGTGGTCAAGAGGCATGACTCCCAAATGGCGGAATCAGTAACGGTTGCAGGTCCAACCCTAGAGAGGCTGATGGCGGCTGTGAAGGTTACCATCACTCTTGAAGAAGAGGCGGTAAACCGTGCTTTGGAGGACATGAAATTTGTCCTATATGCTAAACTGCTCGGGAAAGCTCATACTTAAGAGAAAACCTAAATCGACAGTGGTGTACACTCGGTGATTTCACTTTAGCGGATATGCCGAATGGGTATTTTCTGATTAAGTGCTCAACGGAGGAAATGGTGTTCAAACTCTTAATAGAAGGTCCATGTACTGTTAATGGGATGGTTCTACATCTTATCCCATGGAAGGAGCATTTCCAACCTGTCTTTGAAAAGCTCACCATCTTTGTCCTATGGATCCGGTACACCACGCGTTCAACGGAGTATTGGACTACGGAGAACCTGGAAACAGTGGGGAGCTTCTTCGGAAAAGTTATGAAAATCGATGACAAACCCCAAAGCGAGAACAGGTACGTTTTCTTGCGCGGGTATGTGTGGAGGTGGACCTGGAGCAACCCCTTAAAAGTGGTGTCTGGGTGAAAAAGCCCCGATCATCGGCCACTGTCTTTATCACGGCGGTTTATGAAAGGTTGCCAACCTTTTGTTTTAATTGTGGAATAATTGGTCACTATGCAGGTGCCTGCACCTCGAAGGGGACTGGGAGCCGAGAAGTAGAGACCGGAACCGGGCCGATGAATCTCGACCCAAAAGGGAAGAAAATCTCGACCGAGGAAGCCGGTTCCTCTTCTTGGAATACTGAACCCCTCGAGGAAAACAGGTACCTTAATTCTGATTTGCCGGTAACTAAGGAAAAGGGAGACGGCCGCTATGGACCATGGATGACACCACCAAAATGGTCGAACAAAGGGAAGAAACACTTCGCCGGAAAAAATGTCGCCGGAGAAGCTCAGGGAAGGAGAACGATGGGCTCGAGATTCGAGGGGTTGGAAATCGAGCCAAAAAATGGACCGATGGCAGCACACTTCCACGTGGCACAACATTTTCATAAGGGGGAGGAGCGTGCTGTTGGAAGAACAGGGGCTGGACATGTGGCAGAGAAAAGCAACGGTCGAGTTTGGGTCAAAGGTGGTCAAGGGAAAGGCTCGAATTCTGAACCAACAGTGGGACACAAATAGGAAGTAAGGGAGCCATAGCAAAATACACAGGCCTAGAAATGGTTACCACAGGAGGAAAGATTCACCACGCCTCTACTGACAGCCGTACTCAAGGGCGACATCAGTGGAGAGGACGCGGAGGAATGAGGGGAAGAGGAGCAGGAAGGGGAGATTTTTTGACCGTTGAACCTATGGAGCTCTACGAAGTGGATGTCCAGGAGGACAGGGATGCAGATACTGGAAAGTTTAGGCTTCTTTCTTCTTTAAACTGAATGGACAAAGGTTGGAAGGAAGACCCTCCTGATGACTCATTAGCCCTTGTTCCTTCAGGGGATCCTTCCCATCAGATTTTGGTGAAGACTGTCACTGGACTCTTAATGGGACCGGCCGAAGCAGGACAAGGTGCGAGTGAGTTGATGGAGATGGAAGAACCACCTGATCCAGGAGAAGGGATGGAATTGGAAGATGGCAAGAGACCAAGTGTGGAGATGTGTAGCAAGAGAATGACAAATGAAGATTTTTATACCTAGAAGAAAGGACGGATTGATCAGGGGGAATCCCAACAAACCAATAATGTTTAAGAATGCTAGTTGTCCAATGGAATTGCAGAGGGGCCTCAGGGCATACCGCAGTTGACGTAATTCATTGGATCTTTGAACACTTTAAAGGTTTCAATGATATGTTTGGTGGAAACCAGAACTGATACCTCTCGAGTATATAAATTGTGTGGAAAATTTAAAAGATGCTGGGAATGGGCTGTAATACCTGCCAAAGGATTCTCAGGTGGCATTGCTGTCATATGGAGGAAGAGCATTGGAATAGTTACCCCCGTAGCAATTTCCAGGTATGTTCTCCACCTTATAATTGTAGGGTTTTGTAGAAAATCAAGAGCATGTATCATATGCATGGCACAGCGGAAAAATTAAAATTTTCTAAACCCTAGCCCAAACGGATCTCCCTATGTTTATCAAAACACAAGCAAGTAAAGTTGAAGGGCATGTACCTTTTGAGATCTGTACCGAATTTCTTTTCCTAAGTCTGAGAAGACGTTGCGTCAACCACAGCAGTCCGTAGACGGAGTGCCTCTAACGGTGATGCACACGAAGATCCGCAGAAGCAACCTCAAAGGCGACGGGGTGATCTTCCATACAAAGTGCTAGCTATGGTGGAAGGTCTTGAGAGGATTTGGGAGAGAAGAGAAAAGACAATTGATCTCTATCAATTACTACGAAGTTATGTTGTTGTTGTATCTCTTTATGGCCTAGAGTATCACATATTTATAGGCCTCCCTAATCAGATTAGGGTTTGTTTCGGATTGGGACTTTGATTGAAGCCCAAATCAAATTTGGCTAACAATCTAATCAAATTTGATATATAATCAAATTCGATTCCCAAGCAAATTTGACTTATAATCAAATTCGACGTATAATCAAATTTGTATTATAATCAAATTCGACTTATAATCAAATTTGACTTATAATAAAATTCGACTTACAATCTTTCTCTTCCCTTTAATTCTCTCGTTTGAGGATCTATTCCTAAAAACCCGTTTTATACCTCATTGATATCTTCTATGCGTGTGACCCATTAGGTTCCCGGTTATGTTGGCCATTCATAATCAACCATTGATTACAAATAGATCATGAGTGGCATCTAGCAATACATCATGACCCCCAATTGTCTGGAAAGTCGGTGAATTACGACTTGGAACCTTCGTGACCAATGTTGAGTGTGCAATTTGTCCTTTACCATCTTATACCAACTTGGTTTGGAGTATGGCCTATGTGTCAACTCCCACTAGACTACACACCTAGCCCAAGTATTAGTTCCTCGTCCTATGGGATCTATTACTCAAAACTTATGTCATCGAAGACCATCTTCATGACAAGTTACTCTGGCCAGAGATTTCTGAGTAATGACCCGACAAGTGGCCATGGGTATACTCTCCTTCTATTAGGAGTGGTAAATCCTCTATTGGCTACCCAAATACCTTCGAATACTTCAAAGCTATATCCAATCACTACCCTATAAGTAACCCCTGAAGGGAAACGTAGGAATGGCGTCAAAGCACAAGATCCATATCCAAGATAACTTGTGTACCTCAAGTCTAAGGATATTTACACCATTGCTGCAATGAGATCTTCAGTGACATTTTAATAGGATAACCATGTGAAGACTCATGGTAGGTCATCCAATGAACTTGCTACCCTTAGCAAGCATCCACATATTCACTCAAAACATCTTCATGCTTACAGCTTGTGAGAACAACTGCTTGATCGGATCAAGGAGCATAACATGTGCTAGTCTTGATGGATCAACGATGTCCCGTCTCATTGATCCTTCGACTAGGGATATTTAGATACGTACATAATTACACATGATAGGAATCCCACATTATGATCTCTATCATAATTTCCTTCATGCTATGCGTTGTATCATGGACTTCATTAACTAGATTTAAGATCTCATATCATATTCATAGTAATGAACATCTAAATAATGAAGAAGCCTTTTATTAAATAAATAAATTTGTACATAAAGTGCCAAAGGTGATTGTCTTTAGAGCACTTCTCCAACAATAATAACCTTGAATGATAACTCAAGTTGGGTTGTGTCTACAGTCTACAACAGCCAGCTAGCTGTTGAGCAAAAAGCAACTTGGAAGGAGTTGGCTCATTTTGCTTCCCTCCATATCCCGTGGCTCATCACTGGTGACTTCAATGCTATCAGAAGCCTTCAAGAGAGGAAGGGTAGATCAGAGGGAGCTAGGTTGGGCACCAAAACTCACCAACTAAATGCCTTCATTAGTGACAATAACCTTACAGACCTTAGGTGTATTGGTTCTCCCTTTACTTGGTGTAACAACCAAGGTGGTAGAAAAAGAACACAGGCTAAAAGCTGGATAGATTTCTAGCTAATGAACCTTTGGATTGATAAAACTCCAAATTACCAAGTAACCAAATTATCTAGAGCACGGTCGGACCACCGCCTCTAATTTTAGAGTGCAAGGAGGTTAAGGGTAAAAGCAAAGAAGACCTTTGATTTGAAAACCATTGGTTTTGAAAATCGGCATTTAAAGATAGTGTAGAGAATATTTGGAAAAATATTACATTCACAAATCCATTACATGATCTAAGTCACAGATTGCATAACCTTAAAAAAGATCTAATTAAGAAATGTAGGAGACCATCAAGAGGAATAGAAGTCCAAATTAAGATTGTTGAGGAGAAAATTGAGAAGCTTGAAAGTAAAAGTAGGGACCACCAAATGGAGCAGAGGGATTGGACTAATCTTAGAAGCCTCTATAACAAACACCAAGCTCTTATGAGGCAAAGCACCGCATTATGGGTACAAAAAGCTAGGATCAACTGGCTTAAGAACGGAGACAACAATTCTAAGTACTTCCACCAAGTAACTAGACAACATAGAAAGAGAAATAGAATAAACCAAATTAAAACTGCAAACAATGAGATTGTTACTGATTTTGAGAGCATTGAAGATCAGTTCAATGCATTCTATACAAATCTTTGGAAGGTTAGGAAAATATGGGACCCCTCTGACCTAATCCATGCCTTTCCTGATGATCTGCCCACCCTCTCAGTGGAACAACAGTCTACATTGACAAGACCAATAACAAAACATGAGGTGTACAAGACAATTAGCTCAATGCAAAATGGTAAGTCTCCTGGCCCTAATGGTATGAATGTTGAGTTCTTCAAAATCCACTGGCATATTATTGGTGATTCTGTTTTTAGAGCTATAGAACATTTTTTTATTCATGGCATTCTTCCTAACAGCTGGAATCAAACCTATATTTGTCTCATCCCAAAAAAAGATAACCCTCAATTAGTACAAGACTTTAGACCTATTTCGCTTTGTAATGTAAACTACAAACTTCTTTCAAAGATACTATCCAACAGACTTAGACCTTTGTTAAGTCATTTAATTGGATCTGAACAAACAGCTTTTGTTGAGAATAGAAGCATCTTTGATAATCTGTTTTTAGCTCAAGAGTTAGCACACACTTTAGAGCACAACACCAAAGACCTCCCTATGATGATTACAAAAATTGACATGGAAAAGGCGTATGATATTCTAAGATGGGATGCCATTAGTGTAGTCCTCTCCAAAATGAACTTCCCCAATCTATGGATTGCTTGGATAAAAGCTTGCATTGAGACCACCACAATGGCATTTATTATAAATGGCAAAGTTGGGAAATGGGTTAAGCCCATGGCTAGGATTAGACAAGGAGATCCTATATCTCCTTATCTCTTTATTCTAATCTCCCAAACTCTAACAAACCTGTTTAAAAAGGCTGAAGAGATGAAGCTATTGACTGGAGTCAGAATTTCTGAAAATAGAACTATCACACACATACTCTATGCAGATGACCTGCTTATCTATTGTGAAGCCTCAAGGAAAAATGCTAGAGCCATCAACCAATGCCTTAAAATATACTCTGAATTAACTGGACAGAAAGCCAATCTCAGTAAATCAGAAATTTTCTTTCCTTCAAGATTTAATAGACATATCAAGAGGATCATTCTCAGAAGTCTCAATATTAAACAGGGTCATTTCCCCTTTAAATACCTGGGCTGCCTGATTTCTCCCCATAGACTGCCTGCAAAAACATTCCAACCTTTAGTAGATTCTATTAAGGGCAAATTAGCACACTGGAAAACTAGAAATCTTTCCATGGCTGGAAGACTAACACTCATAAATTCAACCATTATGGCATTACCTGTGTATGGGCTTAACACATATGACATACCTACTACTATACTTGACAGCATTTCTAGAATAGTGAGGAGCTTCCTCTGGGGCAGAGATAACACTAATGGGGGTTCCCATCTTATTGGCTGGAATACCGTTTCCAAGCCAAAATCTGAGGGAGGTCTTGGTGTTAAAGATTTAAAGAAAATGAAATTCTCTTTGATGGCCAAACATGCATTAGATCTAATTAACCAAGAAGACAAAATCTGGATCAAGTGTATGACATATAAGTATGGAAATATAGACATCTGGAACATGAAAAAACATAAAAAAAACATCCCACATATTTTATTCTTTGTGTAGAGGCATGAGCAAATTAAGGAATTTGATTGTACCTCATCATATTCCTGCTTCTGACTCTATACTTATGGATACTTGGTTATTTGATATACCCATTCAACTCAAACCTACTTTCATTAACATGGATGTGGACCTCTCTGTAGCCCAGGTTGCTAATCTGACTGATAACCAACTTTGGGATGAGGAACTGGTCAAGGAAATATTTCCTTGGTTCATTACTCAGTTTGTCCTAGCCATAAAAATTGACTGGGAAGGTGATGTAAAGAAATGGGCATGTGTGGAAAAAACTGGGGGTAGAACCCTAACTGCCACCATATATGATCTGTGCGAATCAAACCAATACACAGAAAGCTGGAAAGGCTGGAAAATCATGTGGAAATTAAACATTGCCCCCAGAGTAAAAATATTCCTATGGAAATTTTCCCCTTTGTAGAGTACGCCAACCGGGAGCATGTTGTATGCTAGAAACATTGGACGGATGATCCATGCCCAATGTGCTCCATTGACACCTGAAACTAGCATGCATTTATTCGGGGAATGTAGATGGGCGGATTACTATGGTCTCAAAATTCAATGGAAGGCCTTACGAGAAACTGGGAGCTGGGGTGATGGAAAGCGTACAAGATGGTTCTTGGCTAACTGGAGAATCATATGGAAACACTGAACTATCAAATTATGAGAAGATTGTTTTTGCTTATGCTTTATGGCAGATATGGACTTCCAGATGTAACAAAATCTTCAAAGATGACAAGAGCACTCCCCAGTTGGTGGCAAGAAGGTGTATGATGGCCTCTGAGGAGTTCTTTCGGAAAGAGCAACCAATTGAAGTACTTGCTAGTAGCTTACAGACCAAATGGTTCAGAAGATACCATGAAAATATGTTGTTCATAGATGCTTCATGGCAAGCTGAAAGAGGTAAGGCTTTTCTTGGATTTATCATCCTCACTAACAAAGGCACTTTCTGCTGTGCAGGTGCAACAATTGAAGATGCAATTTCAGTGTTTGATGCTGAAGCAAAAGCTGTGAGGAAAGGACTTAGCTGTTTAGCAGAAATGGGAAGCAGCCAAGCAATGATCCACATTGACCATTCAAATCTTGTGAGGCTGCTACAGAGGAGAAGGCCGGGGGACTATGAGGAAGCCATTGAGGCTTTAGAAGACTGTAGAAGATTCCTATTGAAGCTTCAGAATTGGGAAGCAGTCCATATACCAAGAGAGCACAATCAAGGTGCAGACGATCTGGCTAGAGGCGGCCAAAGCACAAGCGGCTGGTTTTTGATAAGGTGGAGGGACTTGCCAATTAGTGTGAAGATTTTGTCCTAGAAGTAAGGAACTCATGCTAGGATTTAGCTATGTAAGCTCTGTTTTATTACCCAAAAAAAAGGAGGAGTGACATCCTCATCTTCTCTACCGTTGGCCGTTGACACAAATCCTGAGAAGATATTCGATGGAGTGTCTTTGCCGCAATCGACGCCGAGCGTGGGGAAATGATGGTAGTGGCGGAGTCATGTCCATCAGCATTGTTGCCTCGAAAACCCAAGCCACCTTCTCTTTAGTTGTAAAAGGAGCATAAAATCTCTCTCCAACTCCATTGTCTTTCTTTTCAAAACCTTAGTTGAAGCTTGAGAGTGAAAGAGAGAGGAAGAGCCATCCTGGTGGTGATCATAGTTGGAGAGACCACCCTTCAAGTTGGGCGGAGTGACGCCGGAGCCAGTTAAAATAGAGAGAGAAATAGAGAGAGAGAGAGAGAGAGAGAGAGAGAGAGAGTTTTAGTAACCTCCTAACAACTTCAAGCCATCGCACCATCGCCGGCTAACAACCTTCATCGTCCGGACTGCTACTCGGGAGCGTTGAGGAGTCACTGCAGGCATAGTAAGCAATCCAAACCTCTTTGTGTTTTGGAGAGAAGATGATGGGATTGTAAACTTTTTACATGCATGGATAAGAAGCATGGATGAAGTAGAGAGAGAGAGAGAGAGAGAATGAGGATATTACTCTTCAGTAATCGTTATTCATAGCTAAATCACACATAGAGTGGAGTATTATGAGAACAAACACAGACAACCCATTTAAGGCTAGTATGAGACTATAGTTAAGGGAGCATGCATGAGAGAGTTTATCATTGTTGATTTCATCTCTCTTAAAGAAAACCTAGAGAGAGAGAGAGAGAGAGAGAGAGAGAGAGAGAGAGGTATTAGTTAAATTAAATAAAAAAAAAGAGAAAGTAGAGGTGATGAATATAGAGAGAGTGTATGAGCACGTCTTAAATTATCCATGCTTTTGAATAATATATTTATGTGTATATATATTTTGACGGCCACGTACCCTCTTGAGAGGTGTGAATGTTGAATGATGGTATTTTAGGAGAGAGGATGGGAATTTCTAGGCTTCAATGGCTTTGAAGAATAATATATATATATATATATATATATATATATATATATATATAATGATTGGCATAATTGAAAGTCAAGATAATTTAAGGTGAAATGTGAAATGCTCAGGGACATGTGCAAGAATGGGAAGAATAATCCTTTAACTATTATGCATGTCTAATGCATGGTGATTGTGTTTGTAAATTGATGATTGAGTATAGTCTTAATTAATGAATACACATGCATGACATGATGCATGAATGTAGGTGTGTCCAAGAGGATATATGAGGTTGATGGGTTTGGGATTGGTAAGTGGGCCGCGGGCCACCCCAACCAAATGAATTAATTGTTGGACTGCAAAGAAATCTATTTATATAAATAGTTAAACCCAACTTAGTTTAATGATAGAATGAACTAATTTAGTGGGTTCAGTGTTGATGATGGGGGCATGGCCCACTAAATATTCCTTAATAATTATAATGGTTAATATGAGTTAGAAGATAAATGTGAGTTGTTTAGGTTCATTCCAATATTGTTGGACTTACATCCATTGATGGGATGTGGCCCACCATAAGTAATAGACTTAAAATGGGTGAGTGTGCAATGGTTGAGAAGCCGGTCATGGCTTGGTTTAGAGATCCATGTTAAGTTGTTAAATGGTGACAGATACTGAGTATAGACTTTACTGATTAGATATCGACAGGAGTGTAAAGTTGCGTCGAAAGGGATTAGTAGCTGAGTTTGGACGCTATAGACACTGTAAGTACCTTTGGCTTGTTTCCCTCATTTGTAGGATGATTCCTTTGTAAGTGCTCTTACCTTGCTTACCTTCATTCGTTGATTGGTTATATCGTTGCTTTCTGGATTACATGTTTGAGCATGTAAGTGCCTTGGCCTAATTTCCCTAATCATTGGTTGATTGGTTTCTTGATTTGTTGATATCATGCTCATGCATGTTTATTTGATGCTTTGGATTATTATTTCCTTGATTTCATGCTCGGGCATGCTTACTTGTCTCGCTGGAATATTGTTTCATTGATTCCATGCTTGCGCATGTGTGATTGGTTGTATGATATTTCCTTCCACTCGATAAGTGTTGTTATTGTGGATTCTCCGCCCGGTGCAGTGGAGCATGTGGCTCCTGTTTGGCGTTCAGGGCCGGTGGACACTTTGTTCGTGCTTTCTGTCGGAGGGCGATACTCTGGCATCGCGTATGCCGTCGATTAGGGGCCGATCTGGTGGCCGTGTACATACATGTATGTGTGAGTAGTGCTACTCTGACGCAGGATTGACATCGGCTTAGGGTGATAAGCCTCTGGGATGGTTTACAAGCTTCACTTGAGTTCCTTGTCATGAGATGACTTGAATTTAGTTAAGGAGTCCCTACCGTTGGATAGAATTCATTAGGGTAGGTTTGAGACTCCAGACGGTATGGCCGGCGGGGTTTGTGCTTCCCACGCTGGGTTTGATGGTCATGTTCTTGATTCTCTCATTCATTTACTTATATTACATTGAGTTTGACATGACTTTATTGTATTCCTTGCGGGGTGTTTACTGGGCTTTCCTTTCAAAAGCTTATGTATTTGTTGACCTTTTTTTTCAGATCTCGAAGAGTAGGTTGCGGGACCGGAGAGCAGCCGCCATAAGACTACAAGGGATTGAGAGCTGAGATTGGTGCCTCGGGTCATATGAGTGTGTGTGGATATCATTTATAGGTTCCCGAGTAGGAGCCTTTGTATGACATGATATTAAGGTTTGTAGACCCAGGGATTCGTATATTTATTTCCATTGTTTATCATGTTGTAGACATGTTGATTCTATATATATATGTATGATTCCCGTTTGTGCTCATGATTTATGTATTATCTGAGCATTGAGGCTTCGTATCCGAGTAGGGCCCGTTCTCGTGAATGCGGCCCGATCCCAATCACGTGCTTGTAGGCCCGAGAATTTTCGGGGTGGGGCGTTACAGACATGAAGATGACGGTGATCATTACGATGGTGAACTTGTGTGGGTAGCACCGAGTTCCGTGATGGATTTTTTCATGGAGAGCTTGAAGATTGGGAATGAAACGAGAGATGCATGGAAATGCATGATCACTGCTCCTCGTTGACCACCGAGGGTGTTGACTTTTCGGAACAGAAGGAAGCTGATGTGGAGGAGGATTGAGTTCCTTGGAACTGTGCTTGAGTTGGGTTTTAGCTACATTCTCACGGTATATATGTTTTTGTTTGTTTGTTTAATTTTATGAGAGTTTTTAAGATGCTTAGTTTGTAAAAATAGTTTAATTTTTTCTAAACAAAAAAATAATTTGGAGTTTTTTTATTTGTTTATTTTTCACAGTATGTTCTTGTTTGTGGTTTATTTTTATGTTTTTGAGTGTTGATTTTTTTTTCCTTTTTTTTTCTTGTGTTTGGTAGAGAGGTTGGTTATATAAAGATATGATTTATTTATTTTTTTTATTTTATCATTGTATGATATTGTGAATTGAAGATAATTTTTCAAGAAGTGATAATCATGGGCTAGCTCCATGGAATCACAGCCATAAAGGGTGCTACACAAGGACCCATTGGATCATTTCTCTCTCTCTTTTTTTTTTAATAAGAGATGATTTCGAGTTTTTTTTGTGTTTATTTTTTATGTTTTTATGCGTTGATTTATTTTTATATTTTTTTTTATGGAAGTTTTAATAGCATGTGGAGTAAACATAATTTGTAGTTTAGTGATTGAATTATTTTTTATTTTTATGGTTATATAAATCACTTGCTTAGATTTTGAGTTTTGTAGGTATTTAGATTATGAGAGAAAAGGGAAAGGAATTCAAGTCACATATGCTCCTATAAATTAGAGTATTGTTCTCAACTATGGATTAAAAGAAAATATCTATTTTTATTTTTGAACTATATTTATTTATTGTATTCGTTAGGCATGTTTGAACTATTTTTTGAGTGACATCTTTTTTTTATTCATTTTTATTTATTTATTTGCCAAGCAACTCATTTTCCCAAGAGTATACATAAAAAATGTCTCATAACATTCAATAATTATTTATTATATCTACAACGCGGTGGCCCTGTCCTTTGATGGTGCTTGTGGCCTTTGTTAAATAATAATAATAATAATAATAATAATAATAATAATAATAACTGTTTTAATAGCCAAGCATGTTAATTAAATAATTATTTATTATTATAACTATGTTTTTTTTTAACATCTTTTAATTAACAGGATGCTGATATAATGTAGTTCAGAAATCCTTTGGTGCATTTCTACTCAGATAGTGACATTAAAATATCTTGTGGTAATTTCATGGGCAATTCAGAGGATATGAACAACATTGCAAATACAGGTTTTCACTATGCCAAATCCAACAACAGGACTATAAATTTTTATAAGTATTGGTATTCATCAAGAGTTAATCATTCTGGATATCATGACCATGATGTTTTTAATTTCATAAAAAATGACTCATACACAAGAGAATTAGGATTGAAAATCAAATTTCTCAATACTATTAATTTCGGTGGTTTTTGTCAGCCCGGGTGAAGATTTCAACAAAGTTTGTACTATGCATGCTAATTGTTGTGTTGCTTTGAGCCGAAATATTCATGACCTTGTTTGATGCTTGATGACCCGAGGAAGTTTATGACGATGAGTCCGGATGAAAGACGTACTCCGAGAATTTCTTGGAGTGTGCCGAACAAGTGTAGCCTTGCTCCGATTGATTAAATAAAACATGTTACTCATCATGACGAAATGACACAAAACAGTGACACGAAACTATCTACTGTATAGCATCATTATTGATTAAAATGATGTGATATGGGTTTTTTTTTTAATTATTGTTCTTTATCATTTCATGGTTTATGTAATGAGACTAAAACATTTATATGACCTTGGTTTATTTTTAGATTGAGCACGTAATTGCAACAGTTTGATATATCGTAAATTTAACATGATAATCAAGTTATTTGTTATTATGTTACATCACGTTTGTTGTTATGAGCGTTTCTTATGAGCAATTC
Organism: Dioscorea zingiberensis; assembly: GCA_026586065.1. Lineage (NCBI taxonomy): Eukaryota > Viridiplantae > Streptophyta > Magnoliopsida > Dioscoreales > Dioscoreaceae > Dioscorea > Dioscorea zingiberensis. The sequence continues at coordinate 45,684,273 of CM048823.1, forward strand.
TTTAATGTTTTCTTTGAACAAATCACTACAAAAGCACTTATGAGTTATGAAGGTATATTTGCTATAAAATAAAGATATTTTGATGAAAATAATATTTGGTATTTTTTAATTGAGCTCCAACAATACTTATCTCACACTATTCTAACCAGAAACTTAGAAAACAGAGAGAAACAGAGAAAATTGCTTATTTACTAATTGTGTGTGTATATATATATATTTTACATAAGACAAAAATAACTTACAAGACCAAAGTCTTTTGGCGGAGCGGCATGGTCATTTTTGTAAGGGATTCGTCACCGAGAAGATTTAATGGGTGTGACCCACACATGTACATGAGTCTTCTTTTTTGAGATTGGTAGCCTCGGACGGTAAAATAAGTATATACTGTGTGAAACTTTTAAGCGGTAAAATAAATTCTACTATGTGAAACCTGTGATAGTTCCGATCCACAAGCACGCTACATTTGATCCGTGAATGAGGTTTTTATGGCCTTAATAAAAAAACTAAAACAAACTTATAAGAAAAGCATTAGAATTACTAAACTTAAAAAATAAGTGCTTTTAATTCGGAAAAAAAAACATTGAAATAAGGCTTGTAAACATGTCAAAATTGACTTGAGTTCTAGCTTCTACTAAATGTGAAATATTGAAAGATTAAATTATTTCAAAATTATCACAGCATTTGTTTCTTATATATATATATATATATATATATATATATATATATATATATATATGCGTTATAAAAGATTTTTATTATTTGTTGGTTATTTTTTTTTTCCCTTTCATCCACTCCAAATGCTGTGTTGGTCAATTTTTGCTTTTGGTTGCCTTCACGTTTCATGGACCAGACCAACAAAAACTCACAAATTAATTCAACCAAACCATCATACCTTCATCAATGTGTCATGAATGGAGGCAAAACAACTCGGTTTTTTTATATTGAAAATGGTGAATAAATCACGTTTATTGAAAGAATTCCCATGTTATATCCAAAACACTTTCTTTTTTTAATCTATTTAACTTTATAAAATATTATTATACATCTAATAAAAAAAAAACTAGTTGCTAATTTATATAAACAATTTTACAAAAGAGTATATTTATGTATATGCCCGCAAATATCATGTTTACATATATACATTTACTATGAACAATCAAATTATATACTTTATAGGGTGATCAATATAAGTTGATTTTTTTTCATGAGAAAAGCGACTATGAGTTGATTGGTATAATACACATGACTTCCACATATTTTTTGTGATTTGTAGGTAGCGCATCTATTTCCATTTGAATGTTTATTTATGCTAAGTTTGGTTTTTCAAATGTTTGCATTTATCTCTAAGAGAGAAAAATATTGAGCAAGAAATCATCTAAGAAGTGATTAATATTATTATTTGAGTAGAAAAATAAAGACATGCTTTTAATTATGTCTCTATTTAAAGATGAGATATTAGAGAAAACCTCCACATATGTCTCATCATCAATGTTAATGTTGATAAAATATTTTTTCTAGAAAAGCATAGACTCCAGCAGTCTAGAAAGAATGACTACTAGCAGGTTTATTAAAACAACAATACTTCCACACAATCTTTTTTTGTTTTTTTCTTTCAAGTGTTTGTAAGTATGGTTATAAACAGACTGATCTTGATTGGGCTAGGCCCAATTTAAGTTCAACTCAAATGCCTAATTTGAGCTCGAGCTCATCTAGAGCTCCGTTTAATTTTAATTTCAAAAGTTTGAGTAGTTAGATTTAGTTTAGCTCAATTATAATTTTGAAACCTTGAACTCAACTCGGTTTACCTTAAAATCAAAAACTTATTTATAAGTTAATATTTATTAATATTTATATTATACATTAATGTATTAATATTAATTTTTGAGTTTTGATTTTTTTGGTTGAGAGGTTGGTTATATAGTTGTATGATTTATTTATTTATTTATCATAGTATGATATTGTGAATTGATGATCTTTTTGAAGAAGTTTAGTTTTGTAAATGTAGTGTTTTTTATTTTATTTTTTTAATAAGAGATGATTTAGGGTTTTGTTAATTTTGTGTTCATTTTTCATGTTTTTGTGTTGATTTATTTTTATTTTTATTTTTATAGAAGCTTTAATAGCATGTAGAGAGGTTTGTTATACATTTGTATGATTTTCATTTTAAATCATATTGTAAAATCCACCCCTCTAAAGTATTGTACTTGTTGAAATTTTCAGACTTAATAAAAGTTGTTGTCGTCCAGGTGACCTAACTGGCGGGCCTCTTTTAAATAAATGCCTAAGAGAAGGGTTTAATTACAAATCTCAACGGTATGTGAAGTTAAGGAATAAATCAGGTGTTTATTTGCCTAAATACAAACCTTCAAGTAATAAGGAAATGAACAAGGGCGTCTTTGTAAGTTTCCAACAAGCATGAGAATTGGAAGTAATCCAAGGGATAATTGTAAATAGCAAGATCTCCACCTTCATCAAGAACAGGAGTTTGTTGAATAGGTCGGGAGAGCATTCCTTGATTATCAGAGTGAGTCTAATTTCAAATGGAGGTTATATATGTGTGTCGATGAATGTATGATTAATATTATATAACTGATGAATCAAGGAGTATCATTGCTATGTAGTAGTGATGTGTTATATTATGCTTGCTAAGTGCTTGATAGAATGCTTCATTGGATGTTCTGTGGTGCATTACACATGTTAATAGAGTTCGAAACCCTGTGATTATAGGGTTCAGTATATGTGGTCATGAAATGATGAGGAATTAGGAGCTGTCAATCACCATATCAAATCCAGTGTCTAGAAAGAGTCATATTACAAATAGTGAGTCAGTAACATCATCAAGGAATGACATCCCAGTTCCCGGAGGATTATCAATTACGAAGCCAAAACCCCCATGGACCCTCTCCTCTGGATCCAACTCCTCCCAAATTCTTCTGATAAGTGGAGCATAAGGTTCACTATGCGGACCCAAAACAGGCATGGACCCTACTGCGGCTCTGTGATCTATTGGCAGCTTCTTAACCCACTTCACCAATTTAGCTTTCAAAGCTTTGATTTCTTCGTGAACAGCCTCTGCCTCAGCTCCACCTGTGTTGACTAAGGAAGTCAGCCAAGATTCACCAAAAGGAAATTAGAAGAAAAGGGAGAAACAGTTTACCTTTACAAGGACGTCTGGACCGTAAGATTCGAAGAGAGGATTGGAATCCTACATCTCTAAAATCAGCGGAAACTAGTTCAACAATGCCCACAATTATGAGATAGCCGTCTTTCCTATAAGCAAAGAGAAACATCAAGAATAAAAACGATACTCACCCACCCTCGACTCAAGCTTCGAAGATTCCTCGTCCGACTTGGAATCGGGAATCTCTCTCTCGTTCACATCGCCAGGGATCTCGTTAAACAAAGGAACAACAACGACTTCTTCTACCAAAGATAAAACAAAGAAAATGGGGCACCATTCAAGAGCCAAGTAGAAAAGAAAGAAGAGAAGAACTAGAGAGACAAATTCCGACCAACAACAACTTCGACTTTCCTCGGTTGCTCATCAGAAATAGTTTCTCGTTCTTTGACGACCGTCGATGAGCCAACCAACTTCTGAACAACCGAAGAATCTGCTTCATCGGTCGCACCTGATGAGCCAACATCTTTGACTTCAACCACGGGAACCATCTCATCAGCCAGAACATCCAGTCTATCAGTAGCACCGGTCTCCACAGCTCCATCTACAGGATTAGAAGGTTCATCGGAAGCAACAATTAGGGTCAATTCTTCGACGACCTTGTCAATAGCCATCTCATCTATAACCGCCTCATCCTCAGCAAGATCGGGATCATTTGATTAAGTGAAATTCAAAAAAAAGAAAATAAAAAAAAAAACCTGAAACGATGAGAAGGTGGAATTGAGACAAGAGGTGACACACCTCTGGGACTAAGTTCTTCTTCTTTAGAAATTGGGGAAGACGGTTGCCCTTAGCATCTCTTGAAATATTTTCCACAGTATCCGCATTGCTCAAGTTCTTACAGATAATAGAAGGATCTGCGGATTGGAGGTCACTAAACATTTTATAAACATCTTCTCCAAGTTTCTGTAGTTCATCTTTAGATATTTCTTCCGCCCCCTCCGTTATCCCCTCCAAAGCCTTAACTTGGGTCTCCAATTTGACAACCCTCTCCCTATACTGCCCAAGTTCATTCTGGCAGGATAATAAATCAACCAAGGCCTTATCCTTTTCTGCTTGAACCTCCACCATACCGGTCTCGGCATCGAAAAGAGCAGTCTGAAGAGATGCCACCTTTACAGTAAAGACGCTCTTCTCAATCTTCACAGATTGGACCTCTTCTTCAGCACTTTCAGTTCTTTCATTTTAGACAGCATTCTGCTCCTTTAACGAAGTGTTTGACTATCTAAGTACAGCACATTCATTCACAACACTCGATAAATCGGAGGAAAGAATCTCCTTTTCCTTCTTAATTTTGTCGAAGTTTCACGACAAGGCAGAAACACTTTCTTCCGATAAACGCACAGATTCTTGGAGAGCATTGTGCTCAGTTTCAAGTACTTTTGAAGATTCTTCAAGCCCTTTGCAATTCGCCAAAACTTGGTCCCTTTCGTCAGCCATCTTGATAATTACTTCGTCCTTGCGGAGCAGCTCCTTTACTAACCGAGCATTCTCGGCCTATATCTTCTTCAAACGAGAAGAAAGTTCAGAATTCTCTCTCTTGACACATTTTTTGACCTGATCGGCCCATTTAAAAGACTGCAAAAGAAATGGACGGATATAAATTTCGAGAAACATGGAGAAGAGAACGAATAAGGATCATCCTGCAAACAAAAAGAAATATTTTAACACTCACTGAAGCAAGGCAGAGACGAAGATGTCCCATGGACTGAGGACCATTGACTTGACTCAAATAATGGACGTCAGCTCTCCCGCCTCCCCAAGCCGCACGGACTCACCAATCGAGTGATAATCGATAGGCAATACAGAGTCGCGACGGTTGATCCGTTTACGATCTCTTGCCCCAGATACTCCAAAGTCAACTTTAGAAACTTCCTCATCAGACGCTCGACCAGTAGTGCCTTCTGTTAAATAGATGTTATTCAGGAAACCCCCATATGAATTCAATTGAGGCGTGAAAAAGAAGAGAAGATATACCAGGAGCGGGAGGAATATTAGCTGTCTCTTTCCCCTTTCCAGTCCCACCTACCAAGGATAACCCTTCCCCTAACCGACCAGGAACAAAAGCTTGAGCAGTTACAACGGCTGGTTGAGAAAGGAGAAGTTCCGCATCCGAAGACGTGGAAGGAAAGACCTCAGGAATTGCGAAAAAAGGGTCAGAAACCGTTGCACGAGCAAGAACATCCCCAATGTCATCGTCGTCGACCAGCACCAACCTCCTTCGTTTGGTTGAGATTGTCTCGGTGACCGGAACTAAGAGAGGTACCACAACAGGCACATCTATAGTTGAGTATTTGATTCTCTAATTAGCATCTGGAACATCGCGGCAACTCTCATTGGATGCGATTGGTTCATCGCCCAAAGGCTGTCCCCTCTTCCTCGACGATAACCTTTTCAAAGGTTCTTTTCCCTTCGCAGTATCAGTATCAGTTCCGACAGTAGACTCCTGAAGGCCCACCTTGATTATTGCCTCCTTACTGTGTTCGCCGGAGATCTTCTTTGCAGCCACCTCTAAAGGAATCCCACTGGATACTTGGCCCTTAATCTTCAAGGTGGCCTTCTCCTTCTGTTTCTTGGCTCCTGAGACAACCCTCAATCTATTAGCGATATCTACTCCTTTATTAGAAGGCATTTCGTCACCTAACAATTGAAGAAAAAAACTGTTAATCCCTGAACCAGTAAACCGATGAATTGGTAAATAACATAAGAAGTCCTAAGTGCCCCTACCCAAAGCGGAATATAAACCGATGTCACGAAGTTGCCGATCAGTTAAATATTCGTTAATTGGACCGAGATGAAGCCCCTTTAACTTCTTCAATATCTTTACTTCATCAGGACTAAGTTTTCCCTATTTGCTACGTGGGTCCGAGGAACAGTACCCCACTTAATGGGAAAATCCCAGCCCTCGCTGCAAGAGACGAAGAAGAATTTGCTCTTCCAGTCCTTAATAGAATTGGGAATTGAACCAAGAAATTGTCTACCTTTTGTAGCGTAAAAGTAGTACCAGTCCGTATTCCTATCTTTGTTCAAACTAAAAAGAAGGTTGAAAAGATGAACGGAAGGCACAGGGTTGTTCTGAGACAATACTATCACAAAACCGTTGAGGATCCTCCAAGAATTTGGGGACAATTGAGAATGACATACGTTGAAGAAACGGAAAATATCAACGAAGATTTGAGGAAAAGGAAGTCTGAGACAGGCAAGCAAAGCATCATAATAAAACACTAAGTCTCTCTCTCGAGATGGTGAATAAGCCCGTTCAGTAGAAGCAAGGACTCTATAACTAAAAGGGAAGATGGATAATCTATAATGGTTCGCGAGCTTCTCAATCACATCTGCTGGGAGCGTATTCGTGAAAGAATCCGAACAAGCTTTAATTCCTTTTGACTCAAGCTTATTCTCAGACGGTGAAAGAACATCAGAAGAAGAAATCTCAGGAACAGTTTGAGATCCCATACCTGAAACAATGCACTCTCTTGACAACCGGAGCTCTTAGAGAGGAAGAAGAAGATCTTGCACGCAAGACAAAGGCACAAGATAAAAGAAGAAAAAAGAAGAAACACCTTCGCAACAAAGTTTGAAAAACCATTTAAGCGCAAATCATCTACAGGGTTTAAATCGATTTTGAAGGTCGCGATTCTTGACACATGGAACAAGGATCAATTAGCCCATCATTACATGGAAAGCTACCATACCACTGATGCACCTCTTGATCCTTCCTCGAAAACGGTGCCCAGAGATGAAGCGACAGGTAATAAATAATCGAGGTAAAAGACCTATTTGCCCATCCGTAACTTATGGCTTAAGAATCCACAAAGCGATTTTATCAAAACCTCAAAATGATCACAGCTCAGATACACAACGATGAATATGAAACCACTAAGGGTATAATATGAATAGACAGCTGGAGAATACATATCGGAAGAAAAACAACTTACTGAAATAATTGTATGCTTAGCTCATCGCAAGTATACTTGAGGGGGGACTTGTGATAGGAGGAAAGATGGTAAGACACGTGGAACCCATCAGAGCCATCCACGTGTCGACACTAAGGACTCCCTCACTAAGACTGGATCGGCCCATACTGGACCCACCAATATCACAGCGATAATCTCTTACACCGCATCGGATTGACTTCACAATATCGAGGACACGATCACAACACGTCAGATCAGATTGGCCTGATGAGTCATCAACGCAGCGCATATCGGTATACAACGTCAACTCATCAGCCGAGAAGTGCTCCTCGCTTCATTCATCTAAGGTGCATTCACAACTCATCGGAATAATGCTAGTTATCGGAAGAAGCCTTCTAGAAGAAGTTTAGCTGTCACCAGGCTGGCTTTCTAGAAGATATATAGTTGTCAACAGCTCAGATCCAGCTGGATGCTTAGTTGGATCCTAACTGGATGCTTAGCTGGCAAAGCACGTGGCCGAATTCTTTAAGACACGTGTTGAAAAACTAAGGGGGCGTTTGGTTTGTTTTCCATTTTCAGTTTTTTGAAAAGGTGGAAAACACAGAAAATGAAAAACGTGGAAAATGGAAAACACAGAAGCTGGAAAAATGGAAAAGCTGTTTGGTTGGAAACTGTTTTCAGAAACAGAAAATGGAAAAGCTGTTTGGTTTAATAGAAAATTGTGTAATATGTTTTCTGGTGATTTTATCAAATATGTATAAAAAGTTTTTTTTAACAATTGTAAAACAATATAATAAGAAATAACAAACATAATATTTTTATAAAGTTCAAAATATCATGTTTGTTATTTTTATAGAAAATTGTAAAACATGATATTTTTATAAAGTTCAAAATATAAAAAAATTACAAACATAATATTTTTATAAAGTTTAAAATATAAGAAATAACAAATATGATATTTTTATATTTTTACAATAACAAAAGTTCAATAAAATACATTTAAAGAAATAAAAAATGACAAACATGATATTTTTGTAAAGTTTAAAATATAAAAAAAATAACAAACATGATATTTTTTTTAAAGCTTAAAATATAAGAAATAACAAATATGATATTTTATATATTTTTACAATAACAAAAGTTCAGTAAAATACATTTTAAGGAATAAAAAATGACAAACATGATATTTTTATCAAGTTTAAAATATAAAAAAAATGATAAACAAGATATTTTTATAATAACAAGTTCAAGAAAATATATTTTAAGAAATAAAAAAATGACAAACATGATATTTTTATTTGGTTAAAAATATAAAAAAAATAACAAACATGATATTTTATATATTTTTATAATAATAAAAGTTCAAGAAAATGTATTTAAAAAATTAAAAAATGAAAACCATGATATTTTATATATTTTTATGATTATTTTTGGAGTTTGATTTATTTACAACTATGCCACCGCGTTTTCCAGCCATAGAAAACGACTTTTAAACGTTTTCTGCGTTTTCCGCGTTTTCCAGGAAATGGAAAACGCAGAAAACGTGGAAAAGACGGAAAACGCAGCAACCAAACGGGCCCTAAGCTTCTTTTCCAAGCCATCGAAGCCTATTAAAGGCAGTAACCCCGACTCATTTGAGATAGGAAATTACGGACAGCGAAGCCCTGTCTCTCTGAAGATTGATCCTTTGTTTCTTGGCCACTTGTAAAAATGGCCTCCAAGGCCTTGATATTAGTGAATTTGGTTCTTTCATCTGTGGTTTTTTCCTTACCCAGGGTTTTCCACGTTAGATCTTTGTCTTCACTTCTTTTGATTGATTTTCTTTTCATTTTCTCACTGTTCAAAACCCAACAAATCAAATAAATTCAACCGTTGACTTGGAATTGGGTTTGATCTCAAAGCAAATCCGATTTCACAGTCAACATTATACATTAATATATTAATATTAAAATTTTGAGTTTTGATTTTTTTTTGTTGAGAGGTTGGTTATATAGTGGTATGATTTATTTATTTATTTATCATAGTATGATATTATGAATTGAAGATAATTTTTAAAGAAGTTTAGTTTTGCAAATGTAGTGTTTTTTATTTTATTTTTTTAATAAGAGATATTTAGGGTTTTGTTAATTTGGTGTTCATTTTTCATGTTTTTGTGTTGATTTATTTTATTTTTATTTTTATAGAAGCTTTAATAGCATGTAGAGGGGTTTGTTATACATTTTTAAAAATGATTTTCATTTTAAATCATATTGTAAAAAGCCACCCTCTTAGAATATTGTACTTGTTAAAATTTTCAGACTTAATAAAAGTTGTCATCGGTGCAGGTGACCTGACTGGCGGGCCTCTTTTAAATAAATAACTAAGAGAAGGGTTTAATTACAAATCACAACGGTATGTGAAGTTAAGGAATAAATCAGGTGTTTATTTGCTTAAATACAAACCTTCAGCTACCTCGCTGCCTTCTTCTTCTTTAGCTTGAGTTTGGAGAGCTCTGCAATGAGGACGACTTAGATAACGAGCTAGGGAGACAATTCGAGTTGTTGTATGACAAGGTGGTCACCTAAAGCTCTCCATCTTCATCAAGAACAGGAGTTGGTTGAATAGGCCGGGAGAGCATTCCTTGATTATCAGAGTGAGTCTAATTTCAAATGGAGGTTTTATATTGGTGTCGATGAATGTATGATTAAATATTATATAACTGATGAATCAAGGAGTAATATCATTGCTATGTAGTAGTGATGTGTTATATTATGCTTGCTAAGTGCTCAATAGAATGCTTCATTGGATGTTCTGTGGTGCATTACACATGTTAATAGAGTTCAAAACCCTATGATTATAGGGTTCAGTATATGTGGTCATTAAATGATGAGGAATTAGGAGCTTGACTGTCAAATGCTTGTTAAAATGCCTAAGTATATAGGAAATAAGCTGCTGTCTTGAATCCCCTTTGACAATTATAGATGATTGAGTGAGCGTAATTAAGGCGTGTAAAAAATATTGGACTGCAGTCCCATGTGTTGAACTGCAGCCATAGACATGATATATTAGCTAATTCTTGAGTATCAATCGACCTTCTAGGTTGCTGCTTGTAGAACAATGAAGAATATACATTCTGTGAAACAATTGTTGTATACCACTACAGAGGGATTGTATGGTCCTGAAGGTCTATTAAGGGTTGCCATACTTTGAATTTAAGACTGCAAATTATGTATTAGCTTCACCTAGATGTTAGATGAATTCAGGATCTGAAGTAGCTCATAATTGTGTTCAATGAATTCATTAAGTATGGGGACACACATAGATAATTAATGAGCTTGTATGGGTTGCTAAGAGAGCACAAGTGAATCATAGAGAAGGGCATTCCCTGGTGGTTCATGTGTGCTCAATGAACTCAAGTACTTTAAGTTAAAAAGTTGTGACTTTAAATGTGTAATTACGACAATTAGATTGCGGGGGACATTTTGGTCCCTTATATTATTCTGATCGGGATGTATTGCATATCGTTAGAAAAGTTACGAAAATAACTTTCTAACGAATCATGGATCAACAAAATCCGACTGGCGGATTAAGAAATATAAACAATCCTTTCGGACTGCGCAATATGTTGCTGAAATTGTTTTGTTATTGGCCACCACATTCAAGGGGCATTTTAGTCAATTATATTAGCCTGATTTTGAGTTTTGTAGGTATTTAGATTATGAGAGAGCAAGGGAAAGGACTTTAAGGGGGCGTTTGGTTGGGGGTAATGTTTTCACATTCCCAGAAAATGAGGCGGTAATGTGAAAACATTACCACGTTTGGCAAAGGTGGTAGTGGGAATAAGTTGGTAATCCACATTACCAGCTTACTTTATATTACCAGTAATATGGATTACCACCAAAATAGGTGTATATCCACATTACTAAATTGATGGTAATGTCGATCCCCATTTTGCCCTCCATCCTTTTACCATACTATTATTATTATTATTGTTATTATTATTCTTATTATTATTATTATTATTATTATTATTATTATTATTATTATTATTATTTATGATTTTTATTATTATTTTATTATTATTAATTAATATTTATTATTACTAATTACGATAATAATAATAATAATAATAATAATAATAATAATAATAATTATTATTATTATTAGATATTTGATCAAAATTTTAGATGTAAGTTTATTTCAGAAAAATATGTCATAATTAATTTTTGGTATTAAAATTTAATTAATTTTAATTTTAATTTAAATTTACTCAAAATTTTATATAGAAGGGTATTTTGGGAAATTTGGAACATTACTAAGTTGATTACCTTGACCAACCAAACATGGTCATATCATATTACCACAACATTCCCAGGCATATAGCATTCCCGACTCCATTCCTAAGCATATCACATTACTGTGGTCATATCTTATATCTCGAACCAAACGCCCCCTAAGTCACATATGCTTCTATCAATTAGACTATTTTTTTAAACTATAGATTAAACAAAAATATTTATTTTTCATTTTTGAAGTATATTAATTCATTGTTTTCATTAGCCATGTTTGAACTATTTTTTGAGTGATTTCTTTTTTATTTATATTTATTTAAAGAAATACTCATAAAAACTGTTTTAATAACCAAGCATGTTGATTGAATAATTATTTATTATTATAACTATTTTTGTTTTTTTTAATATCTTTTAACAGGATGCTGATATAATGTGGTTGAGAAATCCTTTGCAACATTTCTATAGAGACATTTAAATATCTTGTGATAATTTAATGGGCAATTCAAAGGATATGAACAACATTGCAAATACAGGTTTTCATTATGACAAATCCAACAACAGGACAATAATTTCTTACAAGTATTGGTATTAATCAAGAGTTACTCATTCTGGATATCATGACCGTGTAACACCCCGACCCGGATCCCGGGACCTCGGGCATGTACACAGACCGGCCGTACCCAGGTAGAAACAAGCCCCACTCGAGTACAAGGCCTAAGTAAACAGTAGCAGATAACAAAATAAATTCAAAAGTTTATTAATCCAATAATACCAAATACAAATCAGAGTGCTAATGCTTAAAATAAAGTACAAGGGTCCAAAGCCCTAACAAATCCAGGCCCTACATAGGTCCTAGGCCAAGTATCCTCACTTAGAAACAAAAGTTAGGGAGATCCTCCGACCTCAGCAAATATCCAACCCCCGACTCTCAGACGCCTCTCACGAGCTCGAGTCACCTACCTCGTGACTCAAATGAGAGAAGGGAAAAAGTGATGAGCTTTCAAAAGAAAAGCCCAGTAAGTACCCTGCAAGGATCTCAAAGCCACAAGATGAAACAAGATATCAGCAATCAAAGAATCATCAAACAAAGGGGCTATACCCCACACAAACAAATCCTAGGAGTCTACCACAAACATCTCAGAATGGTATGACTCTGTCCAAAGAATAGCCCTCGTGGCTCAAAGAGGTTTCCAAAGAAACAGCTCAACAAAGATCCCCCGGACAAAGAACACGAAAACCTGGTCGCAGTTTACCAACCTGGTCGTGACCTCGGTAGCGCCACCTCTCTCTCATGTCGACATGGTCACTGATCGACCCCACTGACTGGCATGGACAACCAGAGTACTATCCCTCTGGCCAGGAGTGCCGGAACGCCGTGGTGTCCTGGCCCCTAACGCCTCGCAACATCCGAGCTCACCGCTCCGGCCCAATCAATCCGGGCGGAAGAAGAAACTCAGTTGGCGTACACCAACCCGGCCAGCACACAAGTACCGCGTATCTCAATGGTCCCATGCCAGACAACAGGAGGCTATGCTCAGCGAGCCCACTCACTCCACTGACTCATACCTACCTAGCTGCACACAAGCACCACGAGTGCCTACAATCATGTGTCGGCCCACGGGAGGGCATGTCCAACGAGCATTCCAACAAACAGGTAGTAACAACACTACCACAAGCACACCAATCATACACATACGAGGAAAGAGAGCAAAACAAACATGTATGTGCATGTATCCAAAAACAGCAAGTATTACAAAGAGAGACATGCCAACAACCAGCATTCAGCAAAACAAGAAACCCAAGCAGTGGGTAGAAGCGAGGCAAGAGTGACTTACCTCTAAACACAATCCAACCACTGCGCCGTATCTGTCCCGACGAAGCTCCACGCTCCTCGTCGATATCTGATAAACATGTATCCAAACTCAACACACACACTAGCGTTTAAAAATAATACCTTCTATATTACACATGCAATAAATGGGCCCGACCCACTAAATAACTCATTTCAATCCTTTCATTACTTAATCACTCAATTAAATAAAATAACCCCTTTTAATTGAGCCCACAAGTCCGGCCCAAACCCAACCAAACAAATCCAGATAATGGGCCAAGCCCAACAGCCACCAAAGCAAAACTTAACATCCAATTTACTCACTTCACATATTAACGCCCACACCACAATCCTAATACTCTAAAAATTATTATCAGCCAAGACACCTTAATATAAACCCAAACTTAATCCCAGCACAAGTAGGACAACCATCTATTACTCATCAAACTATCAACTCAGTTACACACCATCACCTGGGCATGAGTCAGACCTCACAGCCATACATTAATATTACTTATGCCTTGATATCCTCAAACAAGACCACCAAACTCAACTATTGGTCTCAGAAAAATAGTAGCCTATATATTCTCTCCTCTACTAAGCCTCTATGAACTGAAACCAAACCTACATATCTATGTACCCATCTCAGGGAACCCAAGGACTAACTTAAAACCATCCGGTCATACTCATGAGTACAACTGAAACAATCCCCAAACTTCATCTACTAACATGCCTCATTGGTACAAGAACCTGAATAATAGGAACTCCAAAACCTCACCATTATTATCAATCAACAGAGACTTAAATCATCATTAACAAAACACAGTCAAGAAACCTCAAGGAAGAACTCATTCAAATGAGATAAAAGAACTCTTAGATTCAATCCTATTACATCGTCTGGAACCTGCCAATCAACCATCTCTTCCTCTCTACTTAACCTCTTAACCATATCAGAAACCCATCAAGCCCAGTGAAGACCTAACTGTTAATTCAGAGAGAACCATCTCTCCATGAACACCACTAAAACATCATTGATATCCCTGAGTCCGGTTATCAAACTCCAAACAACATCCTCTACAAGTTTATTACTTGGACAACAGCCCCAAGTCCTCTCAAATATTGAATCTCTACTAATACTCTCTGATCTTCCTCACTAGTATTTTAGAAATCTCAATCTTCATCAACAATCAACAAACACACAAATAAACCTCCAAGAACTCCTCACAGTCCATCGTTAGGCATCTCCAGACATCAACACCAACACCAGGCCACAAACTAGGGTTCACACTCAATACAAGAATATCATGCAACTTCATTTGGACCCGTCCACAACTAAATCTCAAACCTTACACAACCAAACATCAACAAAGACCACCGAAAGAACTCATCATCAGAACCAAAGAGATCAACTCAACAGTCCACCCATGATCCCTTCATCATCCCAATCCTTTATTCACTAGGAAGCCATCTATTGATCCCAATACACAACCAACTAAAGACCTCACTGTCCAGTAACTATTAGAGACTAATAAGCCTTCATATAAACTTCAACTCACTGTCATCCTCAACATGAGACAGAAGCCTCAAGTTATAACCACCAATAAAACTGGAAATTATCAATCCTAAACACCATGCTTAGAACCTTATAAAGACACAACTCTCCCCTTCTAGACATCAGCCAAGCCATTCCCTTGAAACCTCATCAGTCCCTACCCGCACATGCTTAAAACTAATAACTTTGATGCAAAATCAGAGACTCATCGGGCTTTGAACGTTGGCTACGCGGTGGTTTTGAAGTGATCCCGGTAGCGCCACAAATCCTCTTCGTAGCTCTCCGGCGACCGGTGAGGGTTTGCAGTCCGCGGTTACACAAGCCCAGGGAAACAAAACACGGCAGGGAGGAGGAAGGAAAGTGGTTGCGGCGAGAGGCAATATGCTAGGGTTTAGAAGGCGATGCTTTTATATGACGACTCTGGAATATCTCAACGCATCCTATCTAAAAGGAAACAAGATTTTAAACGATACGCACAGCTGTCTTCGCGAGATCAAACGGGGATAAGATTCAACCCTGCAGCGGCGCGCGCTCACGCGGAGGAGAACGCTCAGCCATATACCCTCCACAAGCCATCCCCACCATCCACGTGGGTTTGGATAATGCCCCCACTTAATCACAGCCATCAAAAAATCAAGGGGCTAACTCACGTGCATGGGTTTTCAAAGTTTTACTTTTATTATTATTATTTTATTTTATTTTTTGCCACGTTTTGATACAAACACCAAAAGCTCTCCAACCATTAATGGCAGACTACTCCTAATTCTCTCTCATTTTTTTTAAATTTTTTGTTTCCTTACTTATTTTATAATAAATACTTATATACCAATATATATTTTAAAAAAAAACATGTCACTTTATATTACAACCATGCACGTGTTTGATTCATAATCAATTCCTTATCATCATGATACATTCCATATATATATATATATATATATATATCACTTCACCTCAAATTTTTTTTTCTTTATTTTCAATTCAATTAATCCCATCCTGGGAACAATTGTTCATAAATTTAATTCCCAATAATTATTAAGTCCGATTTAATCAAATGAGTCATCTTAAATTCCCAATTTAAGATTTTATCCAAACCACAAATTTAATTATATATATATATTTTTTTTTCTCTTCCTTTAATTATCCAAACTTAGATAATTCAACTCAATTATTAAAGATAATTAAAATCAAGAAAATACCAAAATTACCCACAAAACCCTTGGGTTTTACAGATCGGGATGTTTTTAATTTCATAAAAAATGAATCGTACACAAGAGAAATAGGATTGAAAATCAAATTTCTCGATACTGTTAATTTCGGTGGTTTTTGTCAGTCAAGCGAAGATTTCAACAAAGTTTGTACGATGCATGCTAATTATTGTGTCGGTTTGAGCCGGAAAATTCATGACCTTGGTTTGATGCTTGATGACTGGAGGAAGTATATGAGGATGAGTCCGGAGGAAAGACGTACTCGGCGATTTCTTGGAGTGTGCCGAACAAGTGCAGTCTTGCTCCTATTGGTTAAAGAGAAATGCTATTCGTAATGGACGTGTTGATAATCCCGGGGCACATCGTGCCACTGTTTTGTGTCGTTTTTGTTGAACAGTAAATCATCATTCTTATTAAAATGATGTGATGTGAGTTTTGTTTTTATTATTGTTATTTATGATTTCGAGGTTTATGTAATGAGACTTATTGGTATATGACCTTGCTTTGTTTTTAGATTGAGCATGTATTGAGATTTTTAATATGATTATCAAGTTATTTGTTATTATGTTATATCAAGTTTGTTATTATTAAAGTTTTATTTAAGCCATGCTTTCATAATTGTTTATGTGAATAAATTAAACAATTTTTTCTTAGATAGTGCTGTGCATGGTCTGGTCTCGGAACCAGACCAGACCGGTTTGGAAAAATCTAGACCGGACCGGATCAAATATGGGGAAAACCGGACCTATCCAAACAGTTTTGGACCGGTCTTGGTGGACCGTATTTGCAAATCAAATCAAAAACTGTTCTTGATTCTTCAACTTTGCCAGCCCTCTGATAAACACTAGCCAATGCATAATAACCTCTAGCATTACCAGGTTTCAAAATTTCAAGCTCTTTTCCTGCAATTCTACCAACATTTACATTTCCTTGAATCACACAAGCACTCAAAAGTGTTTCCCAGGTAACACTGTTTGCTCTAAAAGGCATGTAACAAATGATCTGCAGTGCTACTTCCACTTTTCCAGCTCTGCCAAGCATGTCAACCATACAAACATACTGATCCAATCCCTGTTCAATACCATAAATTTCACTCATTGAATTGAAGTATTTCAAACCCTCATCAACCAAGCCTCCATGGTTGCAACTACTGAGAATTGCAGTAAAAGTATTGTGAATGAACTTGTTTGAAGCTAACTCCTGTTCAGCAACCTCTATGGCTCTGTTGCTGCATCCATTGACCCCAATCCTTGCATCATTGAATTTCATGAGACAATGTCCTTATGATGCATCTCTTTGAACACTTATTCGATTGACTCTACTGTGTCACAGTTTAAGTACATATTAATCAGAGAGTTGCATTCAAAGATGTTGGTGTTATAAAAACCGATTTTCACAGTGGTAGCTTGAACTTGTTTTCCAAACTCCAGCATTGTCAAGGTAGTAGAAGTAGGGGGGATGCAACGCAACGGTGAGGTCCATGGGCGAAGCGACCCAAAACACCAACAAGCTTGCCGAAACATAAAAGACCAACCGGTGAACTTGTGGAAGCGAAAGGATCCACTAGAGCCACCATTGGAGGGTCACAAGGACTCTCTCCGGTGATGCCGCTCCCCCTCGAATATCGAGGTAGTTAGAGGAGACAGGGGTACATCACACAGTAGACCACCATCGCCAGAGAGAAACCCACAGGAAGAGCAATGGATGAAGGTAGTCTGCAAGTGCAAGCGTTGTTTGTCCGACAGCCCTCGTGATGTCAGAGGTAAGGCACCTCCACCTTCCAGACGTTCACCTCCCACCCTGTGCACCACAGCCAAAACGATCACTGTATGTGGATAGTGTCTCCAACCAAGACACCGTGCAGACGAATGCAGGCGGGCGGTGAGCCGGAGATGTGGGGGAGTGTGCCACCAAGGTCAAGCATGTAGAGGAGGCCACAAAAGTTCTTCCAAGGACACCACCCCTTGTTGGGAAACAACAGAAAAGCCCCCCAAACACCAATACGCCGTCAAGGTCGCCACCAAACTGAATCATAGACCAAACCACAAACGCAAGCGGAAGCATCCACACACTATACCGATGACAACCAATGCCGAGGAGAAGAAAGGCAATGAAGAGGAGCCAGAACAACTCCACATCTCACTGGCCATTGACTCAAACATTCTGGAAGGTAGAGAGCGCATGAAGTGCTTCTCCATCGTCTCAGTCTCGAAGATTAAGGAAGGAACGGTTGACACACTGGAGATCAGAGACACCCTTACATGCTTGGTGGACGAGAACTCGGACTGGGTGGTCAAGCCTCTCCGGGACGGACGTTTCATTACAACCTTCCCAACAATGGAGTTGGCACGACGAACTGAAGCGAAAGGCCAATTGCGTCTCTTTTCCTTCACGCTCGAGCTAGAACCATGGACACCAGATTTATGGAGGAAGAATGTTGCCGATGGAGCGATCTGTTGGGTGATTGTCAAGCAGCTATCGTTGGATTGATGAAGCAGAGACCTGGTAACGAAACTCCTGAAGTCAACCGGCGACCTGATCTACGTACATGACCGGAACAGAAAGTTCGATCTCCGTGTCCTCCTCCGGGTCAGGAGACCAAGGAGGCTACCGGCCAGCATCTAGTGCAACTTAGGCACTCAAGAATACAACTACCTGCTGGAGATGGAGCGAGGTCAGCAGGCGTTGCCGTGGGAAGACGGTCAGCCTTCGGGCAGAATGACAGCAACACTCCGGCTACTGAGGAAATGAGGCCAGGAGAGTTCAACCGAGGCTCTACCCAACCAAGCACCGAGTACGTTGACAAAGGCAAACACCCCATGTCGGAGAAGGAGGCTTCTACGACGTACTGAACCGGCGGAAGGCAAAAGGGCATTGCTATCCGTTAACAGGGGAGACATAATGGCTCTCTGAACAAGGACCAACACATGGTCCGTCGTTCGACGCTGGAATCGAGAAGCCAGATGTCCACCGGTGCAAGGTCGAAGGCAGCGGACAATACGAGTCTAACGGTGATGGGATTGGCTGCAAGAAGTTGGTCCGCCAATGTAGCACGGGAAGTAAGGGAACCCTCACCTGTCAACATGAAAGCATTCGCAGCTGCGGAGAAGTTGGAGGTGGATGAGGTTGACCGGTTCATGGTTGCCGTATGGCGACGTAAGCACCCATGCAAGGAGGACTCAGGTTCAGCTAGTCTCCTAAACAAACTGGGTAGACTGAGCCATGCGTAAGCACGCACATGCACACCCCAGCTGGACAGAGTGACCGGATCAACAGGTGGCAAGAGTGGGACCCACACATGTGGAGGAGCACAACTGGAGATGGTTCTGGATGATGTGAGCTGGGCACGAAGCCTAATTGGCACCATCCTATGTGGATCTCCACCATGCCCAAGGAGCAGATCAACCACAGACCAAGCCCTGGTCTCGAACCATCAAGCTGGGCATACAATAGTCAATTTTGACACGCTAGCCCCAACACTCCACCAGATACATGGGCAATCAACTTATTTTGTCAACCCAAACCTAAACAATATCCAACCCGTAGCTGAAGAGGCCATCATGGCTGAGCCCCAACCCCATGTGGTTACGCCCTAATCCGAGCTAGCCCCAATCGAATCAAATGTAATGGTCACTAACTACCCTCAAACAAAAAGCCCAATAGGGCCTTCAAACTACACCGGGTTCATTTCAACACATCAGATGAAAATATCAAAGGCCTAAATCAGGGTGTCTGGATAGACCTAAGGCAAGCAACCCTTAAAAAAATAGGCAATACTTGGAATCTCCTATCTGAGGCAGCATGGGAGATTATCACCACAAGTAAACTTCTCAAGGAAAATCACTCAATCCCCCATTTGGAAATAAAGCCACCACAAATTAACACAAGGGACGTCCCTAGCCATCCCCCACCAATATTATCCCTAGAAGAGCAACCCCCATTACCAAAAAAAAAGAGGAAGGCCAAAGAAAAATAAAATATCTGAGCCACCCATTCCACTGGATGCACACAAGCCCCCACACAAGGCCCCACGGAACAACATGGGAAGCCAAAAAAGGATCGAGAAGGAGGACCATCAAGATCTCTTCATAGTCCCGCTTACACTATCCTACTGGCTAGACCAAAACTTCATCTCAATAGCCTTCAATGTCGGTGTACAGCTAGAACACACAGAAGGAAACGCGGAACACGTGATTAGGCAATTGAGGCAGACCGAAGCCGAGAGGACTGCTCAGGGGTAGGGAGGCAACTAAGCCCTTTACCCCAGCAACCACCACGCGGGCCACCAAGGTTTCCTTATGAAAGTAATCATATGGAATGTAAGAGGCCTAGGCAAGCGAAAGAAACGCTTCCTAGTAAGGGAGTTTATTGCGACACACAAGGACGAAATTTTCTATCTACAAGAGATAAAACTTTAGTTCATAAATGATCGCATTTGGCGCTCAATCAGAGGAAACTGTTATCCAGAAAGAGCAATACTACCAGCAATTAACACACGAGGAGGCTATTGTATAGGATGGAACCCTACGGTACTCACACTCATGCATAATTTTATCGACACATTCTCAGTGACAGCCATCCTAGAAGATACAACAAACAAATCAAAATGGATGATCACAACGGTTTACGGCCCCTGTGAAAACGAATGGAAAAGGGTGTTTTGGGAGGAACTGAGATCAATTAGGAATCGGTGGAGTGGTCCATGGTTGATAGGTGGAGATTTCAACTCAACTAGAGAACAAGCAAACAGTAACACTAGATCAGGGGCCACACAAGACCAGCATGATTTCAACAACCTAATTGTTGACCTCCAACAATACGACCCTCCACTATTGGGAAGGAAATACACCTGGACCAATGGTAGGTAGACACCAACCATGATCAGGCTGGACAGATTTCTGATCGTGCTAGAGTGGCTATTGCCTCACCCGAGGATGTGACAAACCGCACTCCAACGTATCCGCTCGGACCATGTACCCATTGCCCTAGAATGCAAGAAACATGGTCCCCAACAGTACCCCTTACGGTTCGATAGAACTTGAGGAAAAATCGAAGGTTTCTGATCTATGCTAAGTGACTGGTGGCAACAAAAGGATTTCACAGGAGCATGAGCTTTTAAATGGGCAAAGAAGCTTTCCTTGATACGGGGAAGACTACGGAGGTGGAGCAAGGAGGAAGACAAGGGCGAAGGCAAAAAAAGGAGGAACTTCTGAACAACATTGAACAGTTGGATATCAGGAGCGAACAACAACAACTCTCAACCGAGGAGGAAAGTTTTCTACAACTTTGCAGAATCAAATACGAAGCCATCATCAAAATAGAGGAGGAACATTGGAGGCAATGCTCAAGGATCACCTGGCTCAAGGAAGGAGACAGGAACACGAAGTTCTTTCACTCCATCGCAAACCAAGAAAAAAAAAAACTGGATCCATCAAATCATTAAAGAGAGGCAACCCATAAACAACCCATCTGACATTGCGAGAGCCATAACAACCCACTATACCAAGCTCTTTGGCAGCAATAGTACAAGCAGATATCACGCAGACTGGCCCCAGATGATGGCCCATACTACTCCGACTGACCTATCCCACCTCGATAACCCCTTTAACGAACAGGAAATACACGCAACCATCCTGTTGGATATGATTCATAATAAAACTAGGTTTATGTTTTAGAGTAGGATTATTATCTAGTTAGATAATGATAGTTATCTACTTTTAGATAAACTATGTTTAGGTTTTAGTTTGAGTCTAAGTAGTACATTGTTAGTCTCTATATATATGTCTTCATGAATAAAGTTTAATATTGTCCTCTTAATATAGCTTCTTCCTCTACAATAATTTCTCCAATACTTTTTTCTTTTTCTTTTGGCTTCCCCAACACTTGGTACCAGAGCTAAGGTTGAGAAGTTATGGTAAGCAACGGGAGCACCATCCAACCCTCTTTGCCAATCTTTAAGGGGAATCCTATGAGTATTGGAGTACAAAGATGAGGACCCTCTTCAAGTCACAGGATCTCTGGCATCTTGTGGAGCAAGGCTATACCAACTCTGATGATGAAGTGAAGATGAAGGAGAACCGGCGATGAGATTCAAAGGCCTTGTTTCTGATCCAACAGGCTGTTCATGAATCTATCTTCTCCCGGATAGTGGCAGCTGAGACGTCCAAGGAGGCATGGAGGACGTTGAAGACGTAGTTTCAAGGATCATCAAAGGTTTTGGTGGTGAAGCTCTAGACACTTCGGCAAGATCTGCAACCATGAAGACGGGAGAGACGGTGCAGGATTACATCTCAAGAGTAATGACCATCATCAACCAGATGCGAGGGTATGGTGACCTGATCAAGGATCAAACGGTGGTGGCAAAAATACTTAGAAGTTTGTCTCCAAGTTTTGATCATGTTGTGGCGGCTATTGAAGAGTCCAAGGACCTGTCAACTTAAACAATCGATGAGCTGAGTGGAAGTTTGCAAGCCCATGAAGCCAAAATCCTCAGGCATGCAGAGAAGACTGAGGAGAAGGTCTTGAAAGTAGAAGGAGATGCGAATAGAGGCCAAGGAAGAGGCGGCAGAGGCGCATCAAGAGGGAGGTTCCCTGGTAGAGGCGGAGGCAGAGGCAGAGGAAGACACACCGATGCAAGGAAGCAAGGTGACAATAAGCAACACTATAACACTCAGAAGCAACACTACAACCCTCAGAAGAACAACAAGCAACACATTCAGTGTCACAATTGCAAGAAGTTTGGCCACATCAAAGCTGAGTGTTGGTACCAAGACAAGAGTGCAAATATGGCAGAAGAGAGCAATGTAAGCAGTCTTTTTGTTACTCATAGTGATACTAACCCAACTAGTTCAAGTGTATGGCTTCTAGATAGCGGATGCTCAAACCATCTGACAGGAGTACGGGAGTTGTTTGAGGAGTTAGATGAGACTCAGAAGCATACTGTGAGGTTGGGTGATGACAAGAAGATTGTAGTAGAAGGTAAAGGCACGGTGGCTCTCAAGTCATCAGATGGGACGGTGAAGCTTCTGAAAGATGTGAAATATGCGCCAGGTATTGCTCATAATCTTCTAAGTGTTGGTCAATTAACGCAAAGTGGCTATGTAGTGTCTTTTGTGGATACAAAGTGTTGCATCCGAGACAAGCAAACTGGCTTTGAGGTCGCAACCGTTCAGATGACCTCAAATCGCATGTTTCCCCTCGAAGTCTCACCAGTTAGAAGCTTCAGTTTGATAGCAAAGCAAGGTGATGATTCCAATATGTGGCATCTACGTTATGGGCATCTAAATATCAGAAGTTTGCAGCTGCTGAATCAGAAGAAGATGGTCAAAGGACTCCCACATATAGATGATCTTCCACTTTGTGAAGGATGCATCTATGGCAAGTAAAGCAGGTTGCCGTTTCCCTCTGATCAAACCATGGAGAGCATCAATTCCATTAGAACTTGTGCATGTCGATCTTTGTGGGCCAATGCAAACGACATCACTTGGAGGTAACTCATACTTCATCCTCTTTACTGATGACTATAGTAGGATGAGTTGGGTTTATTTTATCAAGTTAAAATCATAAAGTTTTGAGTGCTTATAAAAATTCAAAGCCCAAGTGGAGAAGCAAACAGGGTGTTACATTAAGATGCTTCGATCTGATCGAGGAGGAGAGTTTATGTCCAAGGAGTTCACCAATTACTGTGAAGAACAAGGCATCAGAAGACAATTGACGGTTCCTTACACTCCACAACAGAACGAGGTCGCAGAGAGAAAGAACAGAACGGTGGTGGAGATGGCTCGAAGCATGTTGCATGAAAAGAATCTTCCAAACGACTATTGGGCAGAGGCTGTAGCTACAGCGGTGTACATACTCAATAGTTCACCAACAAAAGCAGTAGGTGATGTCACTCCTTTTGAAGCTTTCACAGTTATGAAATCTTCTGTCAGACACTTAAAGGTATTTGGGTGTGTGGCTTATATCTTGAACAATGCTAACTCTCGTCAGAAGCTTGATGCTAAGTCTCAAAAGTGCATCTTTATTGGGTATTGTTTGGAAACAAAAGGGTATAAGTTGTACAACCCTATCACAAAGAAGTTAATTGTGGGAAGAGATATTATTTTTCATGAAACAAAAGGTTGGAGTTGGGATGAATCACCAGAGGAGCAGAACACCCCTGTTGAGATAGCACCTGCAATACCCACTAGCAGCCCACTTGATCACCAGAACAGCACACGAGGCAGCCCCACGCCTTCAACTGGTCACCAAGGGAGTTGGACATCTGCAGCCGGTCAACCAAGCACCAAGAATGTTTCAAACGGTCCAAATGGGTCACAGGCGTATGTAACACCTCCAACTCGGTCACCAGAAGCATTCACCAACACCACTAGCAGCCGGTCAAGTCACTCCTTCAGCCGATCAATACACGCCCAGCTCCACGCCTGGCCAACACAACAACCCTTCAACGCCAGCTGGTGGTCAACAAAGCAAAGAAGAAGACTACGCCTTGGCGCAAGAAATGGACAAAATGGCCAAAGTAGCTCAAATGGCCCAGCCTCCGGGTCAACTCCAATGCCCAAAGAAGAAGACCCTGGCCACGTCAACATCTTGGGTCAACAGCTCCACTCCTTTTGCATCTGTCCAATCAACGCCCTCAATTGCTTCACATGGAGTTACACCGGTGAACAGCCCCAGTAATACTTCTTTTGACGGTGTTCACGGTGGCAGAGTTCGATCTCTTAGAAAGATCTATGAAGACCCAAGAAGTTCTCTTCCTGGTGACGTTCGATCTCTCGAGGAGAGATATGGAGATTGCTCTTTTGCTCTTTCAGTTTTAGATCCCGTCTCTTGCAAAGAAGCTGCACAATGGGAAGAGTGGAGCGAAGCAATGTTAGATGAGATGAAAGCCATCCAAAAAAATCAAACTTGGGAGTTATCAGATTTACCAGAAGGGAAGAAAGCTATAGGTCTGAAGTGGGTGTTCAAGACCAAGTTGAATGCAGATGGGTCTCTACATAAGTATAAAGCTCGCCTTGTGGCCAAAGGCTATGCACAACAGCAGGGAATTGATTTTGAAGAAACCTTCCCACCGGTGGCCCGTTTTGAAACGGTAAGAGTATTTCTCTCAATTGTTGCACAACAATGGCCTGTTCATCAGTTGGATGTGAAGTCCGCCTTCGTCGACGGAGAACTTCAAGAGGAAGTCTATGTTACACAGCCAGAGGGATTCATAGTTGAAGGAGAAGAGCACAAGGTCTACAGGCTAAGGAAAGCTCTTTATGGATTGCGGCAAACGCCTTGGGCTTGATATAGCCGCATAGATACCTTCTTTTCAGACAATGGGTACGAAAGAAGTGAGACAGAACCAACCTTGTATAGTAAGAGCCAAGGTAATGATCTATTGGTGATATGTCTATATGTTGATGATATTATTTGCATGGGCTCTTCACAGGCATTGGTTCAGGAGTTCAAACACAAGATGATGACCACATTTGAGATGAGTGATCTCGGCCATCTTCAATATTTTCTTGGTTTGGAGGTTAAACAAGACAAAGAAGGCATATTTGTGTTCCAAAGAAGGTATGCTCAAGATTTGCTCAGAAAGTTTCAGATGATGCATTGCAATAGTGTGGACTCACCAATGAATGCAAGAGAAAAGCTTCAAGTGAATGATGATGCAGAGAAAGCTGATGCAATGGTATATAGAAGTCTTGTTGGTGGGTTGGTCTATTTGACCCACACAAGACCTGACATCTCCTACTCAGTGGGTGTCATCTCAAGATTCATGAGCTTTCCTTCAAGGCAGCATATGGGAGCTGCAAAGAGAATTCTCAAGTATATTGCTGGGACTCAAGACTATGGGATCATGTATAGGGGTGTGCAAGATTTCAAATTACAAGGCTACAGAGATAGTAATTGGGCCGGATCAATTGAGGACAGAAAAAGCACTTCAGGAAGTGTGTTCTTGTTGGGATCGAGTGCAGTCACATGGAGTTCAAAAAGGCAAGAAGTTGTGGCTCTCTCAACATCAGAAGCAGAGTATATAGCTGCAACATCAGCAGCTTGTCAATCAGTGTGGCTCTGAAGACTTTTATCAGATTTCAAGCAAATACAGGTGGGACCGACACAAATTCTGTGTGACAACAAGTCAACCATCACCATTGCTAAGAATCCTACTTTCCATGGCAGAACTAAACATATAGACCTTCGATATCACTTTATTAGAGGTCTAATTGCAGATCACGAGAGGTTACTTTGGATCATCGCATTACCGAGGAACAAGTAGCCGATATTTTTACAAAAAGGGTTGTGCCTCATAAGCATGTCTATCTATGTTCCTTACTTGGAGTTTGCAGTTATGAATCAAGGGGGAGTGTTGGATATGATTCATAATAAAACTAGGTTTATGTTTTAGAGTAGGATTATTATCTAGTTAGATAATGATAGTTATCTACTTTTAGATAAACTATGTTTAGGTTTTAGTTTGAGTCTAAGTAGTACATTGTTAGTCTCTATATATATGTCTTCATGAATAAAGTTTAATATTGTCCTCTTAATATAGCTTCTTCCTCTACAATAATTTCTCCAATACTTTCTTCTTTTTCTTTTGGCTTCCCCAACACATCCAGGAGCTAAACTCAGAGAAAGTGCCGTGCCTAAATGGCCTCCCAATGTCCTTCTACCAGCAAGGGTAAAATTTCATGAAGGAAGATGTAAGAGACGTCGCCAAGTTGTACAGGTTGATTAAATCCTTAATTATTCCCCTAATTAGCAGGTTTAGTGAATTAAATCTAATACTTGGATTAATATGGAGTATTAATAAGGGTTTGATGGCATAATTGTTCCTCCTGGAAAATAAGATTATGATATTTCAAAGAAGAAGGGACTTAAACGCAAAGAACACTCTCCCTCTTATAAAAGATGAAATGAGCATGGGCAAGTTTTATAATTTTTAAAGAATTGAGGGATTCTTTACTAAATTTCCCTATGTGTTAATGAGTTATACATTAGTGTAATATATGTGAAAACTTTGGGGGGTTAATGTGATAATGTGCATCTCTCTCTCTCTCATGACTTGATGAGATGAAGATGGGGGATTTCCATGTATGAATTTGTGAGGCAAGGACCTTTATACAAAATGTCATTTAAATACATGCAAGAGACAAAGTCATGTATATGTTATTAGGAAGAAGTTAAAGGACATTTAAATATATATATATATATATATATATATATATATATATATATATATATATATATATATACATGCCTATAATCAATGCATTAGGATGGTGGAAATGGGTTTTTGTGCAAATTTACCATCTTGCATACAAAGAGAGGGAGTGATATGTAGTAGTGAAATTTAGAGAAAACCTAAGGGTTCTTTACTAAACATGCATATGAATCTATGTATAAGCTTTATTAAATCAACGTTCTTGAGTTATTTCATTAAGCATCATTAGTTTGGATATGAATATGAGGGCTTGCATTTATGTTGAGATCTAATTTTATTAAGATGAGGGGCTTAAATGCAAATGACCTCCCTCTCCTGTAGTTCAAAGAACAATGAATGGTGATGAAATTTTAGAAATAGTGGGGGTGTTTCGCTAATGCTCACAAGAGAACGTGCATGGACACATGCACACATGCAGCTCTCTCTCTCTCTCTCTCTCTCTCTCTCTCTCTCTAGCTGGATATAATGGCTTTACGAATATTTCAATAGAAGGATGATGTGGAGGGCTGGGATTAAATGGAGTTTATACAATAGGAAATGGGCGGCTAATAGTTAGTGCAAAGATGAGAACGCAGGGAGGCGCGGGAGAGAGCGCTCGCCACCCATCTCGACGATGAGCTAGTTCCGAGGCTTGAAAAGACGCGTGCATCCACCCGCTCATCAGGAGAAGTTCATGATACGAGGCATGAACCACACTCGTTTTGAATTCCACTCGCTCTCCTGTTGATAGTTGACGCGATCCGAGCTTCGCGATCGTCGCCGGGCAAAAGAAGAAAGCTGCAGTGCCGGGTCACGATCAGAACATAGTGCTCCTCGAAGCCCACGAACCTTTCTAATCTCCTAGCATAGAGGCCAGCTCTTCTTCAAGATTTCACTTTCCTTGCAGTTGAGTGAAAGAGCAGAGAAGAGAGAGTGGAAGAGAGAGGATAAACGCCTGGACCTCACTGCTGGAGTGCCGACAACGTTGATTCTCAGGTAAACTCTTAACTTCGTAGAATGGCATATGAAAGTAGGGTACAACCGCATGCATGATGAGCAAGTGAGAGAACCCCTCACTGACCGGAACCAAGCCTAACCACCACTACTATTGCCGGTGAACTCGTCTGGTTGCGATTGAACCCAGCCAGCTGGTGGGGGGGAATTGGTACCGGCGGCGAAGCTCGGCGAGCCTTAGCGTCTTAAGGAGGGTCTTTTGGACTTGTTCAGGTTTAGCCCATAGAAGTTGAGTATGTTGTCCCTCTATGTGCTTATCTAGAGAGGTTTGTAAAGGTTTAAATGAGTAGATACTAGATAGATAGACAGAGAGAGGGGAACATGTGATGTTTTTTTCGGAGTTGATTATGCATAGTAGTGTAACGGGATTTCAGTTGGATCTAATGCACAGGAACGTTGATACTCATGGGAGAGATTTCAGTGGCTGGACAGAGGTCTGAAGCTTACTTGATTTATGAGTTGGATGTGCTTCTGTTTTGTTTGATGATAAGAAAGGAGGTATTAAGGTTAAGAGTGGGTTAATGACTGAGAAGTGGAGTTGAACCTTATTTGAATGATTTTTAGAGATAAGATGAATCCATTTCTGTGATAAGTGTGGTTAGTTGGATGAAGATTTGATTCAAGGAGCTAAAAACTTGGATTAAAGCCACGGTGAACCGAGTAATAATGAGATGAAGTGGACCACTATGTGATTTAAAAGATGTTGCATTTTGAAGAGTTATTAGTGGGAAACTATTCATGACATTGAAGTCATTTATTGATGACTGAGATATGATGTTGGATTAATCTCATTCACTTGGATTATTTAGAGAAAGAAAGAAGTGTGGTTAAACACTTTTGATAATGTAATAAAGTTAGAGTGGGGGTGATGATAGTGGTTGGTATTCTCAGATGAGATGGTTGCAGTTTATGATAAGAATCATGGATTCAGGGTAATAATCTTGGTTGGGTACCGAACTTTGTATATTTTGCAGATTGGGTACTGAATTTCAATTTGTTTCTTTTTGGGTACCAAATATCGATTTTGTTTCACCGGGAGAGTATCCATGGGATTCCGGTGAATTTAATCCCACGCGTGGCGTTCCTGAAGGGTTTTCGCGTGGGCGACCCACGTCGGATGAAAAACACACGACCTTTGTCTCTTTGCAAAACCCTTCAATCCATAACAACTCCATCTTCATCTTCTCCACCCGAGCGTGTCTCCATTCCTCCATCTCCATCCATCTTCGTTCTTCTTCAGAGGCTCGTGTCTCTTCTCCACCATCGCAGGTATTGCCATTCAGTGGACCGGCGATGGAGTGGATCAATGACCGCGTGGTGCTGATTAGGATTCTCTCAGCGTTGGCCGTGGAGGTAGAGCGAGGTGAAGACCTGGTGGCGCAGTTGATGGGGTTGAAATAGTCTTCTCGAGGATGCTGGTCAAGAGTAGGGGTTGAGCACTAAATTGAAAAATGAGAGAGATAGAGTAGTTGGATGAAGACTGTGAACAAGATATATGAACTCTTTTTTGCTCTCAATTTGAGCTCTTATTGCTCTCAATTGAAGAAAAACAAGGGATGACTTATGAATTGTTTAAACAATCAGAAGCCCCATCTGTATCTTTGATATAAAAAAATTTATGTAAAACATATTTTTGTAAAATCCTGGAAAGCCCCATCTGTAATAACAGAGGAAACTTTTTAAATATATATATGTTTACTGGATGAATTTGTAGGTGAAGAACTAAATTTTACGATATACATAGCAGAAAGGATGAATTACTGTAATAACAGAAGAAATGTTGCATATTCTAGTGAAGTTCAGCAGAATTTATTCATGCTCTCCAGGTTCTTCATTTCTGAAGAAAGACAACAATATGAAATTCAATTGAAACAACCCTGTACAAAGTTCAAAAAAACAAAATATGTTGTACACTCATTCAATTTGAAACAATTATGTTCAAATGACTTTCAATTTTCACACCTGGCAATTCAATTGTGACACTTTGATTAAGACAAAGCAAAAAATTGCTGCTATTCACATTTTTAATAAAGTGTTTGAGTACAAGATGTCCAGACAAAGTTGGTAAAGGGATAAATATTTACATTATCTTCTGCAAAAACTGGTGTCACATGTGCAACTTGGCCAAACATTCATTTGTTTAGGCAAAGTTCAAAATTAAATTGCACAAGGTCCCACTCTGAGGAAAAACAAAAAAAAAGTAGCACATCCTTTAAGAAGGCTTCCCAGCAGGACCGGCACCACCAACTCCAGGACCTGGTGGAAGCCATACTCTTCTCTTTTTTGCAGCACCACCCATCTTGCTCTTATCTTGAGCTTCCTTCTCCAAGACTTGGTGCTGCAACACAGGGGGCCTAGCTGGGAAATGCTTCCTTGCTTGGCTTTTTGTGAGCTGATTCTTTCCTCCTGTTGTGGCCAATTTTTCCCTCCTCAAGCTAGCAATACCTGCAGTTGATGATCCAGGGAGAGCCTGACCAGGTATGTCAACTATCTGCAATGTTTAAAAAAATAAAGGTTTCATCAGATCTACTTTCACAGGTATGTGTAAAAATAAAGGTTGTGTTCTATTGTTGCATAACATAACTCTCAAGGTGGTTTCATACTGATTTAATTTACACATACCTGTGAAAGTAGATCTGATGAAACTTTTTCAGCTGTTCTAAGGCCCTCATTCTCATTGCTTCTTATCAATCTGTCAACCTTGACATGTCCACAAAACTAGATTAGAAAAGAATATAACTCTCAAGGAGGTTCACACTTATTTAATTTTAAACATACATGTGAAGGTAGATCTGATGAAACATTTTCATATGTTCTAAGGCCCTCATTCTCATTCATTCTTATCAACCTGTCAACCTTAACATGTCCACAAAACCAGATTAGTAAATAACATTTAAAACACATTTTCAACTATGTGCAACATACCTCATTGAAATGTTCCTCTAACACATTAGGATCAATTGTGTTGATTGGGTCTTGGTTATTAGCAGCACCCTTCCAAATACAATAAATCAATTTGTAATGCTGATAAAAAAATTGAACATACAACCATCTTGCTTATTTTTTTGCTCACCTGACTAGTAGATGCAGTAGTCTGCCCATCTTGTCTCCCTCCTAAGTTTGGATTGTTTCCCTATAGGTGATCCACATTTCAGTCTACCCATTTAATGTTAAGCATTACAAGCTAAAAATTAGAAGTAAATTCTGTAAGAATTCAGTACCTGCTTGCCATGGTATCTCTTGTTGTGACCTGAAACCCCACATATGCTACATGTTATCTTGACCCCCTTCCTACTAACCTTGCCATTTGTGAAGCCACCACCATCTTCAAATGGGTCCTTCCTCCTAAGCACTTGCTTCTTGCCCCTGTGCTTGTTTGCAGGCTCAGGTGGTATCATTGGGGGTTGGTGGCTTTTGGGCCAACATTTACTATCTTGTGTTGGGTGTAAAATGTGGGTATAGGTTGCTAAAAAGGTACTAACTCTATAACAGTCATGCACATAGTCTTCAGGTTTATTTTTATTGTAATAAAGGGCTGAAATTGAGTGACAACAGGGGATCCCTGTTAACTGCCACCTTCTACATGTACATGACCTTTCTCTCAGATCAACAATAAACTGGCCATCTTGCCCTACAATTTGATACTTATCACCCCCAGACCATGTTGCTTTGCAGGACCAACTGAGTTGTTTTGCCTTCTCTAATTTCTTAATGATCTTTGGACAGTATTGAGTTACACATCTTTGCATTGCATCTCTTTTCCTTTGAATCCTAACCATCAATTGTGTCCTAATCATTTCATTCATAGAGATTATCCCCTTTGTTCTAGCTTCTAGTATTATGCAATTGAAGCATTCACACAAGTTGTTTAGAAGCATATCACACTTGGACACCGTTTTAAAGTGAGACCTGCTCTAGTGATGAGGATCAATTTTTTTCATGAAACCATAGCCATCTGCAGACAACTCTTTCAGAATCTCCATAGCTTGGTTAAATCTAGGAATATAAGTAGCCCTAGCACAATTCCACAATTGATCCTTAAGGGCCTTGCCTCTAAAACTTTTCCTAAAATTGGTGTGAATATGCCTCACACAGAACCTATGTTCACTGCGAGGAAATAACTGATCTATGGCTTGTATTAAACCCTAGATACACAATTGTATTACACACCACCATGAGCAAATAATGAACAAACAAGAAGTTGAACATAACAAAAGGAAAGAAATCCACCACAAGAAAACAAATCAGTAGGGTGTAAAGAAAAACATGTATATTCTTAAAGAAAAAATTCAAATATCTACCTTCTGTCTATCACTCATGAAGGTCCATTCATAGCTGTTGATAATTTCCAAGTCTTACATCATCAGTAAAACCAAATCCAATTCTCATAGTTTTCCTATTGACCACAACCCAAATAATTGGATAGATGCGCCATTGGCATCTATCCCAATGTACCGTGAGCAAATGGCCCACCATAAAGACCCTTCAGGAAGCAACCATCCACAGAAATAATGTGCCTGCATCTTGCTAGGAACCCTGATCTAAGTGGTGACAAGCACACATACATGGCCTCAAATACCCCTTGATTACATCTGAACTTAATGGTTGATCCTGGGTGTGTTCTCATTAATTCAAGTCTATAATCATACAACCTAGTCATCTGGGTATAATGATCTCCATCAAGCATCCTAGATTTGGAGTAAAAAAAGGAATGTAAAAAAAACCAAAACAAGAAAACAGGGTAACACACTGAGTCAGACCTACTGAAAATCAATTTCTTACCTCACTGCAATGTTTCTGGCCCTCCAAGCTTTCAACCTGGTTATGGTCACCTCTTGGTTGGTCTGCACAGCTTGAATGATGCCACCAAGCTTCCATCCTGGGTCTGCCCTAAATTGATCCAAATAGTGCTCTGCTATCCACTGAGCATTGACATGTCTTATATTATGATCTCTATTACACTCATGGTTTAGAATTCCAGCTTTTATTTGAATTGTATTTTTATCTGTTACCATTGGTGATGCCCACAGGTAGAAAGGACACCCTTTCTTACAAAATGCCTTGCATCTTCTCTTGTTGTTAGGCTTGAATTTCATCTCACACCTATTCTTAATGCCATAATTTTTTACAACTTCTTTGAACTGCTTGAAGCTTCTAAATTTCATACCAATCCTGAAATGAGGTTCTCTCATATCTATCTCTTTAACAAACTCAGTATACCTACTTTTCTTAGGCCCTAGTTCATCCTCATCTGTGGATGAACATGACTGCAATTCCTCAGAGGGAGCATATTCAGACTGAACCTCATCATCATCACCATCATCAACATTCTCTTCAACACTAACTTCATCACACACAGGTATCTCAGACCTAGTCAATGGATTGTCATTTACAACAACCTCATCCTCTCCCCCAAAGCTATACTCAGAATCATTCAACTCACTACCTTCATCTACCTCTTTTCCTTTAATTGATTCACCAATTAATGTGCCTTCTAATACTGCAACATCTACACCTACTTCATGTACTTTATCCACACCAAGTCCATTGCCAACATTCACCCTAGCCACCTTGACATACACACTTGTAACCCTACTATCATCCACAGCTAGAGCCATTGCCACTGCATCCAGATCATTTTTTATTTCTGTTAATCCCACACTTTGACTCTTAATGTCCTTCCACCAGAAACTACAACCCTCTGTGTTCAGATCTAACTCACTAGCCATACCTATCAGTTCTAATCTTGATAAAAATCAAAGAACACAACTGTCCACAAATCCTGCCAACCTATATTCACTCCACTTGTCTATATCATCATGGCCAACATACATTTCAATGGTGAAATAATCAGAGGTTGGTACTGGAAAAAAAGTGAGGAAACTATGAGCGGAGACATATGGCATACAAACGGGACAAAAGTGATACTTTAATTTATACTATTTTTGTGACATTTTGTGCTCAACATGAACTAAAGGAGAGAGAGACCACAGAGAAAGAAAAGAAAGAGAAACCGCGTACCGCATTATACTATACTAATTTCAAGAGATTGCAGGTAAAGGGTTCACAACTGAGATTTTAGATAATGCAGTTCTTCAGGCTACTTTAAAACAACAAATCATTGTTGCCAACAGACTATAACATATGAAATAGTTACCTTTATTATTTTAAAATGGTAAAGAATGAATTCTCAAAAAATAAGTATGGTCTCCAATGGAAGACACAATCCATACAATATTCATCAATAGTGTTTCATATCCACAGATCATCAATAGAATGTCTCAATTCAACATTGAAACATTGAAAAAAATTGAAAATTGAATAACAGTTTTCAGTCTAACAGATTGAAAATTGAATATTGAAAATTCAACACTAAATATTGATCAATAGACAAATTTCACATCATTCAGTTATATAATAACAGTTTCATTCTAAGTTTTTAAAATCTTCTAAAACATTGAAAAGATTGAAAATCGAATACCTTCAAATGCATCCATCCAAGGGCTCAACTTTAAATTACTGGTTTTTCTCTAAATGTAGCCAAAATTGAAAGAGAAATTGCAGCATTGTTCAAGCGAAGAGATGTTAAGTCAATTCAACACTTACAATACGCTGGTGCTTCGGCGTTCACCTCTCTTATCTCCCAATTACCCGCCATGATACTCCAAGCTCAGATTTCTGCTCGGGTCATGCCGCCACCGGGTTGCTAGGGTTGGGGTTTCTCGACTGCAAAGCCTCGCCGACTAAGGTTTTCAAATGGAAAAGACACCTGCGATGGTGGAGAAGAGACACGGGCCTCTGAAGAAGAACGAAGATGGATGGAGATGGAGGAATGGAGACACGCTCGGGTGGAGAAGATGAAATTGGAGGTTTTATGGATTGAAGGGTTTTACAAAGAGACAAAGGCTGTGTGTTTTTCATCTGACGTGGCTGCCCACGTGGAAACCCCGGCTGCCACGTGGGATTAAATTCACCGGAATGCCATGGGTACCCTCCCGGTGAAACAAAATCGATATTTGGTACCCAAAAAGAAACAAATTGAAATTCGGTATCCAATCTTTAAAATAGACAAAGTTCGGTACCCAACCAAGATTATTACCCCATGGGGATTCATGTTTGTTAACATGTATGATTTGGGGGTTTGAGTTAGTAGAGGCTAACTAGTTAGAAGAAATTGATTGGGTTAACTAATGGGCCGGGTCCCTCCATTTGAACATGCATCGTAGATGTAGTGATTCTTAAACACATGTGCACGTATTGAGTATAGACTTGTGTTTACCAGACATCGACGGAGAGCGTAGAGCTTCATTGAGGAGTGATTAGCTATTGAGTCGAGACGCTTGTGACCCAGGCAAGTACCACCGCAGTCCTTTTATCGGATGTATATTGATTATTATATCTCTTTGATGCTTGGCTTCATTGTGGTATATGTGTATCTGTTTTCTTGGATTTTTTGTGATTCCATGTTAATACACATATCTTGATTCCTCGATATTTGTTGGTATTTTGGTTATATATCCGTTGAGTGTGTTTCGTCAGCTATTTTGTCGTTGAGGATTCTCCTGTGGCAGTACGGATGTTCAAGGTCGAGGACACCCTGCTCATCCAGTTTTCCTTGTCAAAGGGACGATACTCTGGCAGTCCGTATTCCTTGTCAGTGGGACGAAGCACTGGCCGTGTACGTACATGTGTGGAGGTGGTGCTACCTTGCTATCGACTCAGTCGATTGCGGTTTCGACCGTGTCTGCCCAGGGAGAGGACTTGCGAGTACGTTAGTTCGCTTGTCGTGATTAGCTGTACGATTTGTTGCTTGAGGTTTGGATTCTCCTACCACTTGTGGTTGTGTGTTCCTGGTAGGATATTGATCCTTATCTCCTTGACGTTAGTTCATTTCCATGCTTATATTTCTCGGATATCTTTCCTTGATGCATGTTACTATTCATGAGGTATGATTATCTATATCCAGCGGGTGCTTGCTGAGCTTCATTTCGAAAGCTCACTACTTGTTGACATGTTTTTCAGATCCCGAGGAGTAAGTTGCGGGACACCGGAGACCCGCGCAAGACTACAAGGGATTAAGAGCTGAGGTTGGTGCCTCTGGTCATATGAGTGTGTGAGGATATCATTTATAGGTTCCCGAGTAGGAGCCTTTATAGACATATTGATTTCTATATATATATATGATTTCCGTTTGTGCGCATGATTTATGTATTATCTGAGCACTGAGGCTTCGTGCCTTGGCAGGGCCCGTCCCTGTTCGGGTACAGCC
Organism: Dioscorea zingiberensis; assembly: GCA_026586065.1. Classification (NCBI taxonomy): domain Eukaryota; kingdom Viridiplantae; phylum Streptophyta; class Magnoliopsida; order Dioscoreales; family Dioscoreaceae; genus Dioscorea; species Dioscorea zingiberensis. Next base: position 45,720,707 of record CM048823.1, read on the forward strand.
GGTCTGTCGCGTGCCCTTGGGCCCGGGGATTTTTTGGGGCGGGGAGTTACAGAAGACATCCTCAAGACCTTCCATGACTTGCACGATGTATCCACCAATTTGGAAAGGCTAAACTGGGCACACATCATCCAACTCCCTAAAAAGAGCAGGGCAACCTCAATTGGGGACTACCACACAATCAGCATGCTAAATTGCTCCGTCAAGATCATCACTAAGGTACTGGCGAACCGATTGTAGGCGGTCATATCGGACATGATTAATGAAAACCAGATGACATTCATCAAAGGGCGGTGCATATAGGATAGTATTGTGGCGGTAGAGGAGATCATCTTCACTGTGAAAAAGAAGAAAGGCGCCCTACTCAAAGTGGACTTTGAGAAGGCCTTCAACACAGTAGACTGGGATTTCCTCCTCGAACTCCTTGAAGCTAGAGGCTTTGGCCCAAGATGGGTGGGATCGATCAAAATGATCCTCCATTCATCAAAATCCAATTTCCTAATCAACGACACCCCTAGGGGGTACGTACGACACCAATGAGGACTACGTCAAGGGGACCCGCTTTCAACCCTGCTATTCATCCTCGTGATGGACTTTTTCACCAAAATGGTGACTCACGAGATGCATACGGGCATCTATGAGGGTTTCAGGTTGGGATTGCAAGCGGGAGAGCAGATTCCAGGCCTATTGTACGCGGATAACCTCTTAGTACTCAGCTCCGGAAGGAGAAGCGACTTTCAAACCTTAAAACTAATTTTTTTACTTGTTTGAAGGTCTCTCAGGGCTAAAAATGAATTACAACAAAAGCGCTCTAATTCCCATCGGCATTAATGAGGGAGAGGTGAGGGCTATGGCCTCAACAATGGGTTGCCGTCTGAACCCCTCCCGATTGAATACCTCAGCATCCCACTATTAGGTTGCAAACCCAAGAAAGAGGACTGGAACAAGCTAATCCAAAAGGTAGATTATAGGTTAGGAACGAGGAAAGGGAGATTGTTGTCCTTAGGTGGCCAAATTACCCTGCTGAACTGGGTACTAACGGCAATCCCAAACTACTGGATGGCAATGTAGAAGCTTCCACAGTGGGTCATTTGGCGCATCGAAGGAATACGTAGAGATTTCCTCTTGAAGGGCGTGAACACAGACTCAAAAGCCTACCGATTGGTGAAATGGGAGAAACTAACAAGACTCAAAAATCTTGGGGGGTAGGGTATCCTTAACCTGAAAGCTTTTAACGAAGCCCTACTCAGCAAATGGTGGTGGAGACTGCTACAAGGGCAGATCGGTATCTGCGAAAGAATTATCGCTCAAGCCTATTTCAGAAATTTGACCATTAATCTACATAAATCAGCACCCTCTCCGGCGTCTTACTTCTGGAAAGGTGTAGCAGAACAACGGGACCTTACCATGGCTGGAATGGTGTCCACTCCTAACAATGGGGAAACAACAAGGATCTGGTACGATAACTCAATCAATGGATGCAACCCATGTGGTTCTTTCCCTGAATTCTGATACTATGTACAAGAGCAGATCACACGATCCAGGAGGAAAGGCTAACCCAGGAAAGAGGACAGCCGATACTCAACCCAGGGCCCTTTTCACAAGGGGCATTGGAAATGATACAAGGGCTACAAGAGCACCTTGCCCACGGAGGAACCCAACGAGAGGATATTAGAAGTTGGAGGCTCACACCCAATCAAGCTTTCACAGTCAAGTCCCTCTACCTCCTAAATATGGACGGCGGCACGAGAAGCCCCATCCCAATATCCTTTTGGAAACAAGCCTCCCACCTAAAAGTTTAACTCTTCGCATGGTTCCAGGACCTCGAGCGCGTGAGCAGACCGGCCGTACCTAAGTGGAGACGAGCTCCACTCGGATATAAGGCCTAAGTAATAAAAAACATGCAATAATATAATCCACTAACTTCAATAATTAGAGTCTTACAGCGGAATTTAAAACATAATTTGACACTTTACACAAGTGTCCTACAAAATAAATTCTCACATAGAAAAACCTTAGGTCCTCGAATCTCTACTAGAATATCTTGATCCCTCGTACAACTCTTCATCCCGAGTCACCTACACCTCAAGTTCTGGAACAAAGAAGGGAAACAAATGGAATGAGCTTTTGAATGGAAAGCTCATTAAGTACCCCAACAAAGAATGCGAAGAGGTCATGAAAACAATCGTGTAATAGTGATCCACACAAAGCAATACCATAGGAAAGACTAAGTTCAAAGCACACAAGGATCACTATCACTAAGCACAGACACAAAACATGAAGTCAAATCATGAAGAACCAACTTGTCATCTCCCCGGCAGCCATCTACCTAAGCCGATCTTGAATCTTATCATTCAAACCCTTGAGTCTAGTAGAGCTCCTACATGTACGTACACAGCCAGCGTATCGTCCCATTGACAGGTGGACATCCCGAGTTCCGTCCCCCTGGTAGGACTACAGGACGCCCAGAGTGTCCTCCCCCTAGACGCCCGCAACATAATCTGCACTAAACGGGAGATTCCACAACACCAGAAAAACTGAAAAAAAAAAAAACCTAACCCGGATGGAGCACCGGCTCACGTGTTTCCACGGCCATGTGCCGATCAACGGGAAGGCTTGTTCAGTGTACACAAGAATGTCCAACAAAACTAACACATCAATATGCATACACCAACATGGATACTCGATAAGGCAAGAAAGTGAATACTTGTATGCAAATCCAAATCACAAAATACCAATCATGGTGATATCAAGGCTAACAAATACTGAAGCAATAGTTCAATATCAAGATCAACAAACACTTGAGCAAGGAAACAGAAACAAAAAGTATGTATTCAAGAAAACCCAAAACTGGGTAGGTACTAGGCAGATGCACTTGCAAAGAAAGCAACCATCAAATGAGGAGAAGCAAGGCAGAGGTACTTACAAAAGTCATGAAGTCTGGTGTCCCAAGGAACCAACTCCCTTCGCATCTACGTTAACACTTGGTAACAATCAGAGTTGTGTCTTAGTATCTTTGCAAGTGTCACTTGGTTGGTTATTCTAATGAGCTGGTTGTACTCAAATCCATGCACATTCTCAAAGAGTCACCCAACTAAAATGACACAGAACTTGGCTAAACCCAAGTTAAAGTTTTAAAACAAATCCACTCAACTTACTTGTCTTAGGTAGCCAAATCCTCGACCAAAACCTCATCAACTCACTGCACTTCACTGTCCTGCACATGTTTGACTAGCCTCTTTAAAATTCACCAAAGTCGGTTTCCAACTTGACTAACCCATTACCACCATAACCATGTAACCTCATTGACTAATGTTCAATTTATTTAGGGTCCTTGATTAATTTCTAGCACTCAGAGAACTATAACATGATTATAATCAAAAGTAGAAGTAGGCCATTACCTTCAAAGAGCTCCTATCAGGCATCAATCAACAACTAGTAGGAGGTCAACCTTGTTGATCCCCTGCCTAATCACAGATATAGAAGATCCTATATTAGCTTCTAGGTTAATCAACTCTAACCTATTTGCATACCAAGACTCTCACCACTGTTCAGTAATATTATTCATCATCTTAACAACTTAGATACAGTCATCATTAAAAATAAGTTCCTCTATATTCATTCCATTAGCACCTGGACATGAATTCACTCCACTAACCTCATGAAAACTTATAGGCAAGTAAACTCATGCATGAAGGTGTTATTCCCAAGCAACTAACTCACCATCAATCTTGTTCATCCACTGATCAAACTCATGCTATATCTCTATTCCAACACATTGACCTAAAAGCTTGAGTCGTTCACTAGGATCTTAACCCTTTACCATGCATGAGAACAAGGGAAAATATCATACATGCACACTGACCCTATGGAACATTTGTTTGGGACTTCAAAGGTACTTACCGGCTGGGAAGGCAGAGGCGCTCCTCAAGGCTATCGGGTGGAAGACTCCGTCAACGGGGCTGGTTATGCCTCCCTCCTTGAACTGAACGAGAGGAGTGAAGACGGCGCCGACAACTCAGAGTGGTCCGGAGAGATCGACGGACTGCGGCGCTCCTTTCCTTGGTCTCCGGCGTTGTCCCCCGGTGGGTGTTCTCTGCTTGGTCACGGCGTCTCCAGGCGGCGGAACTCCTCCTTCTCAACCACGGTGGCAACTAGGGTTTCGAGTGGGGTTCCTTTAATGTGCTCGCGGTGGGAGGGGTTCCGTTGATGATGGAGCGCATCGGATCAAAGTTACGGATTGGCGGCGATGATTGTGCATGTGGATTGTTGGAGAGAATTACGTAGTTCTCGCCCCGGATCTGCTGCTCGGAAACTTGGGAGAAAAATCAAAAATAAAGGGAACCCGTTTCTTTGCCTTGAATCTGAGTATTTATTTGGATAAGCCGTTGATTTTATGCCACGTGGCGAGAACCATGCAAGGAGAATCGTTCACCTTCACGTGCTTTCATCTCTATTTGTGAGAAATCCCTAAAAAATCCCTGTAAGTTTGCTTATTCCTCTTTAGTCCCTCCTTTATACAGGGATTTATTTTCTAGGCCAAACAGTATCAAACGGTGTTAAAAACCCTGTGAAAAGACGCTGCTGCCCCTGGGAGTTAATGGGCTGCTCGGGCGCTTACACGCCTGCAGATGTCAGCGTCCGGGCGTGAAATGACGCTACCGCCCCTCGAACCATTTCTCCTATTCTCTTCTTCAGATCCCCATCTTTCGAAAAAAGCCCTAAACGGAAAAACGAAGTGCGAAGACACTAAGACCTTGCATCACAACCTCGCGGAATTTCCTTCATATTCTCTTCCAAAGAACGATACGATGAGTTTTAAGCGGAGTTAGCTTAAGAAGGTATCAACCGCAACGCAACCCTAAACCTTCTTCTACGAGGAGATTAGGGATTCACCGCTGGTGTTCGATTCTATTGTTTGCTTCTTCTTTTTTGAGTTTATTCTTTCCTTTTTCTTATCATCTGTAGCAGAATACAATTTGTGCATGTGTATTGTAATCAAATTGTGGAGATTTACGGGTGAGGGTTTTGGGGTTTGATCCTTTCTCATGTTCCTTACTGAATGTGTTCCATTGTGGGTTGTTGTTTTAGAAATCAGTAACAAAGTGTTTAAAATCACACTATTCTGTTTAGTATTTTCCTTATGTGTTTAGTATTTTTCTTATGTGTTTAAAATCTTATGTTTCTGTTTAGAACAATACACATAACTGAATTGTTTGTATGTAACCCTAAACCTTCTTCTACGAGGAGATTAGGGATTCGCCGCCGGTGTTCGATTCTAATGTTTGCTTCTTCTTTTTTGAGTTTATTCTTTCCTTTTTCTTATCATCTGTAGCAGAATACAATTTGTGCATGTGTATTGTAATCAAATTGTGGAGATTTACGGGTTAGGGTTTTGGGGCTTGATCCTTTCTCATGTTCCTTACTGAATGTGTTCTATTGTGGGTTGTTGTTTTAGAAATCAGTAACAAATTGTTTAAAATCACTATTCTGTTTAGTATTTGCCTTATGTGTTTAGTATTTGCCTTATGTGTTTAAAATCTTATGTTTCTGTTTAGAACAATACACATAACTGAATTGTTTGTATGTATTTTGGCGTTTTCGTTGTAGATAACCACACCAAGTCCGAGAATCTGGTTAATGGACGATGTTACACGGGTCCAATGGTTGATTGCCTCACCGAATTGAATGTACTTATGAACCGAAAACACGTGCAACTCATTAACACTACTCCATTTGGCGCCTCGCCAGGCGAAGCGGGTAGTACAGAAAGGGTCGCTCGACGCACTCATGAAGGCCTATGACATTCGCCTTCAAAAATTTAAAATCGGGCAAAGCTTGGTGACTTTCCGTCCAGGCCCGTGGACGCCACCATAATACTTGGGCTGCAATGGAACGGTAGTGGATTTCAAGCGGCCCAAAGCCCGATCCGCATTCGAGGCGTAATACCTCGACAAAGCCTACTCTAGGAATCGGATCGCATGAAGAACACTCTACGGATCTTGTTCATAGGAGGGGAGGAGGAAAATTTTGTGAAATTGCTAAGAGTGTATTTGATGGGTGTCTTCCTCTTTCCAACCACAAACTGCACGGCCCCAAGTTGGAGTGCACATTATGCTGACAACCTTCAGGCGCTGGGTACATATGCATGGGCACAAGCCATGCATAAATTTCTCATGGACGACGTCCAACTGATATCTGCTCGAGTAGTAGAAAGGTGTTCTGGGAAGAAGCCCAAGAACACGGGCTACCTCAGAGGCTGCTCGATCGTCCTCATAATCTGGTTCTATGAAGTAACCAGTGCTAGAAAGAAGCTTGAGTTCGGGCGGACTCAAAGAATTCTATGTTACGGAGAAACCAGCTGCAAGAAGACCACCACTGTAAAGACACTGATCGCATCATTCGAGGGGAAAGAGGTAAGCTTACTTCATCGTTTCAACTCTTAAGTTTTTAGTTGCATGAGAAAATCTTCAGTTTTTTTCAAAGTCTTTAGTATTACGTTAAAGTATTTAGTATTCGTACTAAGTGTTTAGTATTATGTTAAAGATTTAGTATTGGTACAAACGCTTTAGTATGATGTTAAAGTCTTCAGTATTACTACAAAGGCTTTAGTATTACGTTAACGTCTTTAGTATAAGGCTACACCCTTTAGCATTTTACTTTACTTTTGTAATATTGTTCAGTATTCTTACAAAGGCTTTAGTGTTACTAATGTTTTTGTAATATTGCCTCACGTTTGAGGACCTCGGTCCCAAAGAACGGTAAGAGGCATCCCTCACCAACATTCGGCTACTCCATGGCACGGCTATGGAAAAGAAAATTCAGTATTTTACCGGTCCACGCGTCAGCAGATGATCGACGCCGCTGTACCAGAGAGAAATGAGAAAAATCCCCACTGAGGAGGCCGTGGAGCCGACCGCTCGTCCATCTCGCTCCGGTCGGAGGAGCCCTTCCCACGCACGACGATGTAATCTTTGCGGCTTACTGGCCAGCGTCTGATACTCTGGCGGCGAGGTCTCTACAATGCGCGGGCAAGTAGATATGTTGCTTGCCGGGGAGCAACAAATGCGGCTTTCGAGCAAGGAGCGACAAAATCTCCACAAAGCCAGGCCCACCAAACGAAGAAAGGCAATCGCTTCCAAGGTGCCTACAAGCTCCCCACGATCCCCGGATGCATTGGCGGATATCGCCGATGAATAGCTTGATTCGCATAACCGCGGTCGAGAAAGAAGAGGAAAGCTCCGGAACCAGCTCGCAAGAGGGAAGCCCGCCGGCTACAGAAGAAGAACTGAAGGCGAGGAACCAACTAAAAGTGTCGACGAAATAATCGAATCTTTTTCGCTATTGAAGAACGTGTCAGCAACTGATGCAACGACGTTGATCCCCTATTGGCAAAGCTCCCATAGAAGGCCCCCACGTTATTGTGGGTATGGTTCCCACCATAATTGAAGCCGGGCGAGCCCCAAACCGCCACTATGGAAGCCGACAATCTCCGCTTCTACGAGCGTAATCTCAGCCCATTAGAGATTCACTCATTGGCGACCCACATCCCGCCGCGGTCAAGTGCGTGGCGGTTACCAAAGAAGCGGAGGCGGACCCCTCGCCTGCTTCGTTGGAAGCCCGACAGTATCCCTGTCGATGAAAAGACAGTTGCCATCCTGGAGCCCATCATACCGCCGTCATAGTCAGTGCAGGAGGCCCCTGTCGATGAAAATGTGGTTGATGCAGACGGCCCGTCTACTGGAGAAAATGTAGCCGGTGCCAACAAATTTTATTCCTAAAACAAAGCGGCCACTTGAGTGGGTTCAAGCAAATTTCAAGAAATGTATGCAAAGCGGCATCGGGCTTCTGTCTTAACTGCTTGATGGACAGGTGAGAACAATGTTCATACTTGTTGATCTGTTTATTATTTAACACAAAGGCTTTAGCATTACCCTAAAAACATTAGTATTAGATGGAAGTCTTTAGTATTACACTAAAGACATTAGTATTAGACGTAAGTCTTTAGTATTACACTAAAGACATTAGTATTAGCGGAAAGACTTTAGTATTTAACATAACTGTTTAGTATTTGACCCAACTGTTTATTTAATGTGTCTTCTGATTTCTCTTGTAGCACAATTATTTGGAAGAATGAATGGGCTTTTACTACTCATGCGCTTCACTTGTACCCTTTGGTGAGGGTAGAAATCTTGTCTCCGGATGATGTCATGGGCGTCTTCGATGCAAGCATATTCTTTGGAAGAACTGAAGAAGACGCCTTCCCCATTCAAGAGGTGTGGATCCATCACGAGTATCAACGCAAAAGGCCTCGTGGGGGGACCTTTCATTACTTCCCCGTATATATATATATATATACCCATCAATCACTTTCCTCCTTTATATTTTAATATTTGAATTCATTATAACATATTATCTGAATCTCATCTATCTATCTATATATATATATATATATATATATATATATATATCCTACCATCAAATCATGTCTTTTTTTGCAAATAAGTCCATAAATCCTCCTCTTTCTAATAGCTTACATGCAAATCCTTATGCTCTGAGAGAGGCATGATTACATTTTAGTCCTCCATTTTTCTAGAAATTACAACTAGGTCCCTGTCTTTTTAACCCTGAGAGAGGATACTAATTTCAGTTAAGTCCTCGATTTTCAAATATTACACTTAGGTCCCTAGCAGTCCCTAATTTACTAATTTTAGGAATTTAATCAATTTCTCCTTTCAATTAAGACCAAATAAGTCCAAATTAATGAATTCCTAAATTAATTCAATTACCATAATAAATTATTCCACTATTAAATTTATTCCTTTTTAAATTTCCAATCAAGTCTAATTAATTTTAAATTTTGGGAACTTCCATAATTAAATCAATTATTAAGTAATCGAATAAATTTTATTATTCATTCTTTTCGAATTCCTCGATCACACATAATTACCAAAATGCCCTTGTGCGACTCCAAATAATTCCACTTAAGGGATTAGCTAATTGAATCCCCCCTTTTATCTCCTATCATGAAACATATCTTTAATAAACTAATTAATTAAAGGAAAACTTAGAGGGTGCTTAGACATAACTTATTAATCAATTAAATGCTTAAATAATAAATAGGAATTTCAAACAAATCCGACATTGGGAACAATCCCTTATTAATCACATAACTAAAACAAAACTAGGAAAGAAAAATTTTATCCTCTAAAATCCTCGATTCTCACACCTTCTTGAAATGGGATCCGTCCTAGACAAGATACAAAATCTATGGGGAGGATCATTGATTGAGGGAACTTTGGACAGTGACCGCCGTAAGGGGTGGCAACTGCTTGCGATGGCAATCACTTTGGCTGGAAAGGAATAGGAGATGCTTCGAGGATAAACAACACGTTTATAGGAGACTCATTCGCCCAATCGATTTCCTCTTCCTATCTTGGTTCCATGGTGCTAACGCCCCCAAACAGACGCAACTTCACACGATGGTCGCCCTTATCAGACACAGTCTCACCCTCACCAAGAAAGAACAGGTGCTGAACCTCCCGGGAGCGGAATTCGAAGACGAGTCTCCTGCCGATCCCACACAGTCGGACCATCTACCCTCACTCAATCCTCAAAGGATTGTAGATCCCCCGAATAACTCTCACCCCAAAATGGATCCTATGTAAAATGACCGGTAGATCTCTGTAACCTTATCTAAACTTTTCAATAAAAGAATGCGGTTTATCCACTTTTTCAATATATAAATATATATATTAGATATTTTTTAATTGAGCTGCAATAGTACTTATCTCACATGATTCTAACCAGCAACTTAGAAAAAAAAAAGAGAGAGAAAATTAGTTATTTTATTAATTTTGTATATATTTTTTTACATAAGAAAAAACAAACTTATAAGAAAATCATTAGAATTACTTAACTTAAGGCTTGTAAACATGTCAAAATTGGCATGAATTCTAGCTTCTACTAAATGTGAAATATTGTAAGCTTAAATTATTTCAAAATTATCACACCATTGGTTTCTTTTTAATATATATATATATATATATATATATATATATATATATATATATATATATATATGCGTTATAAGAGATTTTTGTTATTTGTTGGTTATTTTTTCCCCTCTCATCCACTCCAAATATTGTGTTCGTCCACCTCTGTTTTTCATTCCCTTCACATTTTCATGGACCACACCAACAAAGACTCAGCAAAAATTTTCATGTTACATCCAAAACAATTTCTTTTTTTAATCCATTGAAAACTTTATATAGATATTATTATACATCTTATAAAAAAACTAATTGCTAATGTGTATAAGCAGACTTACAAAAGAGTATATTTATGTATATGCCCATAACTATCATGTTTACATAGATACATTTATTATAAAAAATCAAATTATATATTTTATTGGGTCATCAATATAAATTTATTTTCATGAGAAAAGCGAGTATGAGTTTATTGGTATAATACACATGACTTTCACATATTTTTTGTGATCTCCAGAAATTAAATATCATGTTTACATATATACATTTATTATGAAAAATCAAATTATATATTTTATTGGGACATCAATATAAATTTATTTTTCATGAGAAAAGCGAGTATGGGTTTATTGATATAATACACATGACTTTCATATATTTTTTGTGATCTCCAGAAATTACTTCTATTTCCATTTGAATGTTTATTTATACAAAGTTTGTTTATTCAAATGTTTGCATGTATCTCTGTGAGAAATTGTTGAGGAAGAAATCATCCAAGAAGTGATTCATATTATTGTTTAAGTAGAAAATAAAGACATACTTTTAATTATGTCTCTATTTAAAGATGAGATATTAGAGAAAACCTCCATATATTAATAAATAAGACATCTAGCTAACAAAAAAAATAAAATGGAATTAATTAATAGAAGAAAAATAAATAAGTTTGCTTTACTCATTCCCTTAAAAAAAATAATAAAATGTGATTTAGTTTATTCATCTTATTTTAAAAAATAAATCCATGCCACAGACCTTATACCCTCAAGAACTTGGTTGAGAAGTTTTTCAATCGTCCCATCAAAACACTGTACTTTGACAATGGTGTCGAGTACCTTGCTCTACGCTATTTTCTTTTTGCCAATCGTTCTGGTTCTTCTCCTTTGCTGCTGCGGATTACCGCATGCCCAGAGCAAATTTAAAGTCTCATTCCTCCTTTGAGTGTCTCTTCCACAAACATCCTGTATTTTCGGCTGTCTTTGTTTTCCTTGGTTTCGCTCTTCCACTACACATAAATTAGATCCTCGGTCCAATGTTTGTGTCTTTTTAGGCTATTTCTTATCTCAAAATGCATTTATTTGCTATGATCTCTTCACCTGTAAAATCTAGAGATTTTAAAGAATTATTTTGTTTTTACTTTTTAATTAATTATTTTCCTTAGTTATTTGGTAAATAAGGGAAAGTTCCCCAAGATTGGATTTGTTTGAACTTTTATTAAAATAAAATTTTCTAGTAATTAGATAATTAATTAGTTAATTGAATAAAATTTCCCAAACTTAGAATTAGTGGGATTATATATATATATATATATATATATATATGAATAAATATTTTACTTTGTTAAAGGCAATCAATGTATAAATAAAGATAGCTATTAATGTTTGAGATTGATATTCTTTAATACGAATATATGTAAATCTATATTAAATATCATTTGATGGATATACTTTATACAAATGGTTAAGATAAAGATAATGTTTTGTAAAATAGAATTATATATATATATATATATATATATATATATATATATATATATATTATAGCTTCGGATACGGTATCGTGTGAATTCGAATGTTAAAAACAATAAGTGATGTGATGGATGTGATATGCTCATATATATAGATATACATATAATTATAAAGAATGTATTATGATAAGGTAAACATGCATGAATGAAAGTGATTTTTGAATCACTTGCATTGCTGGGTTTCAACTCAAAAAACGCGTGAATAGAGAGGGAAAGGAAACGCGTTTCTCTCACCAATGGAGAGGATAAGGAGTAAAAGAATTATTTTTAAAAATTAATTACACTTTAAGTTCCTGAAAGTGGTGTCATTGGTCACTTTTATCATTGTATTTTAAAAATGTTCAATACAGTCCTTGTGTATTGCGTATTCTATTCGATTTTGGTCTCTGACGCTGATATGGCAGCCAAGTGGTATAAAAATCAAATACAGTTTTTTTTTATTTTCTTTTTTTTTTTTCAAGTGGACGTATTTTTGTTTGTGTGTCATGACAGCTACTTGTATATGATGATGTGGCATTACTATGTGCCATGTCAGCAATTTTTTTAAAAATAGATTTTTGCATTTTTTAAATCCATTATATATATATATATAATGCTGACATGGCATGCCATGTCAGCATGCCACGTCAGTTTTTTTTTGAAAAATAGATTTTTGTATTTTTTAAATCCATTATATATATATAAATGCTGACACGGCGTGCCATATCAACATGCCACGTCATTTTTTTTTTGAAAAAATGGATTTTTGTTTTTTTTAAATCTATTTATATATATATATATATATATATATATATATATATATATAAATGCTGACGTGACATGCCACTTCAATTTTTTTTTTAAATTATTTTTGCATTTTTTCAAAATCCATTTTTTATATATATTTAAAATTGCCCCGTCAGTTTTTTTTTTAAAATGGATTTTGCATTTAAATACAAAGTTCCATTTTTTAAATTAAAAAAATGCTGACGTGGCATGCCACGTCAGCATCTGGAAAAAAGAAAAAATAAATAAAAAATTATATTTCATTGGTATGTCACTTGGCCGCCACATCAGCGTCAGGGACCAAAATAGAACAGAATACGCAATACACAAGGACTGTATTGAACATTTTAAAAATAAAAGTATAAAAGTGAACAATGACACCATTTTCAGGGACGAAAAGTGTAATTAATCCTATTTTTAAACATGAATATAAACCAAGATTTGTGTTCTTTTTTAAATTATGAAAACAAAACCTTAATGCTTATATAAAACCTTATCCAAATCTCCCAGCCTCTTCTGTAAGAGGAGATACCTTCTCCAAATCCTAGCAACTCTCACTTCTCACCGAAGGCCACTTGGTCTAGAGGTAATGGGTTCCAGTGTCTTGTATCCCGCCCGGGTTCGAAACCTCCTGGGGGCTGTCCTGTGGCGAAGCCTGTGCGCACCTGCTGAGTATCTCGCAAGTGTTGCTGCGCAGCTTCGATCCCGGGTCTAGCCCGCCCCTTTGGTTCTTATATTAGCAGGTGCTAGCCACCTGCTCTATACGTCCAAAAAAACTCTCACTTCTCACCTGCAATTATAGTCCCATATTGGATATGAGAGAAAAGTGAGAGAGGCATATAAGTGGGAACGCATTCTATAGTAGTGAGGCTTTTTGGGTTAAGCCCATTAATAAAACTACGCAGCCTTGTAATACCATCTCCCATCACGCGGATAGGTTCCTTTCCCTCTCAGTGTCGCCCGTCGCCCACGACAGGAGAAAGAGCACCACCCCGAGAACACCACAACAGTCTCGGTAAGCTTTCTGTAACCTCTATAGTGTCATGCATACTATAAGGATAGAAAACTTGTTAACCCCCACTTGGAGAAGAGAGTCATCTCTCAATATCATGGGAAGCTAGTAGATAACACCTGTGTGCATGATCATATACTTGGGTTTATAACGAAATTAGAGGGTATGGTTCCATTAAGTGGCAGGTTTAGAAAAGCTTTTAAGCATGAAGATAGGAAGAGAATAAGAGATGCATATGTGATTAGAGTTCAAGAGAGAAACCAAGTAATACATAACTATGCTAATGCATGAACTCCTCTCATTAGATAGAGACTTGTTAAATTTCTTTCTTTCTTTTTTTTTTTTTAAATGTGCAAGTGACCCATGTGTAAGCCTGGTTGTGCTGGGTAATTAGTGGATCAGGAGGGAGTTGGGTTGGGTTAAACCTTTGACCTAAGAGGTGTACATGTGTTTAAGTATAGAATCAGAGAAAGTGGTGATAGGTTTAATCAAATCTTATTCATGGGAAGATGAGAGCAAAGGTCATGGCATGGTTATTTGGAGGGTGAAAAGGTTTATAAGAGGCCTAAACTTATTCTTGTATTAAGCACTGGAAGATTGTTGGAAGAGTTGTCTGTCTTTAATAATAAGATAATCAATTATAGACAGAGGATAATGAGAAAGCTTTAAAAGTCATTAACAAGGCCTTCACATTATTATAGTTATGGTGAGGGGAGAGCAAACTTTAATGATGAGGTTATCCTAAAGGAGATTGGTATAGAAATAATTAATAAGAGAATAAATGTGTTGATGTAACACTAATCATAATGACATCTCTTTTTCTGATAATGAGCTGAATCATGTGAACTTGAGGCTATTCGTAGCTAGAGTTTGGAAAGTAGGATGAATGCGTTTGAGAGAGAGGTTACAGAAAGTCAGGGATGCTCTCAAGTGAATCTTAAAAAATTATAAAACCTAGTTATTTGAAGATGGGACAGCCCTTGTGATTGATTGAATTACTAGCATGGTATTAGAAAGAATGTTAAAAGGTTTGGTTTAGCCAAGTTGGAAATGGGTGTAGTAAATTATGAAGGGCTAATTAAACCGTTGTGGATAATGGGTTAGGTTAAATTTTAAAATGTTAGTGGGCTAGAGGATTTCTAAATGGGCTCTGGCTTATCACAAGAATTAGTTATCAATGGACTTATGTAAACCATAAGAGTGACTTGATTAATGAGACTCATTTGATTAGGCTACAACCCATTAGTGGATCATACATATGCATCTAGACATATAAGGTTTATGAGCTATCATTAATACTGATATGGACTCTATTATCAGATATCGCCATAGAGTGTGGAGACACACTAGAAGGGAGTCTTGTGTGATTCCCGTTGTCTTCAATTAAGGTAAGTACTATTGCCTAGTGCCCTTGTTTATTGGCTAGTTGTTTTCTTGATTTCATACTTGTACGTACTCTTGTCTAGCTTCCACCCATCTTTGGGTTTCTTGGCTTTGTTATTGCTATTTGTTAGCATGCTCGTTGATTCATGATGATTTGTTTATTGGTTACGTACACATACCTTCTTTGTTGTTTTCTTCCTGTTTATGTATGTGTATGGTTGGTGTATTAGGGGTAGTGTTTTGTTTCATTACCTGTTGTTGGAATGCTCGTTAGACATGCCCTTCTGTGACCGACATTTGACTGTAGGCACTCATGGTGCTTGTGTGCAGGCTGGGTAGGTATGTGTCAGTGGAGTGAGCAAGCTCACTGAGCATAGCCTCTTGTTCTTTGGCATAAGACCATAGAGATACGTAGTACTTGTGTGTTGGCCGGGTAGGTGTGCGCCATCTGAGTTTGTTCTTCAGCCCGGTTCAGTGGAGCGTGGGGGCTCCGGTTTAGGGAACATTCAGGGATTGGACACCCTGGCGTTTTGGCTTGAAATGCCAAGGGGACAATACTCTGGTTATCCTAGGGAATGTTCAAGGACGGGACACCCTGGTGTTTCAGCTTGCCATGCCAGAAGGACGATACTCTGGTTGTGCTGCCTGTCAATAGAGTTGATTTGCTGACTGTGTCGACACGTATGAGAGGTGGCGCTAACAAGGTATAACCTGAGGGCCGTACGACCGGATGGTCGAGTGTAGCTGAGGCTGTATTACTAACCGAGGGATTGTTGCTGAGTTCTCTTTGGTGATTCGTTTCAAACCCTGAGTGTTGTTGCTGGATAGGATTCTTGCCATTGCTATTGATTGTGGTAGACTCTTAGGGATTTGGACTGTGTGGGGCGTGGCCCATCTGTTAACTGATGGTTTTTGATATTTTGACATATCTTTTATCATTGTGTACGGCCTGTATAAAGGGTCCTTTGCATGAGCTCAAATTACCAGGTCCATACTGGTATATATAAGACCTATACACTGACTCGTATACAACCCCGGGGCCACCATACGAGGGTTTATATGGCCATATACTGGGTCGTATAATCCCCAACCCTCGCATTAAGAAAAACCAGGAGTATACGGCCTACCATATGGCCAGTACACGGGCCCATATGCAGGCCATAGTTTCGAATTGAAGGGACTTTCTAACCTAAAATTTCATTTTCCCCTCTCCTATCCTCTTCGCCTCCGACGCCACCCCGTTCGGAACTCGCACCATTGCATGTGCACAACGTTATATCTTGCATTTGGGCGCTCAATCACCCTAGGTATGCTTTGATTTATGTTTTCTACCAATGAAATTTTGCACTTCTATACCTAGAAACCTAGGGCTTGTGATTGAATGAATTTCAGATGAATGTATGCGTTTATTGTGGCAAATAAAGGCCATTGTACTTGAATGATTTAATGTCTAGAGCGAATTAAGCAAGGCGAGCATGTTATAGACGCAAACAAGGCCATATGGACTTGTTGCGCAAGCATACAACCTGTATGGCAGTCCGAATAATTCTCGGCCAGGCCTATATGGCTTTCTATACGGCCCGTATAGGGTCCGTATACAATCCACTGCTCCCTATTTTGTAATTTTTATTTTATTTGTCAATAGCACTAACATGTTCTCCAGTCCTTTGCAGACTTGCCTAAAAAGAAGGTAGCCTTCCAGAAAGTGGCTCGTCCAAAACGGCGTAGGATTGAGACGGGCTCTTCCTCTAGAGGGCCCCAGTTCGATGAGGAGCGTTTCTAGCACTACTATGCATGACTCACGGCTAAACCCTTCAGTCGCATCCGATTGATCGATTGGGACACTCTGGAGCAACTCCACATTATTGATCGTGTCCGAGATCTACTTTCAATGGGCGGTTGGGACCGTGTCTTCATCATCAGTGAGCCCACCTATCGGGAGCACACCTTGGAGGTGCTCAGTTCTTTCGAGGTTAACCGTACAGCCATAAGGAAGCTAGCGGGCTCGCACCGCTATCTCTTTTCGGCTTTATGGTGAGACACGGCGCATGAGCCACTCTTAGTTTGCGCTCTACATGGGGGTCTATGACCGCTCACTACCCTCCACGGTGAGCTCCTTACTTCCTTCCTGATGTATATCATTTTCCCTCGCCGCTACTGGACGCAGCTGGGAGGATACCCCAACAACAAGGCATCTACGATGACCGCTACATTCATGTATTGGTCAGCAGGACCATAGCAGGGAGGGACGAAAGCATGGGCGTTGTCACCATGTCTGATAGGTTCCTCCTCTACAGCATCTTCGAGCGCACCCCCATCCACCTCGGATATGTCCTCGCCGATTACTTAGCACATCAAGGACAGAGCCACAAGCTTAAGACCATCAGCGCAGGACCCTACATCACTTGTTTGATCTAGCGAATGCATCTTGAAGTGAGGATGAAAAGAATCGAGCGGATGCATCTTATGGCACCCCTCGGGATGAGCGCACTTCTTCAGATGGGATTGGTCCGACAAACCGAGAGCTCGGACGTCCAAATCCGAGGACTCATCATCAGAGGCTAACACTAGCGCACCATCATCATCTCTGAGGAGTAGGCTCAAAGCGGTCGAGGCACAGCTCAATGAGATTCATGACATGCAGAGTACCCTTCTGAAGGAGCAGCACCATCTTGGCGACAAGCTCTCAGAGCTCTTCGCTTACCTTCGCGCACAGGCACCCTCCACCGCTGCATCACCACCACCAGTGGGTCCCTCCCCATTACCCACCTTACTTGCAACACCAGCATCCGATGAGCAGCCACACACGAATGGCTGAGACACTTTATCTGGACTCATGTTTTATTTTGTTCTATTACAAACTTTTATGTTTTGTGTACTTGTTAGCAAGGGTTCTCCCTGCTAAACTTATCCTCTACTTTTCCTTTCTGTAGTTTCTATTATCTTGATCTTTCTTGGAGCTATAATGATCTCTCTTCCCTTGCAATTTTACAAAAGATTAAGAGACACGCTGGTACAATTCTACACGATCCAATCCTTAGCCACCAAGGATGTCATCATTTCACCGGGGAAGTCTCAGTTTACCTTTATCCATTCTCCTTACTCTTTTCTTGCTTTTACTTGAGCTTGATTGCATACATTGAGGTCAATGTACAGTTTTAAGTGTGGAGATGGGTAGCTACCTATCCACTTATAGAGTTATTGAAAATTTCTAAGTGTGGAGATAGGTAGCTAATAGACTTTTGAAATTCATTGCAAATCTTTCTATACATGAGTATGTTTGGTATATACACCGATGATGGCATTGTGAGAGAATGTATTGATTCATTCTATTCTTAGTACATGTAACACCCATCTCTCTAATGAGACAGAATGTCACACCAGCTGGGCCAGGAGTGCACCCAGCCCATAAGTTGTGTAATTTAAACCTGATAAGAATGATAATTAAACTAATCAACATGATTATTAAATAAAGTATTTAATATCTTATACAAAGTTTACAAATCTTGCAGAAGCGTTCTAACAGTCTAAACATCAAGTACATAGGCGGAAGCATTCTAAAATTCTAAACATCAATACAAATAGTATATCCTCAACTATGCTTTATTAATTAACCATTTAAAGTAAATTACTATATCACCATAGTATTTGTCACATATCTAAGTTTGTTAAGTCTCATCACACTCTTATGCTTGGGTTGGGCCCCAGCCAGAATTGTTGGCCCATTCCCATTCCATTTTATTGACTTTATTTTTAAACTCTTGTTTATGAACTAATAATCCCCGATTTATTTTTTTCAAAAAGTTAAAAAGTAATCATTAGAAAAACCGGGGCGTTACAGTACACCATCTTATCACCCAATTTTTTTGAATTTTCCTATGACATATTATGAACATCTAGAGACAATCTTTGTGAAATTCAAAATCTCTAGTGACAATAGATAACCTATTGCCGTGTTTTGTTGACTTTAATTGCTAAGCATTGCTCTCAATGGCTCTAAGAGGATTCGTGTCACTAGTTGAGCTTCTAACCCTACATAACTTAACCTAGTGGCCAAGTAAGAGAAGAATAAAATAGAATGTACATAGTAGTTTAGTTGTTAGAGCAATAAAGACAGTATTCCATTACTTGTTGTGATGAAGTAGTTTGGGGTCCCGGCCCCTAATCAGGATGTTCCTCAATACAAAAGTCACTTCTAAATATGAACACATTTAGGTAGAGTTGTAACCCTCTAAGTACCCGGGTGCTCTAGTGCCTAAACAACATGTGCATCCTGAAGAAAAGAGGGCCTACACTCTACACTTGTAACGCCCCGACCCGGATTCCGGGACCTCGGGCACGTCCACAGACCGGCCGTACTCAAGTGGAGACGAGCCCCACTCGAATACAAGGCCTAAGTGAGTAAAGCAAATAATGCAAATAAACAACTTATTTTATTCAAAAATAACAGAGTTCAGCGGAAATAATAAAAAAGGGGTTCATATACCCTACAAATACTAGGCCCTATAAGGGACCTACATAATAAAATGTCTCACTCAGATCAAGAAAAGTAATCAAGGTCCTCGGACCTCTGTAATCCACCCGACCCACAATCGGCTCCTGCGTACTAGAGTCCTACGCCTCAGGATCTGTAAACAGGTAGAAAACAAGTGCATGATATCAACAAATATGAATATCAAAATCAAGCTCGGGGCACGCCCCTCAACAACAATCCCTAGGAGTCTACCACAAAAACAAACAAGGTAACGACTCCTAGCTATGAGTTCCAATGGAAGCTCCACAAATGTCTCCCTTGGTACCACACTCATCACAACCTGCTGAGAAACACGCACCATCCTGGCCGCTGACGGCCCTTAGGTCGATGCCGGTAGCGCATACGTCTCTCTACGTGTCGACACGCGATTACCGAATCATCCCCAGCCGACGCGGTGACAAACTGCAGTATCAATCCCTCCGCATGGCAATGCCGAGCATCGAAGTGTCCGATCACGAATGTCCAAAAGGAGCTCACCTACTCCACTGAATCCGGGCCGAAGAACAAACAAGTTGGGATCCCAACATTCCAAAACAATCATTCATGCTAAAACAAGGATTTCAATAAATCAAGAAGCATGAAAGAATACAAGCAGCATGTCACAATAAAGACATATCAAGAAAACTCCGAAGAGTGGACCAAGGCAAGTGTACTTACTTGCTCAATCAAAAAGTCAAGAAACCAATCAATAAATAACTGGGGATACAAGGCAGAAGTACTTACTTAAAATCGCAGAGTCTCGTATTCCACTGGACTTCCCGGCGCATCCACGTCAATATCTGATAAAGACAATTCTATTCTCAATAATAGTACATGTCTATGAATATGCATGCTCTAACGGGCCCTAGTTCTACTTGTGGTCCTTTCCTTGTGATCCTTTGTCGTTTCTACCTTAAATGACTAAGCCCATCTACTTCCATAGATAGAATTTAGTAGCCTGGTGGTTAAGGCCCACCAAGCCCAAATTGGGGGTCCTTGGTTCAAACCCCCATTCTTACACTACCTCTTATCCCCTTTCTATTACCTCTCATTTTATTTGAAGTCTTACTAATTGTTTAGACTCAAACCATTACTATTTAGTTTCTTTATTCAATTGAGCCCAAGCCCAATTTCATTTATCAAGAGCTAACCAAGCCTGTACTTGATTATCCCATCCATATTTACAAGTGACTAAACCTAGCCACTAGCAATTTAATTGAGTCCATCCAATGATTAGAAGTTTTCATTTTTAATTAGTTAACCACTTAACTAATTTTTAATTAACTAAACCTTATAATTCACCCCATAATAATCTTTTAATTCATTTGGGTAATCCAGCCCACTACTACTTTATTGGGCCCAAACCCATTTCTTTTTACTAGTTGAGCAATTTGATTAATTTTTACTAGTTCATTACTAATTGTCTCTAACTGATTATTAACCTAATCAACTAATTAGTTAATTATTATTTAGTAGTCATCCAACTAACCGTTCCATGAATTATTAAGCTTGGATTTAATTACTCCATTTTTAACTTGATCCTTGATCCATTACTTGAGCCCAATCCACCAAGCCTATGTGACTAACCCAAGCCCAATTCTGTTAACTATAGCCATTAAACTTTTAAGTTTCAATTAAGTTGATTTAAACTCAATCAACAACTTAAGAATTTAATTAAATCTCATCCTTTGATTAATCAACTAACTATTCAAAATCCAATCAGTTAAATTGATTATTAACTAGTTTGTCCAATTAGTCAATCCCTAAATCATCCAACTAATTAATTGATTATCCAATTTTATTTAATTTCTAATTAATTCACCAATCAGGTAATGAACTAATTAGTTAGATTATTTAGTTGGCAATTAATCAAGTTATCATAATAATTTATTTATTTATTTATTTTAAAACTGCCTACCCGTCCCTCTCTCTCTCTTATCTCTTCTCTGTCTTCTCTTCAGGCCGTGAACCAGCGGGGGAGGGAGTCGCGCCAGTTCCTCAAGGTGTTCACCTCTAGCGCATGATGGCCTGGACCGTCCTTGTCATCGCCGCCCGGAGCTCTCTGCAGACCGCCAACTTCTCCTGGATTGGGGAGCCCAACGAGCTCCTCCGCTTCTCGTCGAAGAGTACCGTCTGCAGTTTGCTCTCCTTCTCCGGCATTTGGCTCGTGACAGGTGACGCTAAGACGCTAATAGCTTTCCAACCTTGCTGATAACTACCCCGCCCCTTATTCTACATGCATGATGCTTGACAGGAAGAAAGGAGGGGAAGAGGCTTACCGGAGAAACAGGTGAGGTGCCCGCGATGCCTCACAGTCTGTCGGAGATGATCGGAGGATGACAGCACCGCTCTACTTTGTTGAGTCGTCAAGCGCGAAGGCGTTCTCTCTCCCTTCTTCTTCTCCCTCGCCTCTCACAGTGATGGTGGCACGCCGCCGCTCGTGGTGGTGCTGGTGCTTGGAGGATGCCCCAACGGCATGTATTTATAGGGAGTTGGGGTGAATCGCAATCTCCTGATTGCAATCCTCCATGCAAATCAGCCCCCCAACCTTCCATAACCGGAGATTCCAAACCAGTGGCGCGCGTTGGAAGCGGTGGAGAAGAAGGAGAGTAGCGCTTGCCTCGTGATCGACTTCCTATCGAATCGAGCGGTTGAAATCTTGACCGCACGGTGAGGGCATTCCTATCGTTACCACTGCTAAAGAGATGAACGGTAGGATTGGCGCATCGAGATCGGTTCATCGGGGATTACTTAATCCGAACCGTCCAACCTTTTACAAGGGGTTTATTTTCATCCTTTGCTCATAGGTCCCTCAATTTTGTCAATTTTACAATTGGGTCCCTGTTCTGTGAGAGGACGCACAATAACATTTAAGTCCCTTATATTTTCTATATTACCCTTAGGTCCTTCACAAGAGACATCCACTCTTACCTTGTAGTCCTCAGTCTTTATAAATTTACTAATAGGTCCTTGGCAGTCTAATAAATTAAATTTACAATTTAAATTAATTTCCTTCTCCTTCCTTAATCAAACCTAATCATACCAACTTAGGACTTTCCCCCATTAATCAAATCAACCTTGATTTAAATTAATTTTCTCATTTCCATTTTAGTCCAATTATGAACATCATCAAGAGTTTTCCATATTTAATTATTTTTAAATTTAATAAAATCAATCACCAATCGGTTTAAATAAATTTATATACTAAATTTATTTATTCCTTCTAAACCCTCTCTCTCACTCTTAACATTCATAATTATATATCTTACTATATATATATAACCATATATATATATAAGTTGTCCCATGATTCTCCAGCCAACCTCCATAAATATATACTATACATATATATCTAATATCTATCAATCAAATCGTTTCTTTCTTAAATTTTTGAATTCAAATATATAGATACTAACATCCTTCAATCAAATTGTTTCCCTTTTTAAATATTTGAATTCACATTTGGATGGTAAGTTTAGGATAGGGTAAAACCAATTGTTTTATAGCCGGAGGTTGAACACTTCTTATCTCTTTTGTTTTACTTGTTTTGTTTGCTTGAGGACAAACAAACGCTTAAGTGTGGAGATTTTTTATAAGTGTTCAAATGAGCATATTTTAATATCATTTTCCGACATGTTTTGGTGCCATTTTGATGAATTATGGCCGTTTGGTCCTTAAAAAGCTTCAAATTTTGTAAACAGGGCATATAGAAGCATTTAAGGTGAAAAAGAGACAGAAACAAAGCTATTTTGGAGCAAACGGGAAGTCATACGGGTTGCATACTGCCCGTATGCTACTAGGCAGAGAGAACGGCCTCCACATCAAATCTCCCTGGATGATATACACCCCGTAGAACTCATACGGGGCATCATACGGCCGTATAACAGCCCATATACACGACTCTGATTTTCATACAGGATTTCATACTGGCTGTTATATGGCCATATACATGGCTCTACTCTTAATGCAGGCCCGTGTATGGCCCGTATATGAGCCCGTATGTCGTAACCCTTTCTCATAATGTGGACCCAAACAGGGGTATAAGCGTCATTGTCACTCCTAAAACCCTAAGCTAAGGTATAAATAGGGATGTTTTAGGGTTTAGGAGGGGAGGCTGATTTGGGGAGAGGGAGTTTTATCCGGAGATTAGGGATTGGGAGTTTCCTCTTCAAATCTTGGAGAAAGAAAGAAGAGAAGAAAGGACAACAAGGGAGATCAATCTAATAGAGCTACAAACAGCGTAAGTAATGATATTCTCCATTATGATTTGCTTTGAGTGTATCCCTTTTGCTTTGGATTGTTGTTCCCCATTGATGGGGAACTAATCTTGTAGATACTTGGGTGTGATAAACCCTTGGATTATACATTAATAACATGTTGATTTCTATGTTAGATTGATTGAATGAATGTTTGAATGCCTTTTGGATGTTTTGTATGGTTTGTAATCTCTCAATGTTGCGGAATGCCCGGAGAGGTTACTTGTGTACGATACAAGGGCTACAGCTAATGCCTCCTTGTATTAGGGATATACTCCATTAGAGAAAATTGTGAGTACGCCGAGGGATCGGGTACTAGAAGGAGAGCGACTCTTTAATATTACTCATTCCCACAACCCTTCCAAGATTTAGGTTCCCTAGATCCCCATGTAATTCAAGGAGATTAGTTATCCAATCATCTCGGGAGAGGGATTGGATATAATTTAGGAACCCTTGGCATAAACATCCCCAATCATCAACATAGACCTCTCCATGTATCTTTAACAAAAAATCCAAGGGGGATTCATACCCAAATATCCTCTTCTCATGATATATTTGCCTTTCGATTCAATATCGATTTCTAAGCTTGTTTCCAAATCTTATAATTTTTAGATTTAGGTTCACAAACATCAGCTGAATATTTAACCGACTAGATAGTAGAAGAATAGTTGTCACTAGTGTTTCCGACACTCATAGTTCACTCTGCTACTTGATCACGACCCGTGCACTTGCGGATTTATCTCATCACTGGTTGATCATGTTATTTAGAAAGTTGACTCCAATTTTTTTTGTTAAATAAGAAACCAAATACTATGAAATCATCCAAACAACACATCACACAAAAAAGGGCAACACTTGCATCTATAAAACCATCACCCATTTATTCAGGAAATTAATGAGACTAATGGAACACTCACTCACTTCTGGTCAACAACATTGACGATGACTACAACTACAAGCTTGCCATAGTCCTTCCCATTGTTCACCAAAAATGCTGCATCCAAATGTTGTTCATCAAAGCTTCAAAATTGAGATATGAGTACATCTACTACAATTTTTATCATCCCATAAACACGGTAAATTCTAAGTAACCAAGACTTCTTTAAAACAAGTAATGAAAGCAAACAAACAAACAACCAAGATGATCCAAAATCCATTACAACTTAACATGAAATTTCATAAGAGAGAGCTCAAGAAGAACAGTCCAATTGAAGCCAAACCCGATTCTAATCTTTTTTATTGATCTAATTAACAAATAAATGGTCCATAAACATGGATTATAAATAATAATCATATATAATATGTTAGTGCTAAAATTGGATTTAGGGCCTAATTTCAGCCCAACAATTGAATTTATATTTATAGGGTGGCTATCCTAGTGAGAAATCGAAAGAGAATCCAAGCAGGAGAGAGAAAAGCCAAATTTATGTGGAAAAACCCCTAAGAAACGGGGAAAAAATCACGGGAGAAAGAATTCTCACTATGAATGATAAAAAATACAGAAGATCTTACAACCATTCTTCAACAAAAAAGAGAATGAAAAGTAGATCCTGTTCCCAATTTGGCAGAGCTTCGCCGCTTGGATCTCAGAATGTCCAAATGAGTTGTGATCCTTGCCTTTTATAGGCATGGGTTGCGTGCTGAGCACACTCCTCAATTTAATCATGTGTTCCGCCAAATGCCAATCCAAATTTAAGTGCCGCCTAAGCGCCCGAGCCGCTCTCCAGCTGTAATTGTTCTAGAACCTTCTAGAAGGCGAGGCTGCCCTCAACTGTGCTTCTTCTAGAAGACTGGAGGCGATACAGACAATACCGGGTCCCGTTATGCCTACGTAGGTTTGACAAGATTCCTTCCGATATCGATATGTTTCATAACGGTTTCGTAGCAGGTCAATCCGATCCGATCCAATCCGATCCGGTATGATACTCCATGGCGAGTCAACCCGATCCGGTGAATCACCCATATCGAGACATTATAATGTAGTGCCAATATGAAGTTCTAGATTGATGTTCCAGTCATGTGGTTTGTCTGGATGACCGCCACGTGTCCTGCTACTTTCATCCCTATCAATAGTCCCCCATCAAGTATGCTTGCGAATTAAATGAAGCTAAGCATTACAGTAATCAGACTGTGCTGGAATTATTGAGTTAAAATCTGCTCCAGTGTCTTTTGTCTTTGTTCAATGCTTTTCGCTCTATTCGTGCTGTACTTTTACGACTTATTTGCTCGCAACATTCCTCTTCATTTAATGCTCAATGTTCTGCATTGATTATACTTCATTCCTTAGTGCAAAGATGCGATCTCTGGGGATTGTAACGGGATAAAGCTCATGATGACACTGCCTTCTCGTTTTCCACGTGTTGATAATCTGAAGCGTTTCGGATTTCCGTTTGTCCCCAACCGTCAGATGGAGGGTTTTGTATAGCCGATAATATTAATTTTGAACGTCGATTTAACTCTCAAATAGTGTTGGAGAGCCCACCTTCGAATTTCAAAATTGTTTGGGAACGGCGCCTTTGGTACAAGGTTCTCTTCGTCTTGCACCTCGAATCGCTTTTTCCTTCTTCAAGAACCCAGTAATTCCTTGATTCTCAGAAAGAGTTCATCTACCCAGTTACGAGGCTCTTCTTCCTTCTCAGGATTTAGATTTCTATCGTTTTTAGGGTTCAGATCTCCATCGTCTTAGGGTTTGCTTTGCTCGTTTTCTTTACGATGCCGAAACTCGCTAGAGACCCTAAACGCTGCTCTTACTCCACATTAACACTCTTTCTGAAGCCAAAATAGATGATTTAGTAAAGAAGTATCATCTTTCCTCTGCCAGTATCTCCTATCGGGTTCCATCCGCTACTGAATACGCTTGTTCTCCGTCCCAAGAGGGAGATCTGGTTGTTTACCAAGACGCCCTTATAGCTGGACTTAGGTTGCCTTTTCCGCAAATTTTTATAGATATTTTCCGTCACTTTAGTCTGAACCCTTCCCAATTAACTCCCAATTCTTGGAGAATCCTTTGTGGCTTCGTCGTGGTTTCGATGCTTTGCGAGGTTGAACCAACTGCTCATGTATTCAGCCTTCTTTTCAAACTTAACCAAGATAGGCAGTCTGATTGGTATTACTTTGGCCCTAAATCTGGTGCCGCTTTTCTTGATTCTGTTCCTGATTCAATCAAGGGTTGGAAAAGCAAATATTTCTTCGTCTCTAATAGCGAGAATTGGGGTTTTAGCACTAAATGGGGAATTCCTTATGTCCCATCGAGCTCCAAAGCAAAAGAAAAACCAGCTGAAAGCGAGTTGTTCAAAAGATTCGAGAAGTTTAGGCATACCGCTTTAGATAAATTCTTCTTGTCCGACAAGAGGCTCCAAGAGTGTGGCTTGTATTTAGCTTTAGGTAGGATTGCTTTAAGTCTTTGATTTATGTCTTTTGAATGATCCTTAACTATTGTCTGACCTGGACTTGCTTTACTCTTTTAGAGAGGGATATGCCGCCAAGAACCTTAGCCGAAAGGATGCTGGCCATCTCTCGGACAGATAAATCTAAGAAGGGAAAAGAAATCCCGGGTGGGGAGGTTCTTAGTTCTGGTAATAAAGAAGTCGGAGAAGTTTCAACTGAAAATGCTCCTTCTCAAGAGATTGGCGCGAAGTGGAGAAGTGAACCTGACGCTTCTATTAGTTATGAAGCGGTAACAGCTTCTGTTATTGCTAGCCTTCCTCCCGTTCCAATCGAAGTTCCAGTCGTTAAAAGGAGGAGACTAACGAAGGCTATAGATAAAACCAATTCTGTCCCTGCCCCACTTGTCCAAGCTCCTTCAGAGGGAATTGTCAAGGACTTGGATGGTCCTACTCAGGAAGGAACCACTACTTCTCCTCTTTCCCTTCCAGCCACATCGAACCCCGATATTATTATTCCCGATATGCCCGTCGCCCGTCGTCTTTCCTCATACTCTTCCTATCGGGTCGGGCTTCGATGTGCCTATTCCCGGTGTGCACACCATTTCCAGATCGGATGATCCCGCTCGATCTGAAGGAAATGCTTCTTTCAAATCTGAACCAATCATCCGTCGGAAGAAAGGTGCGAGCCCGGCGCCTCTTACTGTTCTTTTGGTACTTTTAGTTTCATTTTATTTCATTATCAGCTAACTTGTCTCCTTTATCTTGACTTCAGGAGTGACACGGACGGCAAATCCCTCTGTTGGCGATTCAAGTATCCGAGGTTCTTGATCAAAGTATTAGTTCATCAGAAGGATAATGCCTTGCCTGTTAATGTCAATGTTGTCAGAGATTCTCTCCGTTCTTGGCGACAAGACAACGTCAATAATATCTGAACCAATTCAATATGAAGGAATCTTGCGCTCATTTTCGATGGTCAATGGCCTCGGTACGTTATTGACTTTTTTCTTTCAATTGAGAACGTAATTCTATTTTTCTCCCTCCTGAGACAAGTTTTTCTCAGAACCGCCATGGGATGAACGGTCGTGAGACTTTGTAATCAAAATAATTCTGAGGTGAAGACTCGTATCTCCCAATTAGGAGAGGAGAATAAAAAGCTTTTGGAGAATCTTTCCATTAAAGACGCCGAAATGACCAAGCTGAGTGAGGAGAAAGAACTTGTTATTGTTGAACTAGAGAAATCACAGAGGGTGCATGGCTCATTAAAAGTCGATCATGAGAGTCTGCAAGCTTCCCTCTCTCTTTCCGAGCAAACTGCTAGCGCTCTGAGGCTGGATCTGGATCAATCCAAAAATGAGAAGAATTCCATTGTTGGTGAAAACAAGAAACTCTCTGAAAAGATCTCTGAACTTGAGCGCGAGGCGTCCATTGAAAATGAATTGAAGAAAGTTTTGAGGGCGAAGCTCAAAGATGCCAAAGAATTGGCCAGAAAGAGGAAAGAAGAAAATAGCCTGTTGTCTGAACAACTGGGGGCTAAGGAAAATCTCCTCTCTAATGCTCAAAACGAAGTCCTCTCTGCTCAACAATCGAACTAGATTATTAAGGAGGAAATGTCCTCTTTACAATCTAAGCTGAATGAGAGCTGGAGAAGATGCATGGAACTGGAGGAAAAACTTGCCGCAGCGAAAGAAAGGGAACTTTCTGATGATGAAATTCGTAGAACAACATCGGAGGTTTATTCAATTCTAAGCAGCATCCATTCTGTTGACCCTTCAATTAACTTTCATCAGATCCCTTATGATGAAGTAGTGGAGCTTTACTTCGAGAAGTGTCATGGTGAAGTGGAAGGAGACAAGGGTTATGTTGCGGAGGAAACAAGAGTCGAAGTTCCTACGGTTGAAGAAGCAAAATCAGATGTCCCATGTCTGGATGGGACTTATACTTCATCTGCATCGGAAAAAGGTGCATCTAATATGATAGTCTTTCCTCCGTCCTCATCGGATCGGAAGGCAGTTCCAGAGTGCGGAATAGTCATATCGGATCCTGATCCGATATACAAAGCTCTCTTAGCTGAATCAGAATCCACCCACGAAAACATGGGAGAGGGTGGAGAGACTACTCGTGATCTGGAACCAATTAGAATTTCTCTTGATATTATTGAGATTGAAGACGATACCACTACCGAAACACGTAAGCCTTGATTTTCTTCTCGTTTAATATCCTGAATAATGCAGTTGTTTATTCGTTTCTCCTTTAACTAGTTAAAGCTGCTTCTGTTATCCCAAGTGAAAGAGCTGCTTCTGCTGTTCCAAGTGGAGGTGTCGCTCCTGTTATCTCAAGTGGAGGAGATGCTCCTGTTATTTCAAGTGGAGGAGGAGCTTTTGAAGGTGTTAGGGTCGCCTCAACTGAAACAAGTAGAATGACGGTCTCTGAAGCTGATCTAGGGAGCAAATCTTCTACTGTGCGTAAGAGGGCAGGTTAGCTAAATTTCTTTAATCTTCCTTTGCTTCTTCTTGATCATTCTATCTCTTCTTCTTCTTTCTGCT
Source organism: Dioscorea zingiberensis (assembly GCA_026586065.1). Lineage (NCBI taxonomy): Eukaryota > Viridiplantae > Streptophyta > Magnoliopsida > Dioscoreales > Dioscoreaceae > Dioscorea > Dioscorea zingiberensis. The sequence continues at coordinate 45,750,355 of CM048823.1, forward strand.
AGACCGACCTGAAGTGAGACGGCTTCACAGTGAAATCGAAGAATTAGAAGCCATTCGAGAGAAAATTCTGAACGATAAAGCGAAGAAAACTGCTGAAGCTCTTGAAGCGAAACTTCGTGCACAGGCTCATCAAGAGAACGTCACAAGAAGTAAAAATTGGGATTTCGTCTAATGAAAGAGCCTGTACTTGCTTTCGTATTTCTTCATTCTATTGTGAAAGCTTGACTTTGAACTGTAAATACTCTTTTGAATTGTATGTCATGAAAACATAATAATCATCTCTCTGTTCCTCCTTCCTTTTTGAGAATGAATGAGAGTGCTATTTGATTCGTTTTCCCAGCTCATCAAGTGAGGTTCTTTTTTATGTTGGTCTGTTTCTGGACATTCATATCGGGTCGTGCAATGCTTCCGATACTCATTGACGGTGAAAACGTCATATCGGATCGGTCGATATTTATCATTTAATTACCTATATTAGATCGGACCCGAATCCGAATCTTGAATCCTCCTCCTTCTTTTTTTTTTTTGGAAAATGGAACATTAATTCCATCAAACCGAGCCTTTGATTCTGAAACGCTTCTAGTTTTAATGAAGCATTCTATTGGAAAGGCCAAAAGTCACCCTTCTTGGCTCGAAACAAGACGTCTGACGTCTTTTGATATCCTGGGACTTGAAATGAAGCGTCTAGCCTCCCTTGGTATTTTGAACCTTCATTAACTGCTTTTACAAAACCTTCAGTATAAGTAGGGGAGATGACAATTTGTTCAAGGTATCTCTCTTCTTCGCTATGGGTAACAACAGTTGTCCTTCTTTCTTCAAATTCTTTCTCATTGACAATTCCCGTTATCTTTGGATTCCAAGAGCCTTCCACAGTCATATGAGAGCATTTTTGAAGTCGGGCCTATCGCATCATGGGGACCTAGTGGAAATTACTGGACTGTTACACTGTCTATGTCGCCCGAACTCGGAGATGTCAGGTTCACTGAAGGTTGGGCGGATTTCGTGAGGGATCACCAATTGGTGGAGGGAGAACTGCTTGTTTTTGTTCTCCGAGAGGACCTGTGCTTCGAGGTCCACATTCTTGGAAACAATCAATGTCAAAAGGTGTCGACGCTTGCAGTCACACCTTCTCAAGTTCCTAATGGCATTTCTGACTCAGATTTTTCTGTTTCTTCTGAGTCTTCTTAATTTTCGTATCGTTGTTGTACCTCTTTATATTTAATCAATATATTTCCCTTTCTTGCTAATTCGCCCCTTTCTGATCGTCTCATTTCTTGAAATATTTTATTCTTGTTGTTGTTGAATGAACTTCCTTCTTTCTTTCGTTTCCAAAATAGAGCAATAAATTGTCAAAGTGTTGTAGAAACGAGGTGCTTGGTCTTACTTGTATGAAGCCGACGCAGTTTGTGGATGTGACACTCTTGTATGATGACTCTTGTGGTGTTTGATTGGTGCAATTGTCCGTCTTGATATAATCTTTGTTGATGAATGGTTAGCGTAGTTGTCTTCTTTTTGGAACTGCTTTGGCTTCTTCTTGATTCTCCAAGATTGATGGGCTCCATCAATATAGTAAATCAGCACGGTTGACTGGAGCCGATATGATTTGTTGGGGTCGATATGGCTTATTGAGCCCGGTATGGGCGTTGTAACCGACATGATCCGTTGGAGTCGACATGGCTTGTTGGGCCCGGTATGGGCATCGGAGCCGATATGATCCGTTGGGATCGATGTGGCTCGTTGGGCCCGGTATGGGCATTGGAACCGATATGATCCGTTGGGATCGATATGGTATGACGAGACCGGTATGGTCTGTCGAGATCGACATGATCTGCTGGGATCGATATGGTATGACGAGACCGGTATGGTCTGTCGAGATTGACATGATCCGCTGGGATGATATGATATGACGAGACCTGTATGGTCTGTCGAGATCGATATGATATGACTAGACCGATATGGTCTGTCGAGATCGATATGATCCGCTGGGATCCATATGATCTGTTGGGGCCGGTATGGCCTGTTGATATCGATGTGGATATCGGGACCGATATGGTCCATTGAGCTCCATATGGGCGTTTGGTTCCGGTATGGCTTCTGGAGTTAATTCTTCCTTTCTTTGTTGGCAAATAAACTTTTTCAAGAAATAAAACCGAAGCAAAAAACACATAAACGTACGGAAGTAACCAATTTTATTGATAGTACCTCCGTAGGTGCTCCGAATGGTATGGACGCTTGAGCCTGCGTCCATCCATCTTAGAAAGCCAGTATGTACCGGGCCTTATAATTTCCTGCACAATATATGGGCCTTCCCAATTAGTATTGAGCTTCCCTGTCCGACTTTTGTTACCTTGAAAGATATTCTCTCTCAGTACAAGATTTCCAACCTGGAAGGTAACTTCTTTCACCTTGGCATTGTAATATCTCCTGACCTTCTGTCGATATGCTGCTGCTCGAACATTGACGCAATCCCTTTTTTCTTCCAATAGATCTAGTTCGGCCCGGAGTTGTTCTTCGTTTCTCATCGGATCGAAGGACTGCGTTCTTGGTGTGGGTAAAGTGATTTCAGTTGGGAGCACAGCTTCGACTCCAAACGCCAACGCGAACGGAGTCTCACCTGTCGGGGTTCGAGCAGTTGTCCGATATGCCCATAGGGTATTGGGAACTTCCTCCACCCAGTTCGACCCATTTCTGAGAACTCTCGTCTTCAAGCTATGCAAGAGAGTTCTGTTGGTCACTTCCACTTGTCCATTTGCTTGTGGATGAGTGACAGAAGTTAGCCTCGATTCAATGCCAAGATCGGTGCAGAACTTTTTAAATGCTGGATTGTCGAACTGGCGGCCATTGTCTGTGATGAAAGCGGCCGGGTAGCCCGGGCGAGATAATGCATTTCCATAAGAAGCCTTGGCAAGCCTTTCTTTGTGATCGACGCTTCGCCGGTTCTGCCTCCACCCATTTAGTAAAGTAGTCGATCGCTACAATCAAGAACTTCATCCATGGCCGGACATTTCTACAGTGGAATGGCCCAACTATATCAACTCCCCATAAAGCGAATGGTCCCGTACTCACAACTGTGGTGAGTGGTACCGGTGGACGCCGCTGAACGTTAGCATGGCGTTGACAAGCATCACATTTCTTCACAAAGTCAATTGCATCTTTATTCAAAGTCGGCCAATAATACCCTTGTCTAAGGACCTTGTGACTCAACGCTCTTCCTCCCAAATGATCTCCTGCGATTCCTTCATGGACCTCCTGAAGAACGTATTCTCCTTCTGATGGACGTAGACACCTTAGCAAAGGGAGAGTAAAGGATCTTTTATAGAGCTGCCCATCCACTACACTATATTGGGAGGCCCTTATAGTGACCTTCCGTGCTTCCTTTGGGTCTTGCGGGAGAGTTCCATCCTTCAGATAATTCAGGATTGGATCGATCCAACATGGCTCCTGATCGATATCCATGAGTTCTTCTGGTGGCCGACAATCAATTGTCCTTGTTGCTAGGTATTAAATATTGACTGGTTGTTCAATATTAGTATTTGCTGAGGCAATCTTTGATAGGAGGTCAGCCTGTTGATTCTCCGCTCTGAGAATTTTCGAAATGTGAAATTTCTCGAAGCTTGTGGTGAGTTTCTGCAACAAGGACTTGTATTTCACCATATGATCTTCCCTTGCTTCAAATTCTTCACTCAGATGGCCCACAACTAACTGGGAATCAGTATTAGCTTGCAGATTCTTCACACCAAGGCCACGAGCCAACTGCAAAGCCTCATATTCAGCCTCATTATTGGTAGCTTTGAAACCAAACTTCAGAACAGTGGAAGTGTTCCACCCCGATGGTGATTGCAAGATCAGTCCTCCTCCTCGAACCGCCTCCGGTGGAAGATCCGTCTGCGGTGTAAAGTCCACTAGGATGAAGGGTCATCCCCGATTTCGATAACTTGATGTTTGAAGGATCATCATCTGTAGTGGTTGTTAACTCAAAGAATGAAGTCCGCAAGTACTTGGGCTTTTATCGGCACGCGACTCGTAGTTGATATCATACTCACAAAAGCACCCATCGAGAGAGGCACTCGGCATGTGTCCGGCCGGAAATGTAAGATTTGCTTTAATGGTTGATCGGTCAGCACCCTTATCCGATGTGATTGGAAATAAGGACGGAGCCGTCGAGCCGCAATCACCAAAGCATAGGCCAGCTTTTTAAGAGAAAGATATCGGGACTCAGTATCAGTGAGGACCTTGCTCGTGTAATACACAGGCTTCTGCAAATTATCCTCAATCTTCACCAGTACTAAACTGACAATAGCATCGGTTGCAGACAAGTAAATATAGAGCTCTTCCCCTGGTTGAGGCTTTGCCAATAAGGCTGGTGACTGCAAATACTCCTTTAACTGTACGAATGCTTTTTCGCACGCTTCATTCTAGACGTGGCCATTCTGAACCGGAACCGTGGAACCGAACCGAAACCGAACCGGAAAAAAACCGAACCGGAACCGGGAAAACCATAACGTCACTGGAACCAACCTAAACCTTCATACAAGGTTCTGTTCGAGTTCCAGTAATTTCAAAACCGTTGAACCGGTTGTAACCGGGCTCAACCGTGGTTTGAACCGCCTCAAAGTTCAAATCTTAATACGTGTATTGGCCGTCGTCAGATACTTAATATCTAAGTTGGTATGTATTTGTGCGGATGTCTCGACTTGAGTTGAAAATTAAAATAATATATTTCATCATCAATCAGACGAGTGAGTAAATGATGGCCTCGTATAACAATAACAACGCACAACTTCCTCCTCGATGATGAAAGTTGAAACAAGCAATTAGCCAATTAGAAAATGTGGGGAAATGTGTATAATAAAAATAAAAAGAACTAGGTGGGCTTTGATTCCTCTATACCACGAGAGGATAATGTAGGCAACTTAATATAAAATAAATTCAAAGCTCTTTATTATTTTTTATTTTTTCTCATATCATACTTGTATTTTTTTTACAAATTATTGTATTGAATTTATACTTTTATTTTTATATAAAATATTGTATTGAATTAATTCTTGCATTTTTGTAAAAAAAATATTGTACTTTTTCCCACTTATCATGATTCATGTTCATTTTTAATTTAAAATATTAGATTATTTGATTTAACAAAAAATTAAAATAAAAAAAAACCTCGAACCGTCTGAACCGTCAAACCGGAACCGTTGAACAAAACCGTCGGAACCGGAACCAGAACCGAATCGGAACCGAACCGCCAAGAACCTTGTCCAGGCGGTTCGGTTCCGGTTCAAGATTTCTTTGAACCGGAACCGGCGGTTCAGGAACCGGAACCGGCGGTTCCTGAACCGTGGCCACGTCTACTTCATTCCATTCAACTTTTGGAGCCTTTCTCAATGCTCGAAAGAAGGGAAGATTCTTTTCTCCTGACTTGGATATAAACCTCCCTAGAGCTACAAGTTGGCCGTTGAGTCTTTGTATCTCCTTGATTGTTCTGGGGGATCTCATTTCAAGGACTGCTCGTATCTTCTCCGGATTTGCTTCAATTCCCCGATGTGTGAGCATAAATCCTAGAAATTTTCCAGATCGGACTCCAAATGTACACTTGTTGGGATTGAGGCTCATCCCGTGTGCTCGAAGTGCAGCAAAAGTTTCCTGCAGATCGGTGATATGTCGTTCAGCTTTGTCGCTCTTCACCAAAATATCATCAACATAGGCTTCCACATTTCTTCTGATCTGGTCTTTGAAAACCTTGTTCACCAGTATCTGAAAAGTGGCACCGGCATTTTTCAGGCCAAAAGGCATGACTTTATAACAATATGTTCCTCTTCCTGTGATGAAAGAGGTTTTCTCCACATCGTCTTCCGCCATCCTGATTTGATTGTATCCTGAGTAGCATCGAGAAAACTTAGCATTTCGTACCCTGATGTAGAATCTACTAAGTTATCAATTAAAGGCAGGGGGTAGCAATCCTTGGGGCAAGCTTTATTCAGATCAGTAAAATCTACACACATTCTCCACTTTCCTGTGGATTTTTTCACCAATACAACATTTGACAACCACTCAGGGTAATATACTTCACGAATGAAGTCAGCCTTCAGAAGTTTGTCTACTTCTTCTTAGCGTACTGGAGCCGATCAGAGCGTAAACTCCGCCCCTTTTGTATAACCGGGCTTTGTGCCATGGATCAACATTAAGCCGATGCTCTATAACCTCCCCGTGGGACTCCCCGGCATCTCCTCTCACGTCTGTGCAAAGATATCGGAGTTTCTCCTCAAGAGATTCAAGATTCTCCTCACGATCCGACGGGAGATTTGCTCCTATCCTAACAAAGACACCCGCTGTTCTTCCTTCAGGGGTATGGCTTTCAACTCTTCAACCGGAGTGGGGCGGCGTTTCTCCCTCTCATCATCCTCTTGTTGAATATCTTCCACGGTGAGTGCTTCTCTGGATCGGCTGCTCCCCTCACCATATCCTTTGAGCATTGTGGCATAGCATCGGCGTGAAGCTAGTTGATCACCCTTCACTTCTCCACAGCCATTTGGTGTAGGAAATTTGATCACCATGTGATATGTTGAAGGGACAGCTTTCAACAGATTGATCGATGGCCTCCCAATAATAACATTGTAGCTCGAAGGGCATCGTACAATCAAAAAGTTAATGACACCAGTAGTAGTTCTTGGAGGAGTACCGAGAGTCAGAGGTAGAGAGATCATACCGTCGGGTTGAAGTGGACTTCCGTTGAACCCGATGAGTGGAGACTTTATCGGCTTCAGATTCTCTACTGGCAATTTCATTTTGTCAAAAGCCGATGAGAATATGATATCCACCGAACTCCCGGTGTCGATGAGGACTCGCTTCTACAAATGAATACCCCAACTGGGCCGTAATCACTAGAGCGCCGCCATCGTGAGGGTAGTGAACACCCCTCGATCTTCATCAAAAAGCAAATTTGCATAGGGGAGCGTGGCCTCTTCAAGGATGTGACATATTCCTGCAGACGGATCCAACAAATAGCTCACATAGTTCTTCCTCGACCTTGAGCTTTCTCCTCCATATCCTGGGCCTCCAGCAATGACAGTCACACGTGTGTCACAAGGAATAATAAGTTGAGGAGGTGGAATATGCTTGATCTCCGGTTCCTGCTCCTTCTGTAAGAATTGATCCAGTTTTCCTTCCCTGATAAGACCTTCAATAGCATTTTTCAACTGGATGCAGTCCTCAGTGAAATGCCCCTTATCTTGATGGAATTTGCAGAATTTCTTGCTCCTTTTCCTCCTTGGGTTATCCTTCATTGGCTGCGGAGGTTTTAAAATCTTTTGATCCTGGATCTGGGAGAGGATCTCTTCCAACGAGGTGTTAAGGATGGAATAGTTGTGGTACTTCTCCCCCCTTTCGGGATCATACCCTTGATGTGGTGGGGGCCTTCTCTCCTCAAACCGATCTGCTCGGTTTAGATTCCGACCACCTTCCCTCCGAGGTTTATCACCTCTCAGAGCACCATCTCTCCAGTCCCGATACGGCTGTGGATGATGGCTCTTCTTCTTGATTTCTTCAAGCTGCAAGAGGTCACTCTCTCGCCATTTAGCCTTCATTTCTTCAGAAGCTATATATTTAGCAGCTAAGCTCTGGAAATCTGAGAGACCGGCTGGAGGTTCTCTGGTTAAGGAATCTTTAAAGGGCCCATCCTTCAACCCTTTTACAGCTATTCCCACAACTAGAGCAGAATTCATGTCTACCATGCCATTAATCTCTTTATTGAAGCGGCTAATGTATCCGCGAAGGCTTTCCTCCGGTCTCTGCCTGAATCCCAGCAACATCATGGGATTCTTCTTCATTTTCCTATTGCTGGCAAAATTGCAAAGGAAAAGATCAGAAAGTTGCTGAAAATTATGTATAGTTCCTGGGGGAATCCCCCTGAACCAATCATGAGCATCGCCACTAAGTGTTCGAGGAAAAGCTCGACACATGACGGCCTCTGTGGTTCTATTCACCATCATTTCATCCCGATAACTCTCCAAGTGCTCCTGGGGATCAGAAGTCCCGTCATAAGAGCGGACATTAGGAGGCCTGAAATGATCTGGAAAGGGAGCTTCCCAAATCACCCTTACAAAAGGGGAAGTAACATGGCGAACAAGCTGCTGGACTCGTTCCCTCTCCATCATATACCGCCGCGAGGGAGAATAACGGCGATATAGTGAGTCACGCCGTGGAGACTGGCGTCTGGGGTGAAAATGGTATGGAGATCGGCCCCGAGGGGAAGGATGTCGGTCCGATGAATGGTATCGCCCTCTGGATCGATATGTCAAAGATCGGGTCCTTCGCCTCCGATCGGAAAATCGATCTGGAGAACGGGAGATCCCCCTCTTTCTCCCTTCTCTAACTTCGTCCCCTCGATTATGGCGATCGTGATGATGCGCTGGATCTGAGCTCCCAGCTGAAGGCTCCTTGCTCCGATATTTCTCAGGAGAACGTGCTTGATGTTTGGGGGAGCGATCTACCTTCCTTCCTTCGTTCTCCTTGAGAGGTTGCGCATCACGGGGAACCGTAGTTTGGGAAACACGCTGCTGACGCGCTTCCTGAAGAGCTTGCTTCAGTTCTTCAATTTCCTGCGCCATCTTTCTGACGCATTCTGGATCATTTTGAACTCCAACATTCACCAGAGGAACTTCAGTTCCAGGAGGCGCCGCGCCTTCCACTGGAGGGGTTACTGAAACTCCCCTTCCTTCCTCCTGAGATTGGAATCTCTTTGATCTTCTCTGTGTAGCAGCCATGAACTTTTCGCTCACGCCCCCATGGACGGCGCCAAATTGTTAGTGCTAAAATTGGATTTAGGGCCCAATTTCAGCCCAACAATTGAATTTATATTTATAGGGTGGCTATCCTAGTAAAAAATCGAAAGAGAATCCAAGCAGGAGAGAGAAAAGCATAATTTACGTGAAAAAACCCCTAAGAAACGGGGAAAAAAACCACTGGAGAAAGAATTCTCACTATGAATGATCAAAAATACAGAAGATCTTACAGCCATTCTTCAACAAGAAAGAGAATGAAAAGTAGATCATGTTCCCAATTTGGTAGAGCTTCGCCGCTTGGATCTCAGAATGTCCAAATGAGTTGTAATCCTTGCCTTTTATAGGCATGGGTTGCGTACTGAGCACACTCCTCAATTTAATCTCGGTTCAATACTGCCAATCCAAATTTAAGTGCAGTTTAAGCGTGCCCGAAAGCTCTCAAATTTGTAATTGTTCTAGAACCTTCTAGAAGGCGAAGCTGCCCTCAACTGTGCTTCTTCTAGAAGACTGGAGGCGATACGGACAATACCGGGTTCCGTTATGCCTACGTAGGTTTGACAAGATTCCTTCCGATATCGATATGTTTCATAATCTGGTTTCAGTAGTGTGTCAATCCGATCCGATCCAATCCGATCCGGTATGATACTCCATGGCGAGTCAACCCGATCCGGTGAATCACCCATATCGAGACATTATAATGTAGTGCCAATATGAAGTTCTAGATTGATGTTCCAGTCATGTGGTTTGTCTGGATGACCGTCACGTGTCCTGCTACTTTCATCCCTATCATAATACAAAAAAAAACAAGATCTTATTGCAGTTTTTCAAACTCGACCATGAGTAAGGTATCCAATTGAAAAAGAAAAATTGAAAGCTAAGAAGTCGGAAGGATACAAGAGGAAATATGATGATTTTGATTAGGGAGAGATGAATAAAACCAAAAACAAAATCAGCATCGATGATGACATAGCAACAAAGGTTGGCCATGGCTTAGGTTCAAGGTTTCATCAGCTGAGAAAGAGAAAAAGAGTGAAAGAGATGATTATCGGAAGACAGCGGTTCAATGGGCGGAAACAAAGGCGATCACTAGAGAAGTGAGGCAGCGGACACGAAGAGAGGCGATCACCGGAGATAAGAGTGGAGAGGAGAGGATGAAAAGGGTGGAGAGGGAGCGTTGGGGTAGTCACGGGAGAGGCTGGGTAATAGCGGCGAATAAAAAAATCCGCCGCTGATTAATTACAGCTAATAAGAGTTTTTAGCGGCGGATAGAAATATTCGCAGCAAAAGATCACGGGTAGCTGCTTTTATAATCTGCAAAATATCAGGGATATAGATATCCGCCGCTAAAGGTTAAAGGTATGAGCCATTCACTGTCTTTAGCGGTGGATGTCATAATCTGTCGTTATATTTTTTTTAAATAGCAGCGAATTATAATATCCACGTTAATATTTGTCATAACAACCTCTAATTTTTGTAGTGAACCTACAAGTAAAGATAGAAAACTTGAATTATGGAATTATTCTAGATGATAAGTATGCATGGTTATCAAGGAGTTGAACATGGTGTTGAATTCTCTAAAAGAACAAACAATAAAGCAATGGCATACAAATCAAACAATAAAATGAATTTTGCCGGATTCTCAAGCAAACAATAGATAATTTTGTCGAATTCTCAAGCAAACACAGAAGAACAAGGACAACAACATAGAACCTATATTAATGCTATTTATTCTTCTGAATCCTGCATATCTATTAGCAAGCAGCTTGAAATTTGGTTGCCAAGGAAGCAACAAATCTCCTGAAAAAGATGATCCATAGAAAATTTAACTAATCAAACATATCTCCAATGAACTAGAACAAATGGATTCTCAGACAAAACAAAAATCAGAAAACAAAAAAATAAACAATTACTGAGTAGTAAAATTAATTTTAAAGCAAGACATGCAAAAATCATTAATTTTATAGCTAGATTAAATTACACACTAGATTAATTTACTATTGAGTTGGCATATTCCTTGGTAATCAAGATAAACCTATTGAAGCCACTTGATAGCTTCCCTTAAAATCACTAGTTTTTCAAAAAGATACAGAATCATGTTAAATTATACGAAAGTAGATATACAGGGCATATAGAGACTGACATATCAACCTCTACCTCTACCAATCCTTCTTCTATGAAGGGTCATTTGCTAAAATTGAATGGAAGCTTTCAACAAGAAGCATGATGACCATCTTTCCTTCCACTTAATCGGTTCACCCTCTCATCTTAGTGAACAAGTTCTTAGGTAGCCGCGAGAACAAGTCTGCAGGATAACCCACAAACAAGAAGAGCTTTTCCCTTTTTGAAAAAGCCATAGAGGCCGATCAACGCTCCTTATCATCTTTAAACCAACACTAATTATATACTCCTTATTAGTAAAGTGGCCCTCCACTAATACTATGACAGTGCATAAACAATCCTAACTGGTTGCATCAACCGTTTGTACAAAGTTGATATATCTGCATCTTATTACTACAAATCCTTTCACACAAAATAAATAAATAAACTAATATTTCAAGCAAATGTCAACAATCAAAATGTGCTGCACATTTATAAATATAGAAAATAGTACCATATAGAAAGAGATTAGCGGTCCTCATCATCTTTAAACCAACACTAATTATATACTCCTTAGTAAAGTGACCCTGCACTACTGACAATGGATAAACAATCATAACTTGTTGCATCAACCATTTGTACAAAGCTGATAAATCTGATATATTTGCATCTTACTACTACAAATCCTTTCACACAAAACAAATAAATAAATTAATCTTTCAAGCAAATTCACTTAAAGTAAATAAATGTCAAAAATCAAAATGTGCTGTACACTTATAAATATAGAAAATAGTACCACATAAAAAGAGATCAGCTAACTTGTTGCATCAACCATTTGTACAAAGCTGATATATCTGATATATCTGCATCTTATTACTACAAATCTTTTCACACAAAATACACAAATAAACTAATCTTTCAAGCAAATGTCACTTAAAGTAAATAAATGTCAACAATCAAAATGTGTTGCACATTTATAAATGTAGAAAATAGTACCACATAAAAAGAGAGAGAATACTGGTCTAAACCCTAAATCAAGATCCAACAGGTCAGTGGGTCACGCAGTGGGAAAGAGAAAGAGAAAGAGGCGGATTCGAGACTCACTTCTTTCAAATAGCACGGCCTCTCTGCTCTCGGATGGGAGCCATCTCGATCTCGTCCAGCCTCTCTCGCCCCGTCAGGATCTCGTTCGGCCTTTCTCTCAGATGAGGAGCCGAGCTCAGGATAGTTTTGGTTTTTTTTGGTGTTCTTATATTTTACTCCCTAAAAAAGAATGTTATTTTAATTTGTCCAACAAGAGGAAAATAATAATTGACATATAACAAATTATAAGGATATATAACATATATCATAATTTTGATCTTTAGTCAAACCAAAAGTTCAAAATATATATATATATATATATATATATATATATATATAGTTGTGTTCTTTAATCGTAGGCCAGACAGCGGCACATTCATTTATCGCCCTTCCCATTTCCCATTTGAGTCACTTGGAAAGTGGTTTAAGGATTTCCAACCTATACGGATGGAAGAGCACATCAAAAATAAGCTAGTATGTCAACTTTCATACAATTTGGTGAGATGATGATCATTCATCTTAACGGTTCTTATTTTATAGAAATGTTAACGGTTAAGAATTTCAACCTTTAAGTGTGAGGATCATCATCTCACCAAATTGTATGAAAATTGATATGCTTATTTTTCGATGTTCTTTCTATCTATATGGTTGGCAATCCTTAAAACACTCTCCAAAATCTGGCCAGCTAAAAGTGAATTCTATATGCATACATAATAATCCAGGCAGGCGGTACGGTGATTTGAATTATATATATATATATATATATATATATATATATATCTAGAAAACTAATAGGATGAGGTCGACTGCAAATGCGGCCGCCTCATCCTATCAGTGTTTTTATATATATAATATATATATAATATATATATTATAATCTATTTATATATATAGATTTATCTATATATTTTAGATAATATATATATATATATATATATATATATATATATATATATATATATATATATATATATATAATTTTTAAATTATCTAATCATCATCAGCATACCTGTTTTTATATACATATATCTTTGATATATATATATATATATATATATATATATATATATTATAAAATGTATAATATATATATTTTATATATATTATATATATTGATAGGGAGAAAGATAGGAAGACACGTGGCGCCCATTCAGACGTGGAAGGTCATCCGAAGCACCCCCCTCGTCGGTCCCAAAGGGTTAAGGCCCCTTGGCAACTCCCTTCGGAAAGCCAAGGCCCCTCGGCAGTCCCTCTCAGTTTGTGCCTAGTTCAGTCTTAGAAGTGGTTCTCCAGTAAGCATCCAACGGTTAGAGCGAGGGCACGTGGCTCCCCAAGATCACCGCATACGGATTATCACCAGATGGGGAAAGTCAATTGCATGCTACTTGAGATATGGGGTTGGATTTAAAGCTTAGGGCTACTGATTTGGGAGAGGAAGGCGGGATTTCATCCTTCCAGCTTTAAAAAGACTTCTCCAACCCAAGAAAGGGGCGAATTATCTTCTCTATGGTGGGCACATTCCCCTCCACTCTTCTTCCTCAAACCCCTCTCCTTCTCCCCCATTGCACTAAGCAAGATTAGTGGATTTAGCCCTCACTATCAGGGTTCATGGTTTTCCCCAATTTGAGGGTTTCCAAGTTAAACCTGTGCCTCTCTCACTGGTTTTGTCTTCTTTTCTTTGGTTTCCTTATTGTTCTAAGTCTTGACTCCTAAACAAATTCAACGGTTAGAATGAAGTTGGAATCCAAACCGATTTTCACCATAACATATATAAAAACACTAATAGGATGAGGCGGCCGTACTTGCGGCCGACCTCATCCTATCAATTTTGTATATATATATATATATATATATATATATATATATATAGAGGATGTTAGAGTGCGGTTTGCTGTAGTGCAAAATGGCCGCAGACTATGAGCCCGCTGCCCGTAGCGACAATTAGAAGCGGGCCTCGACTTCACTGGTGCACGGACTCTAACATTCACATTATTTGAATAAATAGTTAACAGAAATATTAATACCAACGGAATTTTATGTTGGCAAAAGTTTTTTTAATGAAAAACTCTGTTGGAAAATTTGATGGGAAATTCTGACATATTACTAATCGAAATTGTTATGTTTTGTTGACATAATTTTATTGGAAATTTGTCAAATGATCTGTTGGAAAAAAAATGATGGTATTGAAATTTTTTATACTAAAAACTTTTCCATCCGAATTTTTCCAATAGAAATTTTTTTTTCTCTAAAATCAATGTAAAATCCGTAATTTTTCAAACATTATCAACGAAAGTGATTTATTCACCATTATAAAAAAAAAAAATTGATGAGTTCTCTAACATAATTACGTAATGTTGTCATTTCTGTCACATGAATTTTGGCTAAAACTCACTAACAATATTCACATATTTCTACATGTAATCTCGTAAATTCACTTCCAAACCATACTATTTACAAAATTAGTTACATTTTAGGAACTTCCACATGAGTTACAAAACCCTAACTTTCAATATGGTTGTGTCATTCTGAAGGTTTTTCTCAAACAAACCCTAATTTTTAAATTGAGAAGTTTGCGTTTAAACCCCTAAAAAATTACACTATTAGAAGTATATCCCTAAAAAAACATATTGTCTATGATCCATGTAACACCAATATTTGCATATTTATACTTTTTGCAATATTCATTTTGGTTTTTTTTCTTTTTTTTTTGTATACTCATGCAAATACTCCGAGTTGTTTATTTGATATCTGCTTATACTTGAAAATCCTAAAAATTTGCTTCGATAACCCTTTTTTTTAAATAACAAAATATAAAAAATCGTATTACTAGTAATTAGTGTTAGCTTGTAAATTAATGAAAAGTATACTTGTATCAAAGTTTTATTGACGGTTGTTATCCATGTTTTTGTTTGGAATGAACCATATATATCAGTTAATCCCACACGAGAGTGCAAAATTGCCCTTTATAATATCTTCACTTTTTTATTCACTATATAATGATAAAAAATTAAAATATATTAACTTTTTATGCTAAAACCATGCATCTATTTTGAAAATTGAGACTTGCTTTTTTATTCGATATATACAAATAAAAAAAATTATCAACTTTCTTTCCCCAAACACCACCTTAAATTTTTAGTGGTATATAGAGAATTACGAGAGTTGCTCAAGACTTTTTAAAAATAATAGTTATATAATAACAAATATCTCTTATGTTGCTTACGACTTTTATAAAAAAAATACTTATATAAGATAATTTTGCATCAATTAACATCTACCAGAATGTGACTATTGGTTTAAAACGTGTCATTCCAAACTATTATTACCATTTTTAAAATTAAAAATCCAAAATTCTTAAAAAATTGAGAGTAAGAATCTAATTTTTTTGGAATTTTTTAAAATTAAAATTATCTATAACCGATTTACTCCCCTCTTACTAATATAGATATATATTATTTAATACATTAAATAGTTTTTTTTTTAACTATATTGATATATACATATATTTATTTTTATGGAATATACATAAAATATACTTAGTCATGCATTTTTAATTGTTTGGCACATAAGCCAAAAATAAAATAAAATAAAATAAAATAAAATAAAATAAAATAAAGAACTTGAATGACAAGCAAATTAAACAGCCAATCTCTCCATCTTGATTAGCTTAATAGCTCGGTAGAATGCAGTTATGTTTGGTCACCATCCCTTAAACATACCTAATTCTTATCCCTCCCTACCATCTCCCCTAAAACACACAACTACCCCCTATCTTCCCTCACCTCCCCCTCTAACAAGCAGTCAAAACCCTTAGAAAAAAGAGAACATTCTCCCATTTGTAAGAAAAGACATTCATAGAAAACTAAATGCATGATTCTTATGAAAACACAAATAGTATGGTAACCATCCAAATCACCATGAACTTGGCCATTTCAGCTCACCAAATCAAAACTGTTTAACAAAAAGCAATTAAAGCACGCCAAGAGAAAAACCTTACATTCACTTCCCCTATAAACCACAATCAACTCCACTTCCATGCACTTTGTCTTCAACTCCTCCTTCATCTCCTTCACCACCACCACCATGAATTCTAGCAACCAGACCTCAATCTCCGGCTTCGGTAAATACACCGGTTACCGCTGGCCATTAATGGAAATTCAAACAATAGAGCTTCTTCTTGCTGCGGTTATCTTTGTGACTATCCATGCTTTACGGCAAGGTAAGCGAAAAGGTCTTGCTGTCTGGCCGGTGTTGAGAATGCTGCCTTCCTTGTGTCTTGGCCTCCAGCAGGACGTCTACGAGTGGATCACCGGTGTGCTTCACTCGCAGGGCGGTACCTTCTTCTTCCTCGGTCCTATGTTCACTAGCCTTGACTGTGTCATCACCGCCGATCCCCGGAATCTTGAGCATTTGCTGAAGACTAAGTTCAATAGCTTTCCTAAAGGTCCTTACTTCCAACGAATCATGCGTGACTTGCTCGGCAACGGCATCTTCAGCGCTGATGATGAGGTGTGGCGACAACAGAGGAAGACAGCTAGCCTAGAGTTTCATTCGACAGCTTTTCGAACTATGACTGCAGAGCCCTTGCTTGAGCTTGTTCACCCAAGGCTCCTGCCAATCCTAGCCCCATGCAATGAATCATCTCTAGACCTCCAAGATGTTCTCTTGAGGCTCACCTTTGATAATGTCTGTATGATAGCCTTCGGTATCGATCCCGGTTGTCTTCGGCCTGGCTTACCGGAGATTCCTTTCGCAAGAGCATTCGAAGATGCCACCGAGGCCACTGTGCTTCGGTTTGTGACTCCAACCGGTGTGTGGAAGACCATGAGGTTCTTGGACTTGGGGAGTGAGAGAACACTCAAGAGAAGCTTGAAAAGAGTTGATGAGTTTGCTTACCAAGTGATCAGAATCAGAAAGAAGGAGCTTTCAATGGAATTGGAGTTCTCTGAGAAGATGAAGAAGAGGTCTGATCTATTGTCTGTGTTCATGAGTCTCAAGGATGATAATGGAGATTCATTCTCTGATGAGTTCTTGAGGGACATTTGTGTGAACTTTATACTCGCCGGAAGGGATACGTCGTCGGTGGCGCTGGCCTGGTTCTTCTGGCTGCTGAACAAGAACCCTGAGGTGGAGGAGAGGGTTGTGGAGGAGTTGAGGATGATAGTGAAGGAGAGAGGGGTTGGTGGTGAAGATGGTGAGATGGTGTTCAGGCCTGAGGAGGTGAAGAAGATGGAGTATCTTCAAGCTGCCTTGTCTGAGGCTTTGAGACTCTATCCTTCGGTTCCTGTGGATCACAAGCAGGTATTCTTCTTCTTTGATTTTCTTCATTAGGGTATATAGTTGCATGCTTTGGTTCCTTTCTCTTGGCAGCACTTTGATTGCTTTGATAAGTACTTATATATATTGCACGCTTTGCTTCACTCATTCTTTAACCCTAAACCCTAAAACCCTAAAACCCTAAAACCCTTGGCTGTGTGTTCTTCTCAGGCTTCTGGGGATGAAGTACTCCCAGATGGCACAGTGATGAAAAAAGGAACCAGGATCATCTATGCCATCTACACCATGGGAAGGATGGAGAGCATTTGGGGCAAGGACTGCAGAGAGTTCAAGCCAGAGAGGTGGCTGAGAGATGGTCAGTTTTCGAGTGAATCCGCCTACAAGTTTGCCGCCTTTAATGGCGGCCCGAGGCTCTGTCTCGGCAAAGACTTCGCTTACTATCAGATGAAGTTTGTTGCCGCCTCCATCCTCCACCGTTACCGTGTCAAGGTGGTCGATGGCCATCCGGTGACCCCTAAGCTTGCACTCACAATGTACATGAAACATGGCTTGAAGGTGACTCTTTCTAAGAGAGATGATGAAACTCTAGGATGATCAACATGGATGGCCGGATCATCAGATCATATAATATAGATATGATCTTTCTATTTTGGTTTTCGGTTTTCTTCTTCTTTTCAAGCATAAGATTGATGAGTATAGTAGTATAGACACAATATAAGATGTCAAGAAAGGAGGGAGACTTCTTGTGTGGTTGGATTGATATGTGTATGAAGTTATTTCACAGTTTCATGATAAGTATATGAAGTTATGTGTCTAATTTATGCCATATTGTAATTATAGATTTTATAAATACAAGGCCGATGTATAAAATCACAAATTTCGATAAGAAAAGTGACGCATCTTGTTTAGTATATATGCAAGATAATGAAAATAGTCGAAAAATAGAGCATAAAGGGGAAGGAATTACAGTTCAAGCTCTGCCGTTCCACTCCTCGAGAAATTCGGCAAGAAAATCCTCCATGACCTTGTGCCTTCTCTCAGCTCTTTGCTTACCAGCCTGAAATTTTTTGTCAATCCAGAAGATAAACCTGTCAGTCAAGAACAGAACTACACAACATGCAACATGGAGATTATATTCATCGGCTATGAAAATGAAAAATATAGATTAAGCCACAGCAAACAAATATTGGAGCCTATATGTTTATAGTAGCACATGGATGATGCATTTGATTGGCAGACGATAAACAAGTTGACACAATACTCTAATATTTAAAAAGCAGATAAGTCACATAAACACGATAATTTTAGGAATCATCGTGACCTTCTATATATGCATGTTTTCATTAAGTAGATTTATTGGCAGAATTATATGCATGTTGGTCTTTTTGGTTGAATGCCTGCCAATTATTTACCTTTGTCTTCATCATATCCTTGAGTTTGAAAAGCTTTTCGTAAAAATGGTTAATCGAAGTCTGCTTTTCGTCTTTGCTCATGTACTTCGCCTTTGATAAGTCTTGTCGTGGTAATACCAAAGGATCATGGAGTATTTGGTTCTTGCTTCCACCATAAATGAAGCATCGGGCAATTCCTGAAACATGCAATATAACAAGAGAGATATGGCTTACTTTTTAGTCATCAATATACTTTCATAGACACAGCAAATATTAACAAAATAAATAAATAAACTCGCTAGTGAAGAAAAACAATATATAAAAAATAAAGGTTATTACATAAACTCACCAGATGGAAATGTATGCATTCCCAAAATTTATATAGAAAAAAGTTTCATTATGTGGTTAATTTAAGTTTATCTTGACATTTTGCATGGTTATTACATGCAAAAATAGTCCTTAATCCACAAAAAAAGTGGGAAGTAGCGGGATGAATCGCAAGTTATGGAACAAAAGGGATGGTAAAATTCCAGAAATGCCTTTCTTAATATCTATAGGAAGTACTCAAAGGCCAGTTTCACTCATCTTGTCCTACCTAGATACCTTATCCAATTAGCTTCCATCTCAAATAAACTCATGATTGTACCAAAAAAAAAAAAAGAAAAAAGCATAAGAAAAATAGACAACAAAATAAAGATTAAGAAGAGAACAGGTGTAACAATGAGATGAGAAGATAATAAACACATTAATAGGTAAACAAGTAAAACTCAGGCAAACACTCAAAATGAAGTATATTGCAAAAGTTTTGACAAATCCTTTTGGCAAAAACAAATAATACTCCAGACAGACTTAACATAAAAAATAAAAACAGAACAACTTCAAATGCTTACGTAACTAAAAAGATATTTTATTTAAAAAATGCATGATTTGTTGTAAGACATGATAAATTTAAACATATTTACCAATGGCGCCAATTGCATCAAGACGGTCAGCATCTTGCACAACCCCAAATTCCAAAGATGTATCAACACATGATATTTGTGAAACTTCATTTTTGAAACCTGAAGAGAAGGCCTCACATATAGCAGATTATTTCGAGATTGGAAAACAAATTCAACCAAGTTCGCCATGAATAAATTTAAAATTGATCTAATAGCAGTACCTGTCCTTATGGAACACAATACAAACCAAAGAGATTACAATACTAATATATAAGAATAAAAACAAACAAGTAAACATACAGCCCCATAATGAATATGCTTATTGAACTAATACTTATAGCAAAAGCCAAACTTTTGATAGGCATCCTACAGAACTATTCAATAGTAAGACTTACTCTTTATTAATTAGTTATTTCAATAAAGCAATTTCACACAAAACAAGATGAGAATGTGTCACAACAACTTGTGTTCTAAAGGGATTTAATTGCCTCTAAAATTCCAACCACCCACTTGATTCCATGTTAGGTTACCTAATTGCATATATGTAACCATCTATGTAGGCATGTAACCATATAAAAACTGCATATTTATATACTAGTTAACTAACAGCACGTGCGCCAGATATATAAATGTGATTTGGTCGTGTCACTATGTCTTCCTACGCAGCTCACATGACCACATTTTAAAACACTAGGGCAACATATAGACCTAGAAAATTATAACTGTTTGGAATAGATTTCATAGCATCAGGATTAATCTCATAAAAAACTGAAAAAGTGAAAAAAAGAAAAGAAGCGCTTGTTGACAAAACCACGTTCAAAATAGAAGCTCACCCATTCCTTTAATAATGCCTAGAACCTTCACCGTTTTGCTCTCCTCTAAATCCTCCTCTTCAAGAAACTTCTCCACAATTGTAGAATCTTCAGTTAAATTCCTAGAACAGGATAATGAGGTAATAAAGAAAAAGAAAAAGACCCACCTAACAATAAAAAATCTATGAAAACAAGCATCCAAACTATTGCCTCCAATTTTAAGGTAAAGCAAAAAATCCAATTTTTTGACATGAATCATGCATAATTCAGCAGCCCAAACTTCTCAAGTGGTCAGATATGTAGAATGAAAAGAAATTGGCACCATATTCAGGTATATGATAGAAATAAGAGTACTCACTTGGTGTACTTGTAGTCTCCTGCAGATCAACAAAATCAATATTCAATAAGAATGCTGGTTACAAACTATAAGCAGCATCCTATAAACCAGGCAAATATTGATAGATAGTTACCAACATCATGAAGGAGAGCAGAAAGTTCCACCTACCATAAATAGAAAAGAAAGAAGCTTAATACTTTAAAAGAGCTGTGAAAAGCTCAAACGGCATATTTACTTATACTCATGCTTATGTCTAAGGATAGTGAGGGGAGAGATAAAGTATCATAAACCAATTTAAGAATCACAAATAAGTAAAATAAAACTGATAATTTTGCCAGCCTAAGTTTTTCTTTGTTATAAGAACATAATTAGAAGACACTTGTTTCTTGAGTCTCCCCTAGGTACAAGCAACAAGAAGCAGATAAGAATCATTGCCCATAATTGCACAAGAACAACACAAATACATAAAAAAAATGTTTTTACAAATTAATTGAATATAAGAACAATGAGAGTGGTTAATTTGGAGGAACATCTTGAAAATTCTAATCTTTTTGGCAAATAATGTTGTTTTTTAACATTAATTTTTTTCCTGAAAATTGGGCATTGAAGCAAGGCTCAATTCATTGAAAACAATTGCACAATGAAAGCACAAAGACATGAATGATTCTTAGCGAAAAGAAACCTCTTTTTTGCAAATTGACTGAGAATATGATACGACCTTATTTTGCATTAGTTAGAGTTGAGTGGTTACACCAGCTGATTAAAGAACTAATTACATTAGGGTTACATTAGTTGCTATATAAGCCTTAGCTTTTTACTGCATTGGGTATGGATGTATTTTGAGAACCTTTCTCCTCTTCCTTACTGAATCTGTTCTTCATCTTCTCCCATTATCTTCTTCTTCTCCACCATTCTGGAGTGAGTACCCACTCGAAGTGGTACCTTATCCGATACATCCTCCTTCGAGGTTGTATCATTGGTGCTTTCATTGAGAGTCTCGGCCTCGCATCCATGGAGGAGTTCGACGCCGAAACTCGACGACAATACCTAGCGGAGTTCGACGCCCAGCATCGTTGGGCAACCATGAACGCCCTATCTCAGCTAACTCAGACCACCACGGTGGCTACCTTCGAAAGCAAAGATTGAAGACTTGATGCGGGGTCAATGGATCTCCGAACTCCTTACTCATCACCTTCTTCATCTTAGGGTTGCAACCGGAGCTCCGGCGAGTTGCTCCCAACTGGGCGATGCGGACACCCTCACGGAAACCTTTGAACTGGTGGGCATCTGCGAAGCACGCGCCACCAACTCTGGCTCCCTCGGCGGACCTCTGAAACCCACTACCATCTCCACCCCAACACCTATGCCACCAGCCATCCCATCCTCAACTCCACCCACCACACTCTTAGCCCCTCCCAAAGCCACTCACATAATCTCCATTCCTCCATCCCCCACTCCCATGACACCACCATCGCCAGTTGCTCCTAAAACCAACCCCATGCCATCCTCTCCTCCATCCCTCAGCCCCACACCACCACCACCACCATCACCGAAGAACCACCCACTCATCTCACCACCTTCCATCTTCCCTCCTTCAGTTCGTTCCCCACATCGATTCTCAGATGATCCTCTCTTATCAAACCCTTCTCCCTTCTCAAATCCACCACCGGACCCACCGGACCCTCCTTCCTATCTTGCTAAATCCTCCAATGATCTTGTGTCGATCTCCCACAACGCCATCGAGCTGTCAAGAGGAAGCATGAAATCGGATTCAGATCTGATTGTCAAGAGGAATGTTGAACCGAGTCCAGAACCAGATCTGAACCCAAAGGAGAAGACGAAGGAGCTGACGAATGCCCAAAAAGAGCATATCAATCGGAGCAATAGAACCCGCAATGTCGGCTCAGCGGCATCATCTGAGAAGCGAGGACCTGCCATCCTCTTGAAACGAAGGTATGATACCATTGATCATTATGTGCATGGTTGGGGGGTTGTTACATGTAGTGGGAATGCTCCAGTTCCTGGTGAAGCACCACATCAGTTTCCTAGTGTTGCTAAAGCTGCAGAGAAGGTTTTCGATGAAATGCCAGGAAGGAATGTGGTTTTGTGGAACCCCATGATTTGTGATCTGATGGAATTTGAATCTAATTCCAAACCAACTCATACAAGTCTAATTCATGATGGTTTGGGAGTGATTGTAGTTGCAAGTACAGCTCTGGCTGATTTTCATCGCAAATGGGGTAAGATTTCTGATGCCAGACAGGTGTTTGAAGAAATGCTCCATAAGAGCATTGTATCCCTTTCAGCAATGACATGTGGTTGTGCAAGCAAGGGCTTCTATATTAAATTGGTGTTGATGTTTTTGGTCAGGCAGAGGGCCTGCATTCATCTCAAGCTTGCACTTTAGAGTCTGGTATGTGTTTTATCAACAAGATGGATGCTTGTGATTTGAGGAACTCAAAAGGACCCTTTCAATCAAAAGACTGTTCTGTGGGCTATCAGATACAATGTGTCCGTTCCTTTTCTGACTTGCAAGGACTTGGGGTTGAATCTATTGATGGTCAAGTTGCTTGGAAGTTTCTTGATCAGTTACATTCTTCTACAGTGGTGTGTATCGTCCGGTGTCAACCCAAGTTAAAAGAAAGGAGTATTGTTTCAGGAAACACCAAGAATTGTGACCTACTGGGAACTCTTGAACTATTCTTAGTGACGTGGGAAAAGATACCGGCGGCTGTTTCCCAGATGTTTGTTTCTGTTGTTCGAGCACCGGCTGTGGTGGGTATAGCAAGCTCGGGTGTGTCTTCGATGAGAACCCTGGGAAGGCTGTTGTTGGATGGAATACTGTTATTGCAGAGTCTAATTCGGAATGGGTTTGGATTGGAGATAGTGGTTGCTACAACTCTGGCTGATTTTTATTGCAAATGGGTCATTGCTGATAGGAGTGGGAAACTTGCCGGGACTATTGTGGATGGAAATGCTTGTGTAATATTCAACGACCAAGCAAATCGTATGATGTTGATTGTTGAGGCATTCAATTATGAAGATTTTGACAAGTTTGCCCAAGTTGGTCTTCCAGGGATCCAATATGGTGGAATGGGTCAGTATGATGGTGGATTGAAGCTCCTGCACCATTATCTTGTAATTCTCCCTGAAATAGAAGGAACATCTAGTGAATACCATGTACACACTGAGATTTGGACAATTGCTGGCAGTAAGACAGTCAAATTGGGGCATGTCACTTCTTTCGGGAATGGAAATTGGTCTGATTGTTTTGATGCATCTATGGAGAAGTATGTTGTAGTTCCTCGTGATTCTTGGTTTACTTTGCATGACCAACTTGAGAGAAAGGCTGCAGATAAAGCATTCGATCAAATGCCTTACAAGAATCTAGTTTTATGGGATACATTGGTTTGTGGTTATGTAGGCAGGGAACATTATCGAGGAGGGTTTGGAGTACCCCAGGAGACGTTCATGGGCTGTCTGAAGCTGAGTATGCACACTGGGATCAGGATGATTCCTGTTTGCAGGAAGTGGTTTGAAGTGATGCTTCAATCTTGCAGGAGGTTCACCGGCACCTTCGACAAGCACGAGGGTGAATCTTACAAAAATGCAAATTCACTAGGCCTAATGCGGATTGAGGAAGGGCTGAGCTGCATGTTTCCATCACTCCTTATCACTATGGAGTCATCAGGTGCAATGGTTGGAATCAACATTGGGAATGAATCCTCGCACTCGCCTTCTACTTCAGACATAGTGTCAATCCTTCATGATCATCAATTTAAGAATGTTTGCTTATACGTTGCTGACAAACCTGTAATGAAGACCCTTGCAACTGCCAGAATAAGGGTGATAATAGGGGTCGTCAAGATCCAGCTACTCAGATCTGGAAGTTCTCAAGCTGAAGCAACAGAAAGGCTTGACAAAAATTTTGCAGTCTTGTTTCCAGACACGAAATTCACCTACAATGTTGTTGGAAATAGAGCTCTCACTGCCAATCCTAATAATGCACCTGATTTTAAGCAAGGAGTGGATCCTTGGGTATACAAGATTTACGAGTTCATGGATGCTTGGGAGTCCTATACTACCATTTCTCAGTGGCAGGATTGTCCATCAGAGAAGGGGACCTGGGAAGACCTCGAGGCGCTTTGTAGGCTCTACCTGATTTCCCACCTTGAGGACAAGGTGGATTTGAAGAGCGAGGGAGTTGATACGACCTTATTTTGCATTAGTTAGAGTTGAGTGGTTACACCAGCTGATTAAAGAACTAATTACATTAGGGTTACATTAGTTGCTATATAAGCCTTAGCTTTTTACTGCATTGGGTATGGATGTATTTTGAGAACCTTTCTCCTCTTCCTTACTGAATCTGTTCTTCATCTTCTCCCATTATCTTCTTCTTCTCCACCATTCTGGAGTGAGTACCCACTCGAAGTGGTACCTTATCCGATACATCCTCCTTCGAGGTTGTATCAGAATAAGACCACTGAGAGTGATTAATTCTAAGCTTTTTGACAAACCATCCTAATGAACTACCAGAACGGAAATCAAAGTGGAACCAATAAGGAAAGTTGCTTACGACTTGAGGTCAGTGAGGATCATGGAGCCCTTCTTCATGGCGAGGGAGAGGCGAGATCAGCGGACCACTGGCGTGGGGCGTGCGTCTTGATCGTCTGCGCCCGCCCGTACGTTAACTCCACAAGCTTCTCCGCCTTCATCCGCCACTGTCCCTCTCCCTCCATTCTCTCTCTCTCAAACTCTCTCTCTCTCTCTCTCTCTCTCTCTCTCTCTCTCTCTCTCTCTCTCTCTTTCTGCTTGAAAATCACGGTGTATATCTGCCCGGATCGGCCCTTGATCCTCATGTTTTCTATTTTACATTTTACATTTTTTTTTGTCTTTTTTTTTGTGTTTTCTAAAATAGAACGGATTAATAATCATCTATTTGAATATATATAAATGTTGATGTTGATATTTGTTCGGTCTACAGATCAAAACATCAACTGTTAATAGAGGCCGGTGACGATTGCAGTGATTCGGAGGAAAGATTAGTTATGTGGATAACTTTTCAGATGAACTCCTTCTTGCTTCCAGAATTGACTTAAAGATTGGACCTCCTATGATCACGTCTCGCTAGAAGAGGGATCTGCAAAGAAATGAGGGTCAGACACCCATGCCCCAGGTAGCCTTCTACCCTTAAGTTAGAGATGCTCCAAATGAAGGGGAGAGCAAGGAGAAGAGTGAGAGAGAATGGTGAGGATTTTTAGTGAGGGTGATGCACGAGTAAGCAATTAGTCTCAATGTCGAAGCTATTAGTCAGCTAGGATCCAGTTGTCTGCCAACTCAGAGATATCAGGGCACCAGCTCTAATACAGTTGGGTACCAGGTTGGAGACAATTAGATGTTAACTTTCAGAATTTTTTGGGTCTTTTGGAGAGCTAATCTTTACCGTCGGATGACGGTTAGTTGATACTTGAGTTTATATATGCATCTATATTCTTTGCTTTCTCTTCATCTTGAGTTCTCGGAGTAATAAAAAAATTTCTCTCTTTAATTGCATTTTATATTGTTTAAATTATTGTTTAATAGTCTAAATACGTAACTAATCAGAATCATTTTCAAACAATGTGTATGAAGTGATCCTATTATGCCCCGACCAGGATTTCAGGCCTTGAGCACGTGCACAGATCGGTTGTAACCAAGTAGAGGCGCACCTCACTCTGGTACAAGGCCTAAGTAAATAAGAACATAGCACAGATAATGAAAACATAATCCAAATAACATGAATAAAATCCAGAGTACTACAGCAGAAATAAAAATAAGGGTTCAGTCACCTTACATAAGTCAAGGCCCTACAAGGGTCCTACAAATAAATCTCACACTCAAAGAAAACATGAGGTCCTCGAACCTCAGCAAAGATATCCCAATCCCTTGCGCAACTCCAGAGTACGAGTTGGTTACTCCTCAATATCTTAAAGAGAATAAAACAAGTGTATGAGTTTTCAGAATAAAAGTCTAGTAAGTACCCTCGCAAGGATCAATAGGAAGTCATGTAATATCAAAAGATAAGCTAACAGCAAGCAAATCAAAGAACATGACCGATCAATCAAGTGGGGACCACGCCCCGCACTATCTATCATCTAAGAGTCTTAGACCTACCACAAGACTAGCAACGGTAGGGACCCCTAACACATCGACAATCTCAAGCTCTGGAAGAGAATTCCAAAGGAAACTTAGGAAGCATCCCGTCGGCACCATCATCACCTCGGTGGAAAGCGACCCTCCGATTCGCGAGTGCAGATGGCGCTCTACCTCTCTGCACGCGGCTCCATTAATACGACCTGAAGAAACGAATCAATCCCACTGACGGGTTGGACAACAAGAGTATCCTTCCTCTGGCATAGAAAGCCAGAACGCCAGGGTGTCCTCGGCCTTGGACGTTATGCAACGGAGCCCCCAAGCTCCACTGATCTGGGCGGAAGGATATAACTCGACTGAAGTATACTTATCCGGTCAGAGCATGAGCTCACGTGTTTCCACGGCCACTTATCGATAAACAGATTGGTATACTTAGTGAATGCAGCCACATAACAAGGGATGCCAACATTCCAAAAATCAACATACATACTCAAATAGGAATCTAACTAGTCAAGGAAACAAGTATGCATGTATATAATTAGCAAACAATGATCCAGGCAATCAAGGAGAACATGACAGCAACAACATCAAAAGTACTCAAACCTAAGTGGAACATGGCAACAACAAATCCAATAAACACTCTGTAGAGTGGGTACTAGGCAGAAGTAACTTACCACTATCAAGGATGTCTGGAATCACGCAAGACTCCCTCCTGGCGTGTCTCCATACTCTACGTCGATATTTGGTAATAGAGTCTATGTTAGCAATGATAATCGCTCATAAACCCTAGATGCACATGTATGATCCACTAGTGGATCAGCCTAATCAAATGGGCCCACTTAATCTATTGACCATGACTAGGCCTAACCTTACTTGTATCCTAATATGAATTTATTATTAAATGACTAAACTCAACCAAAGAGTTGTCAGACTCTAGTGGTTAAGGTCCTTTATTGTGGTTGTGGAGTCTTGGGATCAAATCCCAACACCCACGATTTATATTTCTTTTTGTGTAATTGCAACTTGATTAGACCCAAGTCCTATTTGATTTGATTAACCTAATTCTTTAGGTTGACTCGACCCAACTCATTAGCCTATTAACATTTAGTCCAATCCATTGGACTTGGTTAAACCCAATTACTCCACCTTTTTAATTTGATCCAGTTAATTGATCCGAGCTTGATTGCATCTAACCAACTAATATTGCTAGAACCAACCAAATCAATCTCTTTGATTTGAACCACTTAACCATTTCCAAACTGACTTGACCAAGCCTGATCAGTTTTGTTTTTAAAATTTCACACTCAACCTAACCAATTTGGAGTTCGTTAGACCCAATCCATCTAACTTGAAGTTGATCAAACTCAAACCATTGAAGTTGATCGAACCCAGCTAGGTTGGTTAAACGTAACCGTAACCCTTTAAATAAACTACATCTAACTCAGTTAACCTGTTGAGCCCAACCTATCACCTTCCTCTGGACAGAGTCCCGCTGGCGCAGGGGTGGCGCTCCGGCCTTGCGCGGCAATCACCAGCGGTGAACGAGTGGGTGACCGTCCTGAGAGCTTCAACGTCTGCGGGTGGCATGCGCACCACGAGGGTCTCCCCGGGTAGGGATGGTCGGGTTCCTATCCTCCGCTCATTGGAGTACAAAAGCTTCAATCGAATCCCCTCTCCATGACGTGCGGCTTTACGACAGTAAGTGGATAGAGGTTTCGGGGGCTCCTGACGGCGTCTACCCCTCACCATGCATGCATGATGCTCATCGAAGAATAAAAGAGAAAAAGGGACTCACTGGAACACAGTCGTTCGTCGAGTTCCTCGCGGTGGAGTTCCTCTGTTGTTCCCGTGCTTCTTCGGAGATGGTCATGACTTCCTAGAGGACAGGGTACCAACGCGCTTCCTCGTTAGGAAGAAGGAACCAAGAGATTGAAGTTATGGAACTCCGGCGAGGCACCACTACCACCCCACCGGACTTCCCATGACTTACAGTGACAAACGCTTACCAGACGCACGCCCCACAGAACTCGGCTTCCTCGGTCCTCCTTCTCCTCTGATCATGGTCGTTGGAGGACAGTGTCTCTCCCTCTCTCTTGATCTCTCACTATCTTTGTTGGGACGATGGCGGCTGTGGCTAAGGTTCGAGGACCGACAACCTTTATAGGGGCTCACGGTGGAGATATAGGTGAATAGGGATCCCGTTGATCGGGCGCGCAATCTTCTCCTGTCCAAAGTTGTCCGGTCCGGTGATTATGGAGGAGGGGTTATCGTCAAGTGGCGCGCACTGGCGGAGAGGACGTCGGCTTTGCCTTGCAACTAGTTTCTCTCTGGCGGACGACCAAGATCAGTTGCATGGCCCGATGATCAAATTTATCCCCCACTTGTGCCTCGTGATCGAGACGACCCCAGATGGACGACATAAGGCATTTGTATGGAATCCAATGGTGAAGATCATATCATAAATCCTCGGATCCACCAGCCGCTCAGATGAATGGTCCAGATCGGTTGGGGATGAACTGTTCGATTCGATCGCTTCGTCTCGAACTTAAACGAAAACCCTTGATGAAAAGCCTGGATCGATTCCATCTGATGGAATGGATTGATCGGCTCGGATCAACTTCCCTGCCTAGAACTGAAGACACCTCAACAGATGAGCGCCTTAGATTTGCCCACATAGTAGGAATACACGCACCGTTGTCTTTGCAATGAAAATGGACAGCTAGATCATGCCTCGAGATTGGCACGATCTCATCTCCTTTAATCCCAACCGTTCCACCTCTTTCCTTGCATAGTTCTATGGGTGTTTTGCATGTAGTCCCTACCTTTTTAACACCTTACATGAAGGTCCCTCCCTCTGAGAAGGATACAATTCTTGTTAAGTCCTCAACTTTCCTTAAGTTACATTTAGGTCCTTAACAACCCTAATTTACCCTAATTAGGGCATTAACCCATTAAGTCCCTCTCTTATATAAAGTCCATCTAATTCCAATATGGGGAGTTTCTTTAATTAACTTAATCAATTAAAGAATATTTAGAAATTATTTATTCTATAAAATCTTGAATTTTACAGATCCAATTTTTTTCATTGGTTCAGATTCAGGTGAAGACCAATGGAACAGTCCCCGGAGAGCTGGCGTCTCCTACGTTGACGTCGTCGAAGGAAGAGAACCACCCTTCCTCAATGCGACGCTCACGACACCACACACACCAGCAGAGGAGAGCGAGGACGAACGCGACTGGGAGGACGTTCACTACAAGCGCCAACGGCGTCCCAACACCCCTCGGCGAGGAACCAGCCCGCGACGGCCGGAACCAAAGAAAGACCAACAACGACGCTCACCACCCATAGTACAAACGGCGGAGGGGCCCATCCAAGTATGTGGCCAATGTCTCTTACCTGGACACAAGGCCGACGAATGCAGGAGAGCCCTCACCTGCAGACGGTGTGGTGGAACCGGGCATCGAGCTGCAAGATGCACGGAGACCAGGAAGAATGCACTCCAGTGGCGCTCAGACTGGTCCCGAAGAGTCTCAGCCTCGAGCAAGCGAAAGAAGATCAATGAAGGACCACCACGGAGAAGCACAACAGAAACTAGGCGAACTGCACCGCCGGAGAAGAAGAACAGGGCCACCGTGAGAACAGAAACCAAACAGCACCACCTCTCTGTCCCAATAGTAGTGAGATGGTTCTAGGTAAGGAAGCAATGAAGACATACACCATCGTCACCATCACGAAGGTGCGTGAAGGTATGGTGACAAGCGGCATTCTCAGCGCCGCCCTGCAAGACGCCCTTGGCCGGAGAGAGGGATGGTGCTCTAAGCAATTCACCAACGGGCAATATATCGTTGAATGCCCCTCGCCAGAGGAGGCCAGAGAGCTGGAGAAGGTTGGAGTCATTCACCTACCCAAGTTCAGCATAACCTGTGAGCCATACACACCAGACATCGACGCGACGGGGAAGGCGGACGGAGAATGCAGATGGGTGGAAGTCAAAGGAATGCCACTCTTTTGTTGGCACAGAGATGTGGCCGCCAGACTACTGAAGCCTATAGGGGACCTGATCCGCATAGATGAACGTGGAACGGCCTTCGCCAATGTTATCCGGGCGGCGCTTCGGATCCGCAACGGCGAGGAACTTCCGACCGTCATCAACCTCAATGCAGGCACCAGGAAATACACCCTTTACGTAAGGTTGGAAAGAGGGCAACCACGTCTTCCCTGGGATGAAGGAAACGAGAAGCTGGAACCACCACTGATAGCTCCGGTAACCACCTCGCCGGGAAAGGATTCTCGTCCACCCCCTAACCAGGGAGGCGATCAGGGACCATCAAAGCCGCGTGCAACGCGAGAGGAGAAGGGCAAGGGCATCTTGATAGAAGAAGCAGCGATTAGGGACAAAAGAAAGCACAGGCCACCGGGAGGCATCATTATCCGGGAAGATGACCGGAGCACGGCGACGTTGGGATACACGGGGGCTCGTTCGGACCGACCGTACGATCGCCAGCAACCAACGGACAATAGAGGGGAACGCATGCGTACGCAGAGGCCACAGAGTGCAGGGAAGGACAGCGACGGCGTGGCAGCGGCGGCAACAGGGTACAGAGGCGCGGCTGAGGGTGACCGGGTACGGAGATTGACTACCAATCTCGACGTTACACCGGTACCAGCTGGGCCCCGCTCAGGGTGCACAAGAAGTGCACCAACGGGAAACGGACCACCCAATGCCAGCAAGACGCGTGGCGAAGGTGGGCCCCGCACTGAAGATGGGTCTACAGAGACTCGTGGGCTTGACCATGGGCTGGAGATACCCGACCTGCCCTGCCCGAATGGGCCCAATCACACTAATCCGTGCCCAGAAGTGGTTTCAGCCCACTCAACCAGCCCAGCAGCTAATGTAATGCCCATTACTAATATAAATGAAGGCCCAAAAAGCCATTTCTATTACTTAGGGTTCCAATCAGCTATGGAGCAAAATATTGAGAAGAATAACTATAATTTAACCGAACCAAAATCGTCATCCCACAATGAATACAAGCGCTCACACTCGACATTACAAAAATGACTCCAAGATTAATTAGAGGAGAATGGCAACTAATCACAGAAGAAGCTTGGTCTCTCTTGGCCGGAAAAGATAACAACCCCTTGGAAGCACTTGACTCATCTACCCCCCCTGAGGGCCCAAGGGAAGGAAAACAAAAGGAGGCCCCCCCTCCGCCAAAAACCCGAGGCCGACCACTGAAAATCAAGCCAGATGACACAACAAAAGGAAAACAGGCGCCAACACCTAGCAAACACAAAAGAAAGGCAAACGATGATGAAACAGAAGGTATGTCCTCTGACTCATTTCCTGTACCGCTAACCCTGGCTACATGGCCTGACAGGAACATGATCACCACGGCACTCAAGGTGGGGGTTGACATACAACAAATAGGGGATGACAACCTCACTTACTTGTCACATATGAGACAGCTCGAAGCTGAAAGGGCTGAAGAGACAACCAAGGGAGGCAAATAAGCCACTGCTGGAGCATTCCAGATGGGCCTTCATTTGGTAATCTTATGAAGCTCATCACATGGAATGTCAGAGGGTTGGGAAAATGCAAAAAGCGTTATCTTGTCCGGGATTTTTTACAACTCCATCAGGTCGATGTTTTTTGCTTGCAAGAAACAAAGATTGCATTGATGGACAACTTCACATGGAGATCCATAGGGGGCTCCACATATGACGCATACCATCTATTACCGGCAGAGCAAACAAGAGGAGGATGCTGCATTGGGTGGAATAGTGGCAAATACAGTGCCATTACCAAATATGTGGACAATTTCTTGATAACGGTCATCCTGGAACAACAACACACCAAGCACAAATGGATGCTCACAACAGTCTATGGGCCCTGTGAGAGACAACAAAAAGGACCTTTCTGGGAGGAACTAATAGCAATCAGATCACGGTGGAATGGACCATGGATTATAGGGGGAGACTTCAATGCTACAAGAACATCAGGGGAACGAAACCAAGGGACGCAGGCTGCTACGGACACAGAAGGGTTTGACCATCTCATAAGTACCCTGCAACTATATGATCCACCACTCCATGGGAAGCAATATTCATGGACAAATGGAAGGGCCCACCCGACCATGGCAAGACTTGATCGCTTTCTTCTCACAACGGAATGGCTAGACAGTTATACTAATCTGTGGCAAACGACCTTACCAAGAGCTCTTTCACCGGTATGCCTTGAGTGTGGTCAACATGATCCTCGCAAGAGCTCTTTCAGATTCAACAGAGAATGGGCGCACAGAGATGATTTCTGGCCGATGATCAAGCAGTGGTGGGAGGAAAGCTCATTTGATGGAACTGGGGCCTACATCATAGCCAAGAAATTGCAACTCATAAGGGATAGAATTAAAAGGTGGAGTCGGGAGTTGAAGCAACAATCCACACAATAAAAAACGGAGATGCTCACTAAAATGGCGAACTTTGACAAACTCCAGGAGGAACGAGAACTGGAGCAACAGGAAAGCGAGGAATGGATTACATTGCAACGAGCTTATGATGATTCCATAAGGGCTGAGGAATCACATTGGAGACAATGCTCCCGAATAACATGGCTGAAAGAAGGAGACAACAATACTAAATTTTTCCACGCTGTTGCCAATCAGCGCAGGAACAAAAACTGGATTCGGAGCATCACATATCAACAACAAACTATTACCACGGAGAAAGACATTGCAACTGCTTTCACTAACCACTTTCGTGGCATCATGGGCACAAAACGTGACTCCCACTATAGTATGAATTGGGACTACCTATTCTCGGACAGGGAGAGGTTGGACCTACAGCACCTGGAACACCGCTTTACGGTGGAAGAAATTCATGGAGCAATTCAAGAACTCAATCCAGATAAGGCCCCTGTTCTTGATGGATTCCCCATGAGCTTCTTTCAAGGGGGATGGGAATTCATAAAGGGGGATATCCTTAAATTGTTCAATGACTTCTATGATGGCAACACTGAACTAGAGAGAATCAACTGGGCAAACATAGCACTGATACCAAAAAAAGAAGCACCACAAAAGATAAAGGACTACTGTCCAATCAGCTTGATAAACTGTTCACTAAAGATCATCACGAAAGTTCTGGCAAATAGGCTCCAACCAGTAATGAACTCTCTGATTGACGAAGCACAAACAACGTTTATTAAAAGGCGATGCATCCATGATAATATTATCGCGGCTGAGGAAGTCATACACAGAATGAAGGTTCGGGGGCAAAATGGGGTCATCCTAAAAATTGATTTTGAAAAGGCTTTCGACATGGTTTATTGGGAGTTCCTGTTGGAAGTCTTAACAACAAGAGGTTTTGGCCCGCGGTGGGTAGCATGGATCAAGGCTATACTACACTCCTCAAAATCAAGTCTCCTCATAAATGGGCGATAGGCGAGCTACATTCGCCATCAAAAGGGACTTAGATAGGGGGACCCACTCTCTTCATTACTATTTGTCATTGTAACAAACGTCTTTAGTGCTATGTTGAACAAAGCAGTTCTGCCAACATCTACAATGGCTTACAATGTGGACCGAGGGTGGAAGACCAAATCACCTCACTGCAGTATGTTGATGACTTACTAGTAGTCTGTTCTGGAAATGAGGAACACCTAAGAAATCTAAAGCTTATATTCTATCTTTATGAAGGTCTCTCGGGTCTCCGCATCAACTGCCATAAAAGCTCGATCACACCAATCAGCATGTTAGATAGTGACGCGACAGCAAGGGCAAGCATGATGAACTGTACAGTAGAAAAACTCCCAATCTAATATCTTGGCATTCCAATATCGGGCTCAAAACCACAAAAGGATGACTGGCTCCAGCTAATAGATTTGGTTAAAGCATGAATTGGCACTTGGAAGAGCAGATTACTCTCCCTTGGGGGTAGGATTACCCTCCTCAACTCGGTACTCTCGGCAATCCCAAACTACTGGTTGTCGATATACCAAATGCCAGAATGGGTACTTAAACGCATTGATAGCCTTAGAAGAGATTTCTTATGGCAAGGCCCAGAAATGCAAGCTAGAAAACACAGGTTGGTCAATTGGAAGAGATTATGCAGGCCCAAGGAACATGGAGGATGGGGCATCACCGACCTAAAATGTTTCAACACGGCAATGATAGGCAAATGGTGGTGGAGACTACTAACGGGGCAAGCAGGGGTATGCACCAAAATCATCAAACAAAACTACTTCCGTAACGCATACATCAACCCCCACAAAAAAACTCCTCACTGCGCCTCCTTTTTCTGGAAAGGGATTAGCGCCCAATGGAAGACAATAGAACCAGGCATTACAATCAATGTTGGGAAATGAGACACAATAAATTTCTGGCATGACAAATGGATGGATGGGCAAGATCCGGAAAGCCATTGCACTACCCTACAGCACCTGATCAAAGATCACACCATATCTCTCCAAGCAGCAAGGACCCTGCTACAAAGGGGGGACTTTATCCTCAAACAAGGACCTCTTGACAGAACAGGAGTCAGGGAATCGGAAAGCCTTGTGGCTGCCATAGAAGTACCTACCACAAACAAGGAAGATGAACGACGATGAAAGCTGGGGACAAATTCTTCCTTCTCAACAAAATCGCTATACACCCTCATTGTGAATGGAGGGATGCGCAGTGGCTTCCCGAATAGCCTATGGAAGTTACCATGCCCTAAAAAGCAAAAGTTGTTTGCCTGGGTAGCGTGGGACAACAAACTGCTCACCCTAGATAATTTGGCCAAACGGGGATGGAATGGGAATAAAACTATATGCTACCTATGCAATGAAGCGGAAGAGACGGTTGATCACCTCCTTATCACATGCCCTCTGACTAAGCAAATATGGGAACACTTCTGCTCACTCTTCAACCTCGGGGGACACCCCCATTCCACAAAGGATATCTGGGGCATCCACAACCTGGGGAAAAGGCTCCACAAAGATGCACGCATGGGATGGAACTTGGCAACCATTGCCATAACCCGGAGTACCTGGCTTGAAAGAAATCAACGATGCTTCCGTAATAAACGTCGCGTTTGTTTAGGAATTATCCGAGGTATAAAATTTCTACTTCTTTCTTGGTTTGATGCAGCCAATGCCACCAAAAAGCTGAAGCTTGGGCCAATGGAATCCATGCTTAAAGGGAGCCTGACCCTTGACCTGGCAGACCTAACGGGTGGAACAAGGGAAGGAGACGATTTTGAGGACGCACTCAAGGGCAGCTACCAAATAGGTGAAAGAACACCCCACATGTACCGGGACACCCCGAAAAATCGTACATAGCTAACCACTATGTACACTATCTACACCATGTAACCTCAAGCAATACTCAAAAAATGAACGTGGTTTATCCACTTTTTCAACAAAAAAAAAAAAAAGATAAACAAGATTATTTTCATATTATGACATATTTTTGACAAATATATAGTTTCTTTTCAAAATATTTTTATTTTTTAAATTACTTTTAAAATTACTCTTAATTACACCGCCCACTCTGATATCATTTTTCACTCCTAATATCCTCTTTATTCTCAGTCACAAAAGAAAATAAATATAATCCAACCACTAATAATTCATCAATTCTAAACTTTTCTCACAAAAAAATAAAATTATAAAAATAGATTAACATTAAAAAGTTTTCCATAATGAAAATACGTCTAAAATTATACTCAAATCCAATTTATTTTATACAAAATATATTTCAATTAGATACTAGTTATTAGTATCAAAACTTTTTGGAGTGATATATTGCAATCTTAATAATAGTGCCGTCCATGATCCATCTACTTGCATTGAAACCCTTTCACTCAAAAACAATGGAAGTCATTTTCTAACTAAAAGGTAGACCATTTCAATGAATAAATAAATAAATAAATTTTATTATTTTTTGGCATATATACACTCACAAAACTTTATAATTTGCAATTATAATAGTACACAATAAAACAGTTTTTTATACCTTCAAATACCTCTATGCCCTCCATTTGTTGACCAATAACATAAAACAATAATATAATAATATTTTATAGGGAAATGCATGGAAGAAACAAATGAATAATTGACAATTGTACACGTTAGGGATAGCAGTATGAAGCTTCGTGGCAACATACTTTGTTAGTTCTTGCTCTCTTCCAACCAACCTTTTGCAACCAAGCTGTTGCTAGAATAGCTCTCGCCCAAGCTCTCGCCCTCAGCCTCTCTTCTCCGATTAGCTTCTCCCCCACTTGCAATGGCGAGTGGGGGTGGAGTCCCTGGAAGAGGGAAATCGTTTGCTCGTGCTGTTTCTGGAGAGCCAACTGAGAAAGTCTTTGGTAATGAAACAATTAATCTCAAGGAAAATCTAGACAGACTGAGAAACCTTCAACATCAACGCTACAAACCTACTGAGCAATTCCAATCAAAAATGTATGATCGAATGCGCACTGCCCTGTATGGCAAGTTCTTGGGAAAAGCACTACCTTTGGATCAAATTCGAACGGCACTGACCACTCTCTGGAGCGGATTCGGAAGCTTCTCTGTCTCAGACTTACCAAATGGGTTTTATTATATCAGATGTGAAACACTGGAAATGGTGGACAAAGTTCTTTGGGGAGGACCGTGGACCGTCGCTGGGATGGTGCTGCAACTCATCCCTTGGAGAGAGAAGTTTCAACCCGCCTTCGAGAAGCTTGACACGGCGGCGGTTTGGATTGAACTCCATCACCTCCCAATGGAATACTGGGAACCTGAAACATTAGAAGATTTGGGATCCCTTATTGGACAAGTTTTGAAAGTAGATGAACGCACCTTAAAGGCTGATTCAATCATCATGAATGAAGGTCGCTCCAGATATGCTCGTCTTTGTGTTGAATTGGATCTGTCCAAGCCGTTACAAACAGGTATCTGGGTGGGAGAAGGAGAAGATGAAACCTTGGTTGCCATCCTATATGAGAGATTACCATCCTTCTGTTTCCGATGTGGTATGATAGGTCATACTGTCAATGCTTGCACTTTAATTCCCTGTAGCTCTGATCAAGGCAAGGGAACTGAAGCTCCTTCAGCCACCAGTCATGCTGATGAGATTCAGGCCATGCAACTTGATGGTTCACAACAGGGAGAAATGGAAACACAACAACAACAGCCAAATCAGAAGGAAAAAGGTAAAGGGGTGCAAGATGTTTGTGGAATATGGGCGACAGTGGGTCCTTACCGCCGTACCGGCCGTGGTCGGAGCTCCGGTTATCATCCTCGCTACCAAGAGGAGAGAAATCAGAAGAACACCTGGCCAAAGGAACCGACTGGTAACCGACACGTCACTAACACAAATAACCCTCGCTCTACACGTGGTGGGAGAGGGGGGATGGCTGGGAGATGGAGTGTTCTACCTCGGGATCAGGCTTCTGATCATATTGATGACTTATCTATGGAGCCAGCTTTGATCCCAAATACAAACCCTAACAGAGAGATGATCATCAACACCAAATCCAAATCCGATCCCTCTTCGTCAGCAGAGGGTGGGCAGGTAGGAAAGGTGAATTTGGCCGTTGGGAAACCTCTATCCGATGTGATGCCAAGCTTACCGTTGCCTACCACTGATCTTGTGCTGGATCGGACTGTCAGAGAAGAGATGAATAGCAATCCCAACACCTTTCGGCTTATCACATCTGTCAGCAAAGACAATTGTCCTTTGTTACTTGAAAGTGGAGGTTCTGGCAATCAAG
This sequence comes from Dioscorea zingiberensis, assembly GCA_026586065.1. Classification (NCBI taxonomy): domain Eukaryota; kingdom Viridiplantae; phylum Streptophyta; class Magnoliopsida; order Dioscoreales; family Dioscoreaceae; genus Dioscorea; species Dioscorea zingiberensis. The sequence goes on from CM048823.1 coordinate 45,788,936, forward strand.
ACCTTCCCGTAGATGCTCATGACTGTCTGGTGGCTAGAATCTCACAAGCTCTCAAGGAAAAGGCCAAGGAACAGTCAACATTTTCTCAGCCTATGGAAGAGGAAGTCCAAGGGGAAACCAACAATTCTCCCATCCTTGATGATGATATGCCACTTGTGCATTTCCAAAATGATGCAAAACAAGCAGCACTATCAAGGAGAAGCAAAGTCAAAGCTAACAACTCCTCCAAAAAAGGGCGTCTTGAATGCCCCTCAGATGAATCTTAATCTTATTCCTCTTTGGATTGAATATTTGCTACTAATTCAATTATCTTGTTTATGGATTGTTTCAAAATATTGTGTTGGAACTGCAGGGGCACCTCAAATCCCAGGAAAACCAACAGAATTAAATCGATCATGAGATCAATGCATCCTGATATCATTTGTTTGGTGGAGACTCGTGCTGATGAGGAACGGGCAAGAAGATTTTGTGCAAAATTCTCCAGAACATGGGAATGGGCTATCATACCTGCCCAAGGTATGTCAGGCGGCATTATCACCCTCTGGAAACAGGGGGTGGGCAAGGTGACCCCTATTGCTCATTCTCGATTCTCATTGCACTTAATTTTATCGACTGACAAACCTAAACATTGGATTTTATCTGTGATATATAACTCACAAAATCTCCATATTCAAAAAAATCTGTGGCATGATCTGACAGCCTTATCCACACTTAACTTGCCTTGGATTTTATTAGGTGACTTTAATGCAATACTTAGTTCCATGGATCATAGGGGAGGTAATTTTGATTATTACTCTCTTAAATGTAGGCATTTCAATGACTTTGTAGCAAATAACCAATTATTTGACTTGGGTTTTTTTGGCAGTCCATATACCTGGTGTAATAATCAGAGGGGTCTTGCCAGAAGATGGGCCCGTCTTGATAGATTCTTAGCCAATAATGATTGGCTTCTAAACTTTGATTCATATTGTACCAAACATTTACCTAGAACATTCTCTGATCATAACCCCATATTCTTATCTGCAAAGCTTTTCTCCCACCATAAAAAGAAAATATTTCGCTTTGAGAATTACTGGTTTGAATATGAGAATTGTCACCAAACTGTTTGTAGAGCTTGGAATCATAATGCTAATGCCTCCCCTATGCATGCTTTTTCTCATTCTATTGCCCACACTAGGTTTCAGTTATCCAAATGGAATAAAGATGGGCTATCCTCCTTAGATAAGGCTATAACAAAAACAGAGGCTGATATATCCTTGCTAGAATCCTCTGAAAATTCCAGTGGCTATTCAGATCTTAATAATCTTACTCTCAGGGGATTATATAACAAGCATGCAGCTCTGTTAAGACAAAATACCCTTCGTTGGGCCCAAAGAGCTAGAATGCTATGGCTAAAGAATGGAGATTATAACACAACATTTTTCCATAAGCAAGCCAGGATTAGGGGACATAGAAACAAGATATCTGCTCTCCTTGATGATCAAGGAATTATTCACACTGATCAACATAACATTGCAGAACTGTTTACTCAATTTTACACTAATTTATGGACTTCATCATCAAATGTTGTTAATCTTGAAGACTTAGCTAGGAGTTTGCCAAATGATCTACCTTTACTTTCAGAATCTGACAGGAATATGCTCTCCAATCCCTGTTCTCCTGGGGAGATTTACCACACCTTGAAATCCATGGCCAAAGGAAAAAGCCCTGGGCCCGATGGATTCAATGTGGAATTTTATTTATTTTATTGGGAGGTGATTAAAGATTCTCTGATCACTGCCATTGAATACTTTTTTCAAACTGGACATATTCCTAACTCTTGGGGCAGGACTTATGTAGTTCTGATTCCCAAAAAGGAATCTCCAAACAGAGTCTCTGACTTTAGACCTATTGCATTATGCAATGTATGTTACAAGATTATAACTAAAATGTTGAGTAACAGACTTAAAAAGGTCATGCATAAACTCATTGGTGCTGAACAGAGCGGATTTCTAGCTGGTAGATCAACTGCTGATAATATAATAGCTGTTCAAGAAATAGCTCATTCCTTAGAATTTGATACAAAATCTCTCCCCAGGATGATTTTAAAAATTGATGTGGAAAAAGCTTATGATGCTTTGGAATGGAACGCCATCCTCGCTACCCTCAAAGTGATGAACTTCCCTGACATTTGGATATCTTGGATAAGATCTTGCATTACTTCCCCTAGTTTCTCCTTTCTAATTAATGGACAACCCACTAGATGGATCTCTAGTCAAAGAGGCATTAGGCAAGGAGATCCTTTATCCCCCTTTCTTTTCTTATTAGTCTCTCAGAATCTCACTGCACTCTTGAACCATGCAATGAATCTATCCTTAATCTCTGGGTTTGATAATAGACTTAGCAATAATTTCAATCATCTTATGTTTGCTGATGATCTTATTATCATTACCAGAGCTTCTAGATCAAATGCCAGAAATTGCAAATTATGCCTTGATATTTTCAGAAATCTCACAGGACAAAAGATTAATCCCTCCAAATCCACAATACATTTACCATCCTGGTGCAATAGAAGGATTAGAGCATCCATTGAATCAATTTTGGAGATGAGAATTGGCACATTTCCATTTAAATACTTAGGGGTTCTAATTTCTCCAAAGAGAATTCCTCTACAGCAACTAAACTCCCTTGTAGACAGAACCAAACACAGCCTGACTACCTGGAATCAATCTTCCATATCACTAGCTGGTAGAGCCATTTTAGTAAACAGTACACTTATGTCTATTCCAATTCATACACTATCCTGTTACCCAATTCCAGACTCAATCTTAGACTTGATTTCCAAGTTGGCTAGGGGCTTTCTTTGGGGAAATGGTAATGCTGGTGGGAGTTTCCATGCCATCAATTGGACTACTACTACACTTGAAAAATCTGAGGGAGGTTTGGGCATCCGAAATCTAAAGTTTGCTAAAATTGCACTTATGACCAAAGTAATTTTTGCTATTCTTAACAAGGAAGAAAAACTTTGGGTCAAAATCTTACAACACAAGTATGGTACTTTTAATCCTTGGTCCAACCCCCAATTAACTTCTGGATCCTGGTTCTACAAAATGTTATACAAAACTGCTTTGAGTATCAGGTCCAATCTTTGGATCAATGTATGTAATTCTGAAAATACCTCCTTTTTCAGTGATCCTTGGATTTTTGACATACCATTATCCTTAAAACCTACATATCTTAACATGGATATGCCTCTGGAAACCTTAAACCTTAATCACTTTGTAATTGGAAATCACCTTGATCAATCAGGAATCACTCATTGTTTTGGCAATTTCCCTGATTGGAATAGACTATCTAAATTGAAGATCAGCACTCTTGGCCCCAATCATTGGGTCTGGATGCCTAGCACTCAATCTGCAAATATTCCAAGGATAGTTTATAGACATTTAAATCAGAATCAATACTCTGATGCTGATAATTGGAGGGGTTGGCAGAGAATATGGAAACTACCAATAGCACCAAGAATTAAAACTTTTCTTTGGAGGCTATTCCATGGTAAACTTCCAACATTTTCATTACTTAATAGTTTAAACATTGGAACTCAAACTCAATGTCCTTTGTGTGGCCTGTGCAATGAAACATTGGAGCATATTATATATTCATGTAGAATATCAAGACAATGTTGGGGACTAGTTTCTGAATACACTGGAATTAATTGTGATGACATTAACAACCTGGTGGAAGGAGAATGGCTATTGATCCCTAATTCACAAGGAGGGACTAGATCCAAGAATATATTTTCACAAGCTCTTATGGCCAATTGTGCATGGAGTGTATGGAAACATCGGTGTGAAGTGGTTTTTCAAAGCATAAGAAGATCTCCACAGCAAATATACCAACAAGCTCTATCAAACACAAAAGAGCATTTCTGGAGGTTTCAAGGCAGACTCAGGGAGTTTTTAACTAATTCAGTCAACAATTTTATGATTACTATATTTAGTGATGCTTCCTGGGTTGCTGAAAATTACTCTTGTGGAACAGGTTTTTTAGTATTGCAAGGCTATGACACTGTTCTCCTTGCTGGATCATCAACCACAACTGCAGACTCAAGCCTACAAGCTGAAACTTTAGGAATTGGCAAAGCCATTGAACAGTGTAGGAGAAGAGGCTATGAACCTGACAAAGTTTACACGGATTGCCCAGAGGCATTAAAGCTGTTGACAACTGTTACAAACAAAGACAACTGGAGATTACAGTCAGAGACTCAACTGATTATGAACACTATCCGACAAAATGGTCCGATGGAGATACTTTACTGCCCTCGCGAGCTCAACCTGGTTGCTGATTCCTTAGCCAACCATGGACGAAACAATCCCCAGCTTTCACTCTTTCATCAAGGCATTGACAAACCATACTGGCTTGAAGACATTTTGAAGGCAGCAGGGCTGCATTTTGGCTGACAACATAGATAGCTCTTTGCTTATACTAAGTTTTTTCTAATTAGCTTCAATAGCTCTTTTCTGTCAAAAAAAAAAAAAACATACTTTGTTAACTTATCCATTGACCAACTATCCCAAGATGTTCCAAAATATCAACCAAACTTTTTGAAATAAAACAAAGTCACAAAGCTAGTTTTCTATGTAAGAACATTGTATTACACGCTCACAAAGGACTTTGCTAACCATGGCTATCAAAGAAAGCACCTCTAACTCTAGTCTCAAGAAGGAGAAAAAGGAGAAGAAGGAGAAAAGAAAGAAGAAAACAAACACGAAGGGGAATTTTGTTTTTTCTAAATTTTTATTTAAAATTTTAGGATCTCGAAAGAAAAATCAGACAGTGCCGATGAATGTTGCAATGGAAGGGGAGGTGGTGGTGACAACTCCAATTGAGAAGGTGAGTTTATGATTAAGTTGATGTTCTATAAGATATATTGTTCATTGCTCTATTTGTTTGATCTTGAGTTAATCGAAAAAATTCATGTTTAGAAAAGTATTTAAATAAATTTTGATTTGTTACTATTGTATAGTTCCATAATTCAATCTTAAGTTTAGAGAGATATTATCTTTTATCTCATTGATTTGGAGTGGCACTATATTAAAATAAAGGGAAAATTTCAAAAAAAATCTATGTGGTTTCACCGATTTGCAACTTAAGGAAAGTGGTTTTTTTTTTCTTAAAAAAAACTTGTGGTTTGTTCCGTTAACAAATAAAGGAATAATCGTCAACACCATCTGATTCAGTTTACGAGGTATGATGTGGCATAGGTAATTTGGTCAAATCACACAAAAAAGATGACATGGCATAAAAAAATTATTAACCCATGTTCATCTTCTTCCTCTTCTTCAATTTGAGCAGCCATCAACCATCTCAAAGAAATGATCTAGAGCCTAATTACTCAAGGCAAGTAGAAAAAATGAAATCTTTATATCAATCCCGACAAAGAAATGCCTCTAAAACTCAAACACCTCTGAAACAACAATATTTAAATCTCTTACTAAGGGGCTATCCAAGCTTTTTTTTTTTTTTGAGTAAAACCCTAAAATAGACATGAAGCCTTGATGGCATTAACACAAGCAAAGCTCAAAGAAAAGAGGGAATCAAGATCGGGAAGCATTTCACCCTAGTAATAACAAAAATCAATGAACACCCATCGAATCATGCCTCCGTGAGAGGGAATCGATCTAAGTAGACAAAGTCGGCGATAAATTGAAATTGGGGGTGAGGATGGGAAACAAGGGCGGACTTAGAAGAAGATGGGGGTGGGAGAGAGGAGGGAGGGCGGCGGCGGTGACGCATCGATGGGGGATTGGAGAGAGAGGATAGGGTTAGGGTTTAATTAATAAGAGTTTAGGTTTTACTTAACTAGTTAATTAGATTAGGATTAGAGTTAAAATTAGGGTTATAATTTAATTAATTATAATTTAAGTGATTTGACAAAAATACCCACCTTGCGTCGGCAAGAGTTAACACAGATTGTGATTTTTCCTCTTTTTGTTAACTGGAGAAACCACAGGTTTTTTTTAGAAAAAAAAAAACCACTTTCCTTAATTTGCAAATCGGTGAAACCACATAGTTTTTTTTTGAAATTTACCCTAAAATAATAGGTGGATTTGTTTCCCCGTTGTTGTTTATATGAAAGGTGTAATTTGTTTTTTTTTTTTCCTTTCAAACAATTTCCGAACCATCTCACTTAAATGATTTTGGTAAAAATAATTGAAATCTTCTAAAATTGAGTAATGAAATGAGACATTTGACATGATTTTTGACGAAAATTTTATTAAGAAACACTTTTTTATTTTGAAAAATTGTGTAAAAATTGTGTTTCGACCCACTTCCTCGCTTCCCTCTCAACTACAACTAATCTACACTTAATTAAGTAATTAGTATCGTCGTGTCTAACACATAATTGATTCTCCTATCAACTATTGCATGGAATTAGTACTTGGTAGTTATCAATTTAATTTGTCCAATATCTTGCTTGCATTCTACATAGAGCAATACTATATCGAACGTCAAAATCACACGAAACCATTGGATGTGCCTCTAAATCATTAACACAACCATTTCGAGACACATCTAATGATTTCGTGTCATGATTTCATACGATTTCGTTATCCGAAATAGCATTTCTCTTCTACATCTAGATTGTGATGATGGCATAACTTTGATTGCTTGCAATAAATCCAAACTTCCATGAATATTAGTTTAATGCATAATCTCTTCTACTTAATAAATTATTTTACTAAAAAAATACAAAAGAAACTACTAATAAAATTTCTTTTTCATGTAGGAGGCCATAGTTATCGAAAACAACATTAAACAAGAAGTCATCTCCAAAAGAAGCTCAAAGGATGATGCTATAGAGCTTGTTGAACATGATTCTTTAGACCGAACCGATAAAACAACCCGTTATCCAAGTTCACCCCAACTATTTTGGACCATCTCCTACCATAAATCATGGACCAAGAAATGCAATGCTTGTAAATTGAAGTCATGGTCTGGTCTACCAGTGATCATGGTGACACTCATGTTGATCATGTTCCTTAGCCGTGCATGGGCAATTGTATGTTTGTCTCTTTGGTTTTATGTTTTAGCTCTTTTAAGAGGAGAGAAAACCTTGCAATATGTTGAAGAGGAGGAAATTAATAAGATGGATATGGATATAGTGGAGTATAAGAAGAAGGTTATATCGCAAGGAAGCTTGTTAAGAAGAAGTAAGCCAAAGGCTATGGCAACAACTACTCTTGATCAACCTTAAACATTGTGAACCTTTTTGTTGCTCCTTTATTTTTAATAAGTTAAATTGGCTTCAAGAATCTCCCAAGGAGAGCCAATATATATGTACTTATACTTAATCATGCATATCATTCTTGAAATTTGGGATTAAAATCATCAAGATAAGGTTAATTTATCATTGAGTGTATTATCATCAAGATAAGTACATATTGTATCAATATGTACTTGTACTTAATCATACATATCATTCTTGAAATTTGGGATTAAAATCATCAAGATAAGTTTAATTTATCATTGAGTTTGGAAACATAGGAGATATATTATCTATAATGTAATCAAAATAAAAGGACTGAAAGAAACATAAATTCTGATCATTAAACATATTGGTATATGTATAATTTGGTATATCTCTATTGTCTTAGGAAACATGTGGTTTTGACCCTTTTCGAACCCTCATACGCATAGCAAGAGCTTTTATGGCATTGGGATGTTGATACAACCCTCTCTCATATCTTAGATTTAAAAAGTGATTTTAATTGTAGTTGATAAAATAGTTTGTTTGTTTTAGTTTTATCTTTTTATCTTTTAGTTTTTATATTTTAGTTTGTAAGTTGTAGATAAGTTGAGTGGGGACCACCACTTTGGAGGTTCTATATATATCACTGTTAGGTTTTCTGGGAATAAATCGATAAGAAATATATGAAACTTTTCCTTCTTCCTCCCTTCTTCCTCCGTTCTTTCTTCTAACTTTGTCTCTTGGAGTCCGCGCTCGCTCGAAGCAGCGCAAACTCGATACCCCCTCCATCAAGGGCGTATCATTGGTGCTTTCATTGGGAGCTCCTCCACCACGAGCTCTCATGGCGGATGCCGATATCCATGGCTTCCATCTCTTCACCTCACCACTCGAAGAGCGACGATACATGGCGGAGTTCAACGCACAACATCGCCAGGCCACCTTGGACGCTCTCTCAAAGCTGAAGCAAACGACCTCGGTGGTCGATTATCAAGAAGCCTTTGAAGATTTGACGATGATATCCACAGGCATCTTGGAGCCGTTGCTCCTCTCCTACTACATCACCGGGTTACGACCGGAGTTCCGGCGGGAGCTCCTCTTGATGTACCCTTCCACCCTTATGGATGCCTTTGCTCAGGCGTGCGCCTGTGAAGCAAGCGCCATCCACTCCAACAACTCTGGCTCCCTCAGTGAACCCTTGAAAACCACTGTCATCTCCACCCCAACACCATCTCCACCGCCTCTATCCGGTAACTCTTTTCCTCCAAGTCCTTGTCCTCCACCCACCACCACCGTCACCCCTCCCAAAACCACTCACATGATCTCTATTCTCTCTCTCAATCCATCTCTCACATCCACACAACAACCACCTTCACAATACTCTCAGTCCAACCCCATCAACCACCCTACCTCCCTGGGCGGACCTCTGAAACCCATCCACATCCCCAGCATCTCTTCTGGTTTTGTATACCCCATCTCACCCCTCTCCATCTTACCTTCGTCCATCTACTCTCCAGATCCTTTTCCTTTACCACATCCGTTGCTAGACCCACCATCTATCCAGACCCACTGTCCTTCAGTTAATACACCTCCACCAACCATCTACGGATGCCATCCTCCAACACTAGTTCACCACACCCCACCTCCAATTATACTCTGCCACCTCCACTAATCCTCTACGACCAGCCACCACCCATGATGAATGCATACCACCATGAACAGGAACAAACCACTGCCACGGCGTACTACGAGCCACTGTCCTTACTTGTCGTTGTCAGCTTCACTCATCGCATGCTACAACACGGGCAAGCATTGTACCAAGTTCTCATTCAATGGCGGGGCCGCCCACCAGAGATTGCCAACTAGGAAATCCTTAGAGTTTTATAAACTCCCACCTTGAGGACAAGGTGGATTTGAAGGGCGAGAGAATTGATACAACCCTCTCTCATATCTTAGATTTAAAAGTGATTTTAATTAGTTGATAAAATCGTTTGTTTGTTTAGTTTATCTTTTATCTTTTAGTTTTTATATTTTAGTTTGTAAGTTGTAGATAAGTTAGTGGGGACAACCACTATGGAGGTTCTATATATATCTGTTAGATTTTACAGAATAAATCAATGAGAAATATATGAAAGTTTTCCCTTTAGTTTCCCTTCTTCCTCCGTTCTTTTCTCTATCTTTGTTTCTTGGAGTCAGCAGCTTCGAGCGGTATAGGCTTCGATACCCCTCCATCAAGGCGTATCAATTTGTCCTATCTCTATTAGGCTATTCCTCTATATTATATTATTATATTCTTTTTTTTATAATCTCTATATATTTTTACCTTGGCCCATAACATAAACAAAATTCATATTTTGTCTAGATGGTATGAATTCAATTTTTAGTTTTCCTTTTTCCACTCTTGAAAACCCTAAAGCCAAAATCTCTTAGATTTATTATTTTTTTGTTTTTTTCCATATCTTTCTTCTCAATTTTATGTCTTTTTTCTTATTCCCTGGTCTAGAGGTAATACTCCTAATATGTTGTTAAAATTTTTAATGATAGTTCAAAGCCGTGTTAAGATAACTCCATGATTAGTATCTTTTTACTCTATATTTCTATTCACTTTCGTTTCTTTTGAATCTATAAAGCAAATGATGAATGGTAAAGAGTTGAAATTTCCACCAATTTAAAGATGAGTAATGCTATATCACCTGAACACTCTGTCCGAAATGGTTGTCTGAATCATTAGTAGCCATTTGATTTATCTAAAGATGGTCTTGTTGATGATCCCGAGTAATGATTGGGATTGAATCCAAGGGCTGAACTTCAGATTTTAGTAGCGGATACTTACTGAGTTTTTTCCCAAAATTCCCCCCCCCCCCGTTTAACTATTTTTTAGATCCGTAAAATCCAGAAGATCCGGAAGAGTGACGTGACGTGAGTCGTCGCACAGGGCTTTGGGTTACTGTTGAGGTTTGCTAACCTCTAGTTTATTTCTTCTAGTGAGAGAACTTTAAGTTCAGTATAGATGTGCTTTAAGTTTTGGTTCAGTAGAGTTGTGTTGTATAGGATACCTGAACCCTAGAGGTTAGGACTGATCATATGTATTTGTCTGTACCAGACTTCTCATGTTATATATATTATGTTCCGATGTTACTTTGATATTTCGGTTGACCATCTGAGGCCTTGTACCGAGTGGGGCCCATCCCTACCCAATTGCGGCTGATCTGTTGATGCTCTGGGCTCGGTTCGGGCGTGACAATCGTCATAGGCTTAGCAATCCTTATTTTAATAGCCTTATCAATCCTTGTCATTGACAATTAATCTAGCAAAAATAACTTCTAAAATTCATGTGAGTTATGAAATAAAAACTATGTTTAGTGATAATATTTTGAATATATATGCATTTTATAAGTGTTATGGAGGAGGAAACCTTAAAGCTCTTGTGGTATAGTCACGGGGCCCAAATGAAGATCTGATCAACTTTCCACCACTTAACCATCTAATGATAGAGATCAGTCCTCCAGAATTCTTTAGAGAGCCCTAAAAAGCTCCAACAACTGTCTCTGACCTAGTATCTAAGCTAGATCTAAGCTTACACTCCCTTGGAACTCAAGTGGATCCTAAGATCCAAATTTTTTAACTGCCTCAACTCACTATAAAAGGGATCTATCCACTCCCTTTTAACCTAACTGAGTATTCGGTACGCTATTGACTCTATTGAGACTAATCGCAAAACAAACGCTTCTTTCTCCTAGAGCTCTCTCTCACACTCTCTATCTCCATTCTCTGCTCTCCTTCCATCTCTCATTTCTCTTTGATACCCTCTCTGACTTGATCGTAAGAGGCTACCCTTAAGCATAAGCATCCGGACCTCCTCTCCTTGTATCATTTTCCCGTCTTATATCCTTGAAGATCCGATCCCTAAAGCATTAGAAGATCCTGCGAAAGCAAGGAACTAGTCTCAAGAATCGTCCATACAGCTGATCTTTCCATTAATTCATGAAGTTTCTCCATCTTGATCAATTTCTCATCCGTTGATCTAGATATGCTCTAATTTTAAAGAAAGAGCAAATTTCAACACTCACAAACACCAAATGTAAATAAAGGTGCTTACTTTATATATATATATATATATATATATATATATATATATATATATATATATATAGGCATATTAGTATCTGGTCGGCCGCATTTGCGGTCGGCCCATTAACACTCACAAACACCAAATGTAATATACCCATACACCCCAAAACAACCCATAGATAAGAGTGTTAATGGGCCGATCGCAAATACGGACGGCCGTATTGTAACAAATATATATATATATATATATATATATATATATATATATATTGTTATGAAGGTATATATGTTTAATATAATAATCTCTGTATACTTAGTCTTTTGCTCTCTCTCTTATATAGTAAATAATTTTCCTCTTTAATAATTACTCAAAAGTTCTCTCATGTGATGTTTTTCTTTCTTCAATAAACCAAACATACAAAAGTTTTGGATTTCACTTCCGTAAACCAAACATATAAAAAGTGACTGAAGTGGCCCATTTCCAAACTCGAGGGCTTCACTTCGATAATGAGATTATCATTTTCATCCAAGTGGACTCATATAAGGACTTTTAATTTCATTTTAACATATATAACTCAAATGAAACTATGAACTCATTCTTCTGAGTTAGCTTAAAAGTATTTTGGTCCACGTTTGGATCTACCAAATCTACATGCATTTTCTTGGAACTCAAGAATTGGTATTTGAAATCAATTTTTTATTTTTATAATTATTTTAAGATTGTAGTTCAAAACCGTGTTAAGATAATTCCATGATTAGTCTCTTTTTATCCTATATTTCTATTCACTATATTTTATTTTGAATCTCAAGTAAATGATGAATGGTAAAGAGTTGAAATTCCCACCAATTTAAACATATGTACCCTCCAAGGTTATTCTTCTTCTCTTTCTCCATTTTTATTTTTATTTTTTTCTCCTTAATTCTTTTTAATAATTTTCCTAAATTTCTTTTTATATCTAATGTGTTGAGTCCCAATTTGGGAAATCAAGTTTGATTCAAACTTTAATAAAAATTGAATAAATAGTTTAATATGACTCCAATAATTGAAAAAGAAGGGATATATATATATATATATATATATATATATATATATATATATATATATAGAAATGTTAGTATAAGGTCAGGCCGACATTATTCATCTTAGGTCGTCTCTCATTTTAGCCCCTGGATCATGTTTGAAGGATTTCTAACTATACGGATAGGAGGTCATCTCCCATTTTAGCCCCTGGATCATGTTTGAAGGATTTCTAACTATACGGATGGGAAGATCATCGAAAAATAAGTTAGTATGTTCATTTTCACACAATTTGGTTACCTTTTGGTCCTCCCACTTAACGAAAATTTTTATAAAATAAAAACCGTTAAGAAGAGGACCAAATGGTCACAAAATTGTATGAAAATAGACATGTTAGCTTATTTTTCGATGATCTTTCCATCTATATGGTTGAAAATCTTTCAAACAAGCTTCATGAGTCGAAATGGGAGATCAGTCGGAAATAAACAGTGTTCCAACCGGCCTCATACTAACATCAATATATATATATATATATATATATATATATATATATAGAGAGAGAGAGAGAGAGAGAGAGAGAGAGAGAGAGAGAGAGAGAGAGAGAATTTAATTTGTTGCCAAATAAAAGTAGGATAAATAACTAATAAATATCAAAGATGAAACCATGCTTGGTAAAAGTCTTCAAACATATCAAACCTTTCACATGTTGATGAGCTTCATGAACTATGTAGTTGGCCCACATGAATTCAAAAGGATACATTAATTGTATTGTGATAGGTTTAGCAATCCAAGTCATTGACCATTAATTTGGTAATGTATTGTAATAGCCTTATCAATCCTTGTCATTGACAATTAATCTAGCAAACATAACTCCTAAATTTCATGTGAGTTATGAAATGAAAACTATGTTTAGTGACCATATTTTGAATATATATCCATTTCATAAGAAAGGGTGCTTACTTTATTTATAAAGACATAATTTTATATATATGTACATACACACACATTTTCCATGAAGTTTCTTGCTTTCTCATTTGTAAACCAAGCTTTTTAAATCAATGGTCAACAAAGAAAGAAAAGGCACAGTATTAGGATACAACAAAATGTGCAAGAATTAATAAATGCTTACAAGACTTCAAAAATTCCATTCACTCAAGTTATAATAGCATCATTTTGGAGTTTCCCTGAGATTACTGTTAATGCTTCCTTAAGGATAATATATAAGGGTAATTTAGACTATTCTCTTTATATATATTGTTATTAAATTATATATGTTTAATATAAAGGAAAATTATCAAAAAGTCCCTGGCATTGTTTATGCACTATTTACCTTTATACCCTACCCACTCAAAACACTATTTATACTAAATCCCTACACCCCCACCCAAAGGAGAAAAACTTACATGGACCCGGGCTCACCTATCTCTAGGTGAGCCCCCCTCCATTATGCTATTTAGAAGATGTTTTAAGTATTTCCAACCGTACGGATGGGAAGATCATCAAAAAATAAACTAGCATATCCAGATTTTAAGTATAATTTTGTGACCGTTTGGTCCTCCCACTTAACGATTAAAATTCTGAAAATCTGAACCATTTAAATTTTTATAAAATTTCAACCGTTAAATGGGAGGATCAAACGGTAACCAAATTATATGAAAATGAATATAGCTTTTATTCGATGATCTTCCCATCCGCACGTGAAATAAATACTTTAAAACATCTTCTAAATAGATATCGAACTCTACCTATCTCTAGGTGAGCCCGGGTCCATGCAAGTTTTTTCCCACCCAAAGACCCAAAATAAAAGACAAACAGTGCAGGGGGCCTGGGGTAAGTATCAATTAATATAATAATCTCTGTATACTTAGGGTTTTACTCTCTTATATAGTAAATAATCTCATGTGATGTTTTCAATTCTTTCGTCAATATTGGGCTTTTCGTTTGATTCTTGGGGGCATTTGAAAGTCATGGTGGTGATTTCACACGTAAACTTAATTTCACCAATTTTTTTTTTTTTTTTTTTTGACATGGACAACAAGCGCCCCTGAAGGATAAGTAAAATAGGATATACACAAGAGCTCGATTCACCCCGGGTTTCGTACAACGCAGCTTATTTTTATCACCTAAAGGTTTCACACAGTATGCACTTATTTTACTGCCCGGTCTACTACGAGCCAACACAGAGAATATTCATGCGCTTACATGGGTGACCCACGCCCTGCGCCCTCACCTTGCTTTAGTGGGGATTCAACTCCTAGACTTTCTAGGTAGACACCTTACGAGGACTTATGCCGCCGTGCACCAGTTAGTCTTTGTGCAATTTCACTAAACTTTCAGTTCGACTTTTTTTTCCAGATGTCAAACACTGAAGTGGGGGTCCATGAAAGTTCAACTTCCTACTCCTGGTCTTTACTTTGGTAAAAATCAACATATAAAAGTTGACCTAAGTGGCCCATTTTCAAACTTGAGGACTTCACTTCGGTAAACCAAACATGCCCTAGTTCATGGGGTCAACATTTTCATCCAAGTGGACCTAGACAAGGACTTTTAATTTTGTTTTAACATAACACAAATGAAACTATGAACTTATTCTTCTGAGTTAGCTTAAAAGTATTTTTGTCCAAGTTTTGGATCTACTAAATCTACATGCATTTTCTTGGAACGCAAGCATTAGTATTTGAATTCAATTTTTTTATTTTTATAGCTTTTTTAAGATTGTAAGCCAATGTTCTAGGTTAATAACTGTTAATTTGACTTGGACCTAGTTAGTGCCACTAGGATTAACTAAAGCATCCCTCAACTTAAGGAAATGAGTACAATGGACATCTTCAACTAACCCATGTTTTCACTAATAACAAATTAGTCTGACTTAAACTTTGTATTAAGAACTAAGAACATCCCATGTTATATTGATCTAAAAAATTGTCAAACCAATTAACATTACACCAAGATCAACTTGCATAATCATATAAAATTAAACTCATTCTTATATAGACTAAATTACTTTTAAATATTTAAAAAAATTAATAATAAAATTATTAGATATATACATCTTCCTAATAATGATATTTAAATTAAATCAAGCTTATTATGGTAGACATGATTCCTTGTAGCTAATTGTTTTTTTTAATGGAATTTTTCCACAAGCATGAGGAAGAGTGTTAAAAATAAATTAGCACTTAATTAATGATAGTTTCACTTACTCAAATAATATGAAAGTGTAGAGCTTAGGCAATTATACTAATATAAGCAAGATACAACTATGGATTAGCAAGTTAATTATCCATTCTAAATGACAACATTCCATTGTTTCTTTCAAAAGAAACATGCACTAAACAATTATCAAAGAAAATCAATATAAACCCTCTGATTAACATTGGAAATATATTGTATATATACTAACCATTTACATTAAAAAAAGAGTGTGTTTGGCATGTCGTACATTTTTAATGCACAATATAATACTTTTAGGTTCCTTAAATTAATTTTTTTATTAAGAAAAGTGGATTAATCACATTTATTTTTTCTTAAAAAATTCCTAGTTAAACCGAGAGGGATATGAAAAGCAATAAAAGGGTTACATCGAAGTCTTTGCATTGCAATCAAGGTCTTTGCAACCATTTGGTCCTCATTTACTTGCTCCTCTGCCTCGTTGAAGTCCGTTCCCAAATGTTCTTGCTCCTCCCTTATGAAGGCTTAAGCTACACTGCACGATAGTTTGCATCATCTATAGCTTTGGCTTCTTGATAGTGTGCACTGCATTGAACCAAGATATATAATAAGAGAAAGTCACTATAACGGATTAGTTTCGTGAAAACATAATATTTATTATGAAAATATCTCATATTTCTTTTTATCCAAATACTCAAGGTGATGGCCAAAAAAACCAAGTTCCATGATTTTAAAAAAAACTCAAGAATCTAAAAATCATATAATGCATAGTATGCTTGAATTCACCTAAAAATAGCATATAGAATGGAGGAACTCAACCTATGAAAGGTAATCCCATACCTCATCCAAGATAAATCCAAGTGAAGTTGCACCCAAACCTTCTTTATTCCCCCATTCCATACACTCTCATTCCAAAACATTAATCAATTAATTAACTTCTCTCTCTCTCTCAACCCTAAAGTCTTCCAAGCTAATATTATGATATTAAAGACTTGTCAAAGAAGGCTTTTGGACATATAACAAGCCTCAACCAAAGACCCTCCCTTTCAAAAACAACAGAACATTTCATTTCCTCCCAACCCTTCTTCCTACCAAAACCATCAACCTCTTATTATGCCATCCAAGAAAAGGAAACCCAACAAACAACATGCAAGAAAATCCTCTTGTTTCCCTTCTTGTTTCTCTGCCTCTTCGGTGTTATCAGACTCCGACGACGTCGACACCCCCCCAACTCCAAAAGAATATCACAAGCCTAGCTTCTTCACAAGATGGAGGTTCAGAAAGAGCAAGAAGACAGTCCCTGTCCTTGTCCTAGAACATGACACCACCACTCCTTCCAAAGCTTCAAATCTCCATCCTGATCTTGAGATCAAAGAGATCATAACTTCTTTGCCACCTTACAACAAACACAAGCACAACTTCTTCATGCCCAAATTCTTCAAGGTATGTGTGTGTATATATATATATATATATATATATATATATAGCATGAGATTAGTTTCATCCCCATTCTTTACACTTAAAGCTTTTAGATTGAATCAAAACCATCTAACATTATATCACAGACAATGCATAAGAATGACCTATATACCTTAGCCTTCTCTTTTTTTTATGGGTTTATAAGTCTAAGTTCTGAATAAGATAATAAAGTTCTGAATAAGATAATAAAGTTAACAAAGTACATAAGTGGATCCCCTCGGGATCCTAGTTGATCCCGAAATTAGATACCTACAACTAAATTTGTAAGCGGCGCACGGCAGGATAGACGAGAAAAGCGGCGAGAACTCAAAAGCTGGAAAGAAAAGTTGAATTGATGATTCTCCAGAATGTAACCCTTCTCTAATCAGTGTTTTCTTGATTCGAGGTCGTAATTTCAAAGTCATCTTTCGGTGGTGTTCAATTTATTACGGGTAAAAGTCAAGCTCAATTTTGTTATTGTCACTGATATGATCAGTTTCGGGGTTTGTGAGAGAGAGAGAGGAGATATGATCTCGAGGCAATTTGGACGGCGAGATATCCATGACGTGCTTGGGAGTATGTGGGGCCCGTGGGGAATACTTTGCCATGTTTTTCATGGGAGGCTTGGTCCAAGTTAGACCATGCCCACCATGGGTGCCACGAGACGCACGTTACTAATACAAACCTTAGAGTGCACGAATCTCAAAGCTCGAATTTGTACGCACGATTCGTCTTCTCAAATTATTAATTTTAAATTATAAAAAAATTAATAGTAACCTTTGACAAGAATAGAAATAAATCAAATATTGTTATTTATTAATCACGTGATATTAAAATAATTTATTAAACTCGCCGGCATGGAAGTTTCTATGGTGTCTTGTGACTAATAGGTGAGCATACCGCCTTTGTATGAGTGTGTGTTAGTGTATGGATGAGTACTAACTAATATCGTTTCATTTGTATCTTATGCAGAGCAAGGGTGACCGGAATCATCAAAGCAAAACAAATAAATTAAACCATCCAACAAAATCAGACAAATTCCACGTCAGTGCCAAGTCAAGGGAGCAAGCCAATCAGAACATTCCAATCGAATCGGACTCATTGACGTGGACACCGGATCAAGTCCAGACCGGGTGTCCTAGCTCACCCGAACCCGGTTTGGTTCATGTCACTTGCTTTGATAAACCAAAGATTTGGGTTACGCCAAATTGGAGATTCAAGTTCAACCGTATGGTTAGAATTTTGGTTCCCATCTTAACTCTAACTCTAATCATCTTTTTAGGCAAAGCCGTCGCCATCACTTTTCTCTGCTTCTGTTTATATTCAACTCCTATATTTCGAACGCTGAAAATGATTGGTGATGATGGTGATGAAAAGATTATACTGGATTTAAATTCAGCTGAATATAAGAAGAAAGTTGTATTAGAGGGTTTGTTAGAGAGACCCGACAAGAAGTCATTGAAACTTCATAGAAAATAATAATATTATTATTATTATTGTTTTATATATTTTTTTTCTTGAATATATATATATTGACATGGTCTTGGGTTGGAATCTTGTTTTATTTAAGAGAGATACATTGTACATTAGTGCAAGAATCTTAGTGAGGGAGGTCAAAAAGGGAATTTAAAAGTGTGAGTAAAAGTTAGGGTTTGTTTGTGGGAGCATTGTATTGTCATGCTTGATGTCATTGAATGATAAATTGTTTTTTTTTTAATCTTGGAAAGTTTGAAATATCAACATATTTTTATTTATTTATTGACCTCTCTCTATTTAATTAATTAATTTTGTTTTACTAATTTACCAAAATAGACTTTGAGCAAAGAGTGAGGACAACTCATTAAAGATAGAAATGAAAACAAGTATCTGTAACAAATAAGAGAAATAGTTGCAGATCAATTAGGTTTTGTTCAACAACTTTAAGGCAGAGATTAAAAAAAATAAAAAATAAATAAAAAGTATTATTAGAATAGCATAACAAAATCCCCAAGCTATAGAATTGGCAAATTGGACAATCAGGGAACATTTCTCTGGATAAAATTTTCAGTTCATGCAGCAGAAGGAAAAACCCTAACATGATCATTGGTAGCGAATCCTGAAATGGAACTAGCATCAGTATCATGTAGACATTGAAATCAAGGGTTGAATGCACAAAGAGAAGTGGCTACGGGAAACAAAAAAAAAAGGCCTTAGCCGAAAAGAACAGGCCGAAGGTGCATCCACAGGATACAGTACTGTCGGAAGGGAAAGTAGAATAAGTTTGATCTCATTCATTTCTTCAGGGGATTCATCCTGTCCCTGAGGTAGTAAAGCTTTGCCCTCCTTACTTTCTTTTTCTCCAAAACCTTCATCTCCTTGATGTTTGGGGAGTATCTGCAAACCAAATCCACAGAAATTAATACAAAAATGAGAAGATACGTGCATGAGAAAAAAAATTCTGCAAGCTTTGTGAACTGCAATTCCAAGGTCACATCTTGCATAAAAAGAAAAAATAAGGCTGAAATGTATCAGAACTACTTGGGAAGATCATTTTGAAATATCAACAGATTCCCTTCACAAAGTTCAATTTATGATGCAGTTGCCAATATTCCAGCAATGTCCAGACTAAGAATTTAAAAGTTTCATCAAAAGTAAGATGCATCATCTTTGCCAATGAATGCTACAAATAAATGTTAGTTCATCTGCGCATGACCATAACTTGCAAAGAAGACAATCCAAGTCCAACTTACATAATGACCCTTGAAAATGGTGGTCCTCAAACATATACCAAGATGCCATTATATCTGACATCAGGTCAGTAGAATGCAAAGGAAAAAATCCACTTAATGAACAAGAAACAACGTGTAACGCCCCAAATTTTTAGAGAAATTTAAAATTTCATTTGATCAGGGTAAAAATGTAAACTAAGTCATGATGAAGATTAAGAGGGCTAATTAGATGAGAATGAGATTTGAAGAATTAAATAATAAATTATAATGAGAAATAAATTTTAGGAAAAGGTTTGAACTATTGTATTTTAGAAATGGGAAGTTTATTATGATTAGAATAACTAAGTTTTGGTGTGACAATGGTGGCCGGTTGATTTAGATTATGTGAAGCTTTAGCACTATTTGATTATTAAGGTATTATAAATGATATTAGATTGGGCCAACCTTTTTGGCTTAATGGGCTCAACCTAACCATAGGAGAATGAGGATTTAATTAAATGAAATATAGTATAGTTTAATTATGTCACATGTGACAGTCATACTCTCACCTTATGTCAATTAAATCAAGAAGGATAAGATAGGAATTAACTCATTCCTTTTTCAAAGCCCACTCCCAACCCGAGCCCCAGATGGAGCCTTCTTCTTTTTACCATAATTGTGAACAATGGAAGTGTTGTTAGCATTATTAGCTAAACTCATCAATAGTAAATTGCCAATCTATAGTGACACAATTATGGTTTCCCCCTTTACACAATCAAGTATTAATTTGACTACTTAGAGAAAACATGTTCACCTTGCTAAGTTACTAATTAACTGTCTAATTATCCTCAGTTTATTTGACATGAATTCTCTTAGTACCAAACAAGAATAATTTACAGCTTTTAGTTTCTTTTAGACATTTCAATAACCATATCATGGCAACAATGATTTACAACATAATCTATAACATAAAGGTCTCATGCATCAATACCTCCTACTTACATGTAATGGCATGTTTGATTTCATATCAACAACACCTTCCCTTTTCCTAAAATTGTAAAAGAACATAGAAGCTACTAAGTTGTATACTATAACCCTTGAACATTAACTAGAACAGAAGAAGATATGACAATCCCGAAAACGAAAATGCAGAAATTTGCTTGTCCTGCACAATTAGAAAGTTTTGCCCATAACTTTTAATCCGATCATCGGATTTCTCCGATCTAGGACTCATTAGAAAGATAATTTCAAGACCTTTCCAACGATGTATTGCACTCTACGATCCGATGAGTAAAAAGGGCCCAGCTGTCCCTCGAAGGGGACAACAATCTGCACGCCTGTCAATACATACATCTACTTTGAAGCATTAACACAAATGAATAGATATAACATACGCAGCCCCCATACTTAGCATAATCATGCCGATTGCCTCTAACATACAATCTAAGTACTCATGAAGGGTTTCTAAGCATGAACACTACCATTCAAAGCTCTAAAGGCTCATCGATTTTATTGAAGCATTCTATCAAACATTTGGTGTGCAACTTCATGCATTTCAAAGATCTACACTACGACAGCCATATAAATCCTTGAATTTACATCCACATGTTATAGAGATAATCACACACATGCTCAATGACATTATAGCCTTAAAACATAAGTTTTCAAACAACCAAGTTCTTAAAGGCATTTCAATAAGCATCTTATGGGCATCATTGATAAACCACTTGGTCTATAATGGAATGGTTCTCTGAAATTTCTTATTTACAACCCTTCATTCAACATTGAATTCATGCTCTCTAACATCTAAGGATTTCACATACATACAATCATATACAAATCAACATGCACCCTCAATGAAATCCATTGATTATCATCCCAACCCATTCACCCTCTCTTTAAAGTATTAACCTAGAATTCACCCCCAATCCTACCAACCTGAGTAATGGAAAGAAATCAGCAGCTCGCCGACGGAGGGAGCCCACGGATTGTTCACGAAATGAGGAGAAGCCTGGTTCGCCGGAGCTCATCCCGCCGGAAAGAGAAATAGGAGGCGCCTGTCACGTGTGCCTCACCGGGCGGAGCAAGGCCGTGAGGGAAGAGAGGCGGAGGAAAGAGCACAGGTCGCCGCTCACAAAGAAGGAGAAGGCTCCATCTGGGGCTCGGGTTGGGAGTGGGCTTTGAAAAAGGAATGAGTTAATTCTCATCTTTATCCTTCTTGATTTAATTGACATAAGGTGAGAGTATGACTGCCACATGTGACATAATTAAACTATACTATATTTCATTTAATTAAATTCTCATTCTCCTATGGCTAGGTTGAGCCCATTAAGCCAAAAAGGTTGGCCCAATCCAATATCCTTTATAATACCTTAATAATCAAATATTGCTAAAGCTTCACATAATCTAAATCAACCGGTCACCATTGTCACACCAAAACTTAGTTATTCTAATCATAATAAACTTCCCATTTCTAAAATACAATAGTTCAAACCTTTTCCTAAAATTTATTTCTCATTATAATTTATTATTTAATTCTTCAAATCTCATTCTCATCTAATTAGCCCGCTTAATCTTCATCATGACTTAGTTTACCTTTTTACCCTGATCAAATGAAATTTTAAATTTCTCTAAAAATCTGGGGCGTTACACAACATTAGATACTTGGCTAACTTTCCTTGCTACAAATTATGGCATTTTCTCCTTTACAAAGAGAAGACAAGACATAATTCCTTCATCTCCAACAATGAAGCTCAGTGTAATTTAACATCTCCATCTTTAGATATAGATTTCTGGTGATCAAATATGTAAATTTGATACACGTTTTGGTGAAGCATGTTGAATTGAAAAGATGGTATAAGGTGAGGGGAAAAGATACTTATGTGAAATATCTACTACAAGACCAAAAAAGGCACCTTGAAGGCTTGCAAAATAATAGCGCCGATGGTATGAGAAGTCCAGTAGCATATGTTATACTTACCAGCAAAAAAAAAAGGCAATAAAAAGGTACATAAATGATGCATTCAGATTATTCAAAAATAGAACTTTATTTCTAACCACCGAAAAGATAAGAAATGAATATTATAATTTATCTAACGTCAAAGCCACATATGAGCATCCAAAAACCATGCAATTCAAACGAATTATTCATGTTTAAGAATTTATAGGAAAGGTGAACTGCAAAGCTCCTTAATTTGCATTATAGTTAGGAGTTTCATAAGTAACTATACATAGAGCAAATGAATTTTTCTCGAAGTAAAATCTGAGACAAGTTTGGTGTAAACTAGAATCATAGAACTGGATTTGGCATTCTTGAATTAGAAATATCCAAACACAATAGTAGGGACAAAAAAACTGCTATCAAACTCTTTTAGCAAAAAATAAACACTAATAGCACAAGAGGCACTATTACAATCACATAAGAAACCAAATGAAGATCATAACACTTGCTACAGAACAGGAATACTACATTATCCATATCACCTCACTAATTGGCAGGCATAAAAATAAATAAATAAATAAATAAATAAATAAATAAAAAAAGAGCTAGAAGGCTATGAAACTTACAAGGGAAAAACAGATTCTACTCCAACACCAGCTACCAGTCTTCGTAATCTGAATGTGGAATTTAGACCAGCATTTCGTGTTGCTATAACAATGCCTTTCAATGATGAAACACGACGCTTGTTCTCAGGCACTTCCTGTTTTACAAGTAAATAAGAACAGAAAGAAAAAAAGAAAAATCCACTTAGTTAGTTCAACATACCACTTTAAGCTGGATAATATAACCAGGTTCTATGGCAGGTATCTCTCTCTCAGCTCGAACTTGCTCCACTGCTTCTTTGTCCAAAATCTGCCCATCTCAGAAATCACAAACAACATTGAAATTTGCAGCTAATAAGTAAAATTGCTACTTTCATGAGGCTAATCAATCTAAGTGACAAACAAGTTCAGAACACATACATTCATAATATGCCTTGCTGTTTTGTCTAGCCTTTTAAATTTGATCCGTGGAGGATGAACAACTTCAGGGGTTGATGGGGAAGTGTCTTGCCCATCTGATGTTTCAGGGTTAATTGATGTTGTCATGCTCCTGATGAGGAAATTAGCTCCAGAATTCGCAGATTGAGATATCCCATTGGAAGATAATGCCTTGAATCCATACAAATTAAACTCATTTCCCTGAAAAAAAAATACATAAATATCTTAACTTGCATCTATAGAAAAATTTAGTAAAGAAAGAAGAGATCAAAACATACATCACTAATAGAAATCAATGGCAGCAAATTCAAAAACAATAAATATAGAATAAATCAAAATTCCAGCTTTGTTCAACTAAAGCAAAACCATAACATTATAAAATAATCAAGAATCAAAAATCAGAACAGGATATCAACCAGAAAGAAAGGAGTGATTCCACAGGAACAATTCGAAGGAAATTATACCAAAAAATGCTTCAAATGGCTCTCAGCTTTCCCTCCCGAACATATCAAGGATTTAGATAAGTGGCATCCGCTCCCACGCAAACACCTCCAAATCGACTGCATGTTTTTCTCCAATCGAACCTATGATCAAAAACATCGATGCACAGTGAAGTGAAGTGCTCGAATTCGAACTCATAAACCTAGGAGATCAAACCAGCAGAAACCCCTAGAATCAAACCCTAACCTGAGAAAGAGAGAAAGGTCGGCTCTCGCCTCCTCCACCCGGCGGCGTCAGTGCTCTCTAGGGCTGCAGGTCGGAGGGAAATGGAAACGGTCTTTTTGCAGATATACCCCTGTATAATATGTAATTATCTTTGGAAAAAATATTCAAATATACCCTACGAAAGTTCATATTTATAGATAAATCATAAAAATTTATTTAGACATTGACCCTTTAAGAAAATTTAACTATTTTTTTAAACTACAACTGAAATGGTATATTTTTCAAAAAGTTTTCCAATTAAATTTGGATATATTGATACTTAGTGAGAGTATATACCATGCTAATTGTGAATTTCAAACTAATGTAACGGCACATTATTTAGTTCATCCCTATCTATCAAATTAAACGCATTTTAGAACCTTAAATCCCTACCTAAATCTAGAACCAAAAATCCCTAGAACCAGGATTAAATTTATTTCTTATGCAAGTTTCTCCATGGCAAGCTGCTTGTTAAACAGTACCTATACAATATGAATATAGAGCCTGATGAGCCATGTTTTTTAATGTGTAGACTTGAAACTGAAACTATTACTCACATGTTCTATGATTATAGGAAGGTGTAGCAGGTATGGAGGGAGATAAGGGCATTCTCTAGAGACCATCACTAATAGTTAATCATAGACAAAAATTGGATTAGCAAAAGATCATCACAGAGAAATAACAATCCGCAGGGGATGAAGAATAATAATAGAAAGCGCTTTATGGAAAATTTGGAAAGCCGCATGCAACTTGGCTTTTCAAAATGTTACTTTCAACCTAGGCCTCATTGCAAGGAAAAGTATAGTGCTAGCACAAGAATACTAAAACCAAGATCAAACAATTGAAGAAAAGGGAGAGTCAACTGGGAAAGAATGGCTTAAGGGAAAATCTAAAACTCTTTTTGTATATTGATGCCTCATGGGAAGCAGTTCTTTAGCAACAAGGATAGGCTACTTAATTATCACTAACAAAAGCTCTCTATGCTATGCAGAGTCAAAGGTTTGCAAAGCCAACTCAGCTTTTGAAGGGGAGCTGCTACTCCTAGGCCTCGTCACCCCTAGCCCCCAGGGTAGTGTTCAGTGCAAAATGTAGGCTCCTTTTAACCAGGTTTTGGGCCTCCTATAACCTCGGCTTCTTAGATGGGTATGTTACATCAAACCAAAAAAATAAAAGAAAGTTAGTATCACGAATAATTTGCCAGCAAACGAGTCATTTATTTTGGAAACATCACCTATTCCTTTCTCCCCATAGGGTCCATATGACAACCATTGTCATAAGCTCCCACATGGTTAGCCGCCGCATGGTGTATCCAGTTCCTTCTTCTTCTCTAGTTAGCCGCTACATGGAAGAATTTCATGTTCTGGTCTCCTAGTTGTAATCATGTAGTTTGAGATTTTTGCTTGATTGATTTTTCCTTCAAGATGATTTTTCATATTCTAGTTGTTTTTCCTCTTCCTCTCTACTTTCCCCTACGCTCGGTTCCTTGTTTCCTTGATGATATCCAAATTTTATTGATTGCTAGTAGGAGGTCTTTCTTCCCTCTTGATTTGGGCAATCGTGTTGATCCTTTTGCCACTTTTTAAGCCCTCTCCTTAAGAAGGTGATTTTTAGCAGTATATCCTGTTGAGCTAGCTAGTTATGCAGAAGTCAATTTTGAACCTGCACTAGCGGCATACCTAGTTGCTTTTTTTTTTTTTTTTTTTTGCTAAGACAAAGGCGCCATCCCCAGCTAGGTTTTGCACTTACCACCATTCCTTGATCATGCCCTCGAAGCCTTGCCTTTTCACCCACTATATGTTGAAGTGGAATATGGAGGGATGGTGATTATGATTACCGCATTCCAGGCTGATCGAGGTATGATTAGATCGGATTCTCGGTAATAATGTTTGCCACAAACTTGGGAATAGTATAATCTACTCATTGGTGAGTAGGATCTTGTCCAATCTTGCATAAGCTGGCGTCGCCCTCCCATTGGTCCACGTGTACCTTCTCCGGAAAAGTGGTGGGTCGATTAGGTAAAGATCCTATATTAGTTAATCCAACCACTCCCTACCCCTTATGTTATGTGGGATAGCATTCATGTCTTCAAGTAGCCTAGTGGCCTTAAAATCCCCACATAATAGCCAGGGGTCGATGTCCACCTTGTTCTGATGGACCTCAGTTCCAACCAACAATTTTCCCTCTGTGCTTGATCACACGACCCATATACTATTGTGATCATCATAGGTCAATTGTTCATCACCCTATCTTCTAGAACCACTACGACCGAGCTAGTCCTTGCTCTCCTTGGTCGATTGTTCATAGGCAATAAAACCTTCCTTTACCATTCTGGAGCTATAAGACTTCTTGGCGTGTACACTTCTCCTCGGTTGGTCCTTGATCTCTTGCTACTGGGTGTTCAAGAGATCTTCTCTTTTCCTTTTTCTTGGTCCATCGAGCTCTCTTGAGTGATTAGGGGCCTTGTCGCCTGTTAACCCTTCAAGGTCGCCTCTCTAATGTTCTTCTAAGCCGCATTTGAAATCAAGTTCTAGGAGTCGTGTATGTACATCTAAGAAAGGTCCAAGCAAATTCCATTTCCCAAACTAAGAGTCTAGTTGACTGGGTCAAAGTTGGGCTAGACCAGGGCCTGGCCCCATCTTCTCCTTGACTTGTAGGGTGGTTGGGTTGAGCTCTCTTTCTTTGGGCTTGTCTTTGTTTGGTAATGGGCTTGGCCCAACTCCATCAATAGGTGTCCCTCTAGCTGGATCTTTTAGGGTTTTGGTATGGCTGAAGTTAGCTTCCATACTGCATGCCACATCAGCCTCCTCCACGTGGCATACCACGTCAGCATCTTCCTCATTTTAAGCCTTGTCATTGCTTTACACATGGATTACCATGTCAGTTGTTGCCACGTGGACGGGCATTAGCCTCTACGTGGCACTTCGCATCATCTCCCTTGTGGTATGCCACAACACCCACATGGCATGTCACCTCATCACCTATATAGTGTGCTATGTCATCACCCTTGTGTACCACGTTATCACCTATGTGGCATGGCACGTCCTCATAGCGTGCCATGTCATTACCCATGTACCGTTCCATGCACATCATCACCCACATGGCATGCCATGTCATTGCCCATGTACCATTCCACATCATCATCAACTTGGTGTGTCATGTCATCATCCACATGGCATGCCACATCATCTCCCACATGGCATAGAGATGCATCATTCTCCCCATCATCATCCATATTAGCATAGTCATCCATGTGGCATGACACATCAACCATCTTATCTCCTCAACTTACCATAGTCGTGTGTTCGTCCTGGCTCTCCTCCTAAGACACCACCTTTCGCCACATGGATTCTATATCAATCTCCACCTCAGCAAGGTAGCCATGTGACATGTGGAGTTCCCTCACCATGTTCACCACCTTAGTGTTGATTGTGTTTGACACCTCTGTGTTTGGAGCTAATGCTAAAACCTTGGATCGCTTGGGGCTTAACGTGTGGCCATCTCATAAATCTTTAACTAAAACCTTGGAACACTTGGAGCTTGACACGTGGCCATCCTGTAAATCCTTAAAACCTGAGGTTGTCTCTTGGGCGACCTAGTATGAGGTTGTCTCGCTACCCCCAACTGACGCGTGTCATTGCTTTTGCTACCCATTAGGGCCCTCATCAGATACCCGTGTCACCCCCTGGGTAGATGTGTGGACGGTCAATGTCGTCTTCTTTGACATCTACAAACACTGCGTTGGTTGTATAGGCTATGCTCTCGGGCGCAGGTTTGTGTGCTCAATCACCCTCAATTGCACCCTGATCGCCTAATTACTACAATGCATTGACCGATGGTCTACTGGGGGACTTGCGGGAAAAGTTTCATCTTCACCCGAGGAGATTCGCCTTCCTTTCTAGTCGCTGGAGCAAGTCATGATCTATTTTTCCTAGGGATCTCTCCCCTCTTCCATCCACGACAACAGTTGTTACCCTTCTCAAAGCTCCACCTTCACAATGTGCCTGTGACTCCCAATATTGCACGCAATCTAACAGGGGAGTCACCTTCCCTGCGAATCCTCAAGACGACAACGATGTTGTCAGCGTAGAACCCTCCATCATCATCGAGGTGTACCAGATCTCCAGATGGCTTCAGAATCCTTGTTGTGCTAGCAAAACAATGGAAGCCCTCTAGCAATGATCCATCTCACTTCACCCTATGTTTTCTCTGGTAAGCCCAAGTGCGGTGACCAGACTGAAAGCTCAAAGTGAAGCCGGGAAACTTGATATTTTCCATCTTCTCCATCTGCCTCACTATGCATCTCCTCTAACGAGAAGCCCACCACCAATCTCCCATCGTATGGGGGCTTCGCTATCCACGATGTCACCGGTGAAAATTGCTCAGCTATCACCGTCGAAATAGTGCGGTGATCCACAAGCCAGCTTACAATTTTCCCCAAGGTTGTGATAGAGTAGGAGGGCAACTTCTTCCCTTTGATCATATTTATGTCTAGGCTTGAGAGAAGTGGTGTCTTTGGCTCTGGCGAGGTTCGCCAGCACACTCCTAACTTCATCTAAGTTCCCTTTTATCCCACATTGGTGGTCTCTTTAGCATCCTTTGGGGGAAGCAAGTCAGTTCCAACCCTTAATGGAGCTTTCCCTTTGATTGTCGCTTTCCAATCCTAGCCCTCTTCAGTGGGGGGCTCTGACTAGTTGTGTTCTCATTGACCTTTGCACGGATCAAGGGTTTGTTCGTGTCTTTAGCATCCCCCAAGTGCGGTGCACCCTCCTAGGGTCTTAATGGCCATTTTCCCTTGGCTTGTGTGTGGATCCTTGTCTGCTCTGGCGAGCCGCGTCTCTGATCCCTCCTCAGAGGTGGCCTTCTCCTCCACATCAATAGCATATCCCACTATTTCTACAATTCTTTGCTCATTGACTTGGTTGGAAGCAATAACCAGATACCTCCTCTACTCCTCACGTGGTTCATCTCGTCGGTGGTGATCTCCTTACCCTAGGCCTCCCCTCCCTCCGTGAAGTCGACCTTGTGCTAATGTTTGGAGAGGTCCTCCGTCTCCTTTTGAAATGGGCATCCATCCATCCTCCCCCCCTCCTGAGCAACCATCTCGGGTCTCCACTCTTACCGGTATCTTCAACATAGGCTCTCCTTGGAGTGCTGTCTCGAGGAGGGTACGATCCTCCCTCGCCACCCCGATCGCCACCACTGCTGCATAGGTCACTCCTTCTTGTCGAGGATTTTCACTGACGTCTTCAGAGCTTCATTGTCTTCTTCTTCCTAGTTCCATCTAACGCTGTCGTCGTTGCTGTGTGCCGGAGATCACCCTCCACCATACCCTCGTCATCTCTTCCTCCTAATGGTTCTTTCAAGATTATTGTTTCTTCACATCAATTGCTCTTCTTTTTTCATGTACTATTTTTCATATATCTTTGTATTAATTAAGTGTATGAATTGCAGGATTTCAGGGACTAAATTCAATATTATAATTTCAAGCAAGGATATTGTGGAGGTGTCCTTCAGGAGCTATAGTGGAACAAGATTGGCTTTGTCAGTAGACATAAGATATCATGGATTCTCATGCATGTTTGAATTGAATTAATGAATATTTGATAAGAATTAAGATCATTATCATTGTTTGATTAACATGTATATAGTTAGGAGTGGGATGTGTTCTATTATTATGCTATATATGAAAGAGTTGTTGGCTTGCCAAGTTTTGATCTTGTCCAAACTATGATGGTCTTTAAACTAAAGAGATATCAATAAGTGATGCTTGTTGTATAGTGGGTATGTAGGCCAATCTGGAAGATTTCATATCACTAAAAAATGTTTTATTTTCAAGTATTTATCCATATTGAAGCTTCAAGTGGTATACTGGTTTTTCTTGAGCTTCCATTTTTTTTTTTTTTTGAACATGTAGCTTCTTAAAATTTTCTTTTGAACATGTAGCTTCTTAAAATTTTCATAACTTCCTATTATGTTTATATATATATAAATGTGGACAAGCAACTAGAAACATGCTCGATACATGGTTTGAACCCCCAACCTATCTTTGTGAGGTTAGGTGGGCTAAACAACTTTTCTTGTGCAAGTTGGTTAACTCCCTACTTTGTTAATATTTCTAATTTAACTCCCTGAAATCTTTGTTGTTGTTGTTGTTGTTGTTGTTGTTGTTACAATTGGAATCCATGAATCCATCCATTTACAGACATTGCTATCATATTGTCTACTTTCTTAAAATATGGAAGTTATGTTAATGTACAAAATTTACCCTTTTTCATTGGGATTAGCAAGGATTTGTAATTGTAGAAGTTTTTTGGTTGTATAGTAGTTTATGATTGAGCTTTTATTTTGATGTCATGAACTAGTGGTTGCTTGAAGAAATGACATGGCCATATAATTTTGTATCTTCTCCCTACTTTTTCACTCTCAAAGAGAGAGGTTCTACTTGAGGCACTCTATTTATTTAGGATAGGTAATTTGATCCAAATCTTTGTAATTATCTCTAACAAAGAACATGTCGATCAAATGACTTCCAATCAACTTTCTCATTACCATAGTTTCATGTAAATGTTGATCACTAGGTATATCTCTGAAGCTCCTTTCCCTACAAAATTTTCTTATGTTGGTTTATCTATTGCAAATAGCAGGGGATCTTGGCAAAATGAAAGCAAGGTAAAATAGATGTGTAAATAAATACTTGAGCATAAGCACCATTGTTTTGTCTTGTAAAAAGTAGTACGATTTGTTCTTTTACATATGAAGGGATACCAATTTTGGGCTGTTACTAATTCGAAAGGGCAATTCACCATCAAGAATGTTATCCCAGGAAAGTATTATGCTCATGGTTGGGTGCCTGGTTTTATCGGAGATTGTCTTCACAACGAGCTTATTAACATTTATCATGGTAAATTTAACACTTATTTTTTGGCACTTCTCTTGATGCTTGAGGATTTACTTTCTTACTTGCATTTTTGTTTTTTTTTCATCCTTTAGGTTTAGAAATAGAACTTGGCAATCTAACTTTCAATCTTCCTCAAGATGGTTCAACTATATGGGAGATTGGCCTCCTTGATCGAACAACAATTGGCTTTTATGTCCCTAATGCTAGTCCTCTATGTACATTAACAAATTGTTTATCAGAGCCCTGAAAAGTAAATGCTTTGGAAGTGTCATCAGTTGTTCAAAGATCTATTTCTTCAAAAAATAATTTTTTGTCATTATCAGGTTCGGACAATATTGTTTATGGGATTTATTACACAAATTTGCATCCTACATCTGATCAAATTTTTATAGGAGGAGTTAATAATTCAAAAAGTGACTGGTTTTTCACTTATGTAAATAGGTAGGATCAACTTAATGTCATTAATCTATGGATATACATTTTAATTCATGCTCAATTATAGTTTAATCTAAACATAGAAACTAGTGGAATATACAAATTGAGACTGTCATTGCTGCTTCAAACCATTCTAATCTTCAGGTGAATGTGCGAAATTGCAAATTATTGTTATCAGCTCGATTAACAATTTGAATTAATCATAGTATTTTCATCCACAGATATGAATTAACGATCCAAGTTCTGCTCAGCCAATGTTTAAATTGTATAATTGAGGAGATTATAACACAATTGCTCGCCATGGCATCCATGGCTTGTACCAGTTATTCAGCATTGATGTGTACTCATACTTATTAGTAGAAGGAGATAACACTATCTATATTAATAAAGAAATATCTGGAAATGAATTCCTTGGCTTGTTGTATGATTATTTGAGGCTTGAAGTTCCTGCATCTACTGAACTTGAATTCCATTGATTTGTATTCGTAGTTTTACTGTTAAATTGAACAAAATCATAAGGTTTTTTTTGTCGATTGAATTCATTGATTTCAATTCTTAAGATGAAGATGAGAATAAAACTAAAATACATCTTGCTAACTTCTATGCAAAGGAAAGTGCTATATATATATATATATATATATATATATATATATATATATATATAGGGATGATAGGATCAAACCAGCCGCAAGTGCGGCCGGCTGATCCTATCATCCCCCATATCTAATATATATATTAGATTTTATATATACTATGTGTATATATATGTATGTATTTATTTATGTATATTTTTGTTTTTTTTTACATATATCTACTTTTTAAATTATCTTATCCTGAAAATTCAGTTATATATCTACACATATCTATAATAATTACATATATATAAATATATATATATATATATTAGATATGGGGGATGATATGATCAGCCAACCGCACTTGCAGCCGGCCTGATCCTATCATCCCTATATATATATATATATATATATATATATATTATAACACACAAACAAGAAAGAAAAGTTTTTGGGTTACTTTCCTTTGGTTTTACATCCGCCCGCCCAAAGTCCCCGGCCTGCGAGCGTGAAGCGCACCGGCCGTACTGCGAAGGAGATGAGCCCCGCTCGGGCACAAGGCCTAAGTGATCACAAAGCAACATCACAAGAGCAGCGGAATAGTAATAATAAGATAAACGACATAAATCAGAGTATAATGTCAGCGGAAGATGAGAACCTAGGGTACATGCACCCTAATAATTAATACAAGTCCGATCCTACACGGACCCAAATAGGATGTCCTCACACATAGATAAAATGCCTAAGAGGTCGCCAACCTTGGCTACCACCACACCCAGCGTCGCGATCCACGGCAGCTCTCGTGCGTCTACTCATGAGTCCGAAAGAGATGAAATCAAGTGTATGAGCTTTCGAATGGAAAGCCCAGTAAGCACCTCGCAAGGTGGGTAAGCAAGTCATGAATATCAAGAGATAAGCAAATACAGCAAATCAAAGAACATGACTAAATAAGCACATAGGGCTGGGCCCCGCACAACCAACCATCTAGGGGCCCCAGAGACGAGCAATGAAAGGACTCCTAATGTCAACTACGGCCTCAAAGCCTGAAAGATCATCCAACAGAAGAGCTCTCGAAGTATCCCCCGGTCAGCCATCAGCCTCAGCTGGAATCGTCCCGTAGTCGGGAATTCGGCAGCGCTACCCTTCTACATGTCGACACGGCCAGTGTATCATCCCACTGGCAAGGCTGGACGGACAGAGTATCGTCCCCCTGTCAGGGATAACAGAACGCCAGGGTGTCCTCGGCCCTAGACGCTCCAAGTTGGAGCACCCACGCTCCACTGATCCGGGCGGAAAGATAGTACAGAAACACACATCCCATAGATGCCAACATCCAACATACCAATGCACATAAATATGGAACAATAATCCAATGAAGTCATAAAACAGACATGTGCATATCATCAAGCGAAAATAGAGGAATGACAACTAGATGATCATTCTAGAACACATCATCAACAAGAAAGGGAACATGATAAGCAATGGCACTTGCGTACACAAACATGGATATCGAAAGAATATCGAATAATGCCAAATAAGCCCATGTTCGGGCGGGAACTAGGCAAAGGCACTTACTTCTATTTGCAATTCAATCGCCTGATCTGAATCGGTCCCGACGAAGTTCAGCACTCCTCGTCGTTACCTAGTAAACATGGATCCATATTCATCATATGCTCGAGTGTTCTTTTTACTATTATAAATAATAACATCCTTATCAAGCAAGAGGGTCAAATGGGCCCGGCCTATGAAATCTCGGCCCATAGATTGAACTCGACGCAACGTCTGCACTATCGGGCTTGGTTTGACTAATAGCCCTAACGATTTTCTCTTGTCCATTTCCACTAGGCCAGCCCAAAGGCCCAACCACAAATAAGCTCATCACTTGAGCAATTTCACAAATAATTAAACAAAACCCCCAAACCACACTATTACATTAATAATTATTATGATGGAAATTATTGTAGTCAAAGGAGATCCGATAACTATGCATGCTTTGTATAACTAACAACCTCTTATTACTCAAGGTAGCATCCTTGAACATCATGCTATTGTTACTACCAGAACCCAAGAAATCAGGGGTTTATTCACTCATAAATTTCTTCAGGGAAAACCAAGGTCTCCCACACCTCTTCACCCTCAAACCCACACCAAGAACTAGGTATGAACTGAGCCTTAAGACCACTCATTATAGGGGTTCCTAATCAATTAACTTCATCCCTTCAAAACCTCTACTCATGTGATCATGCAACCTTACCTAAGAAAGCCTTCAAGAGCCCCAGAAAACTATTTCAGTTCGGTCAGAGGTTGCACTCACCATCACGCACCTTCAGTAAGCCATAGGAGACTTACCAAAGCCTCCAACCTGAAGGTTTACTCTCTTCCTTAAACCCCAAGGACCTTGAAAACTTTACAAACCCCTATTCAGTACTTCTCCCATTAAGACCTCACAGAGAACAACCAAACTCCTCTCTATATCTGTACTCTTCTTATGATTTTATGTGTAGGAGTATGAACCAACTAACACCTCTGTCTTTACTGTTAACAAGCATGCACGACTCTTGCTAACTCAATGACATGCACCCTCATTTACAGGTCCTGAATCCCCTCTACAGTCCCCCTACCACCACTCTATCTACAGGACCTCACCAGGTTGCTCACCCTCGTGCCAGGCCGGAATCGTTCTCAACTTCACCTACAAAGTTTGCGGCTGCCAGAGCACTGTGGCTGGCCGGCACCTGAGAGGGAAGGCCCACATCACTCCTTGTCCACTAGCCGTCCTCATGACCCACCAACCTCCCCACTCGTCTACCGGAAACTCGTGCATGCAGGTGTGTGAAGAGCTACCAGCGAGGGTGCTGGAGTCCCCTCAAGGCTTGTAAGGGCGTTAGGGGACTTACCACCTCGGCAGCAGCTCCTTTTTGGCGTCGCGGCGACTGCAGGCGCCTGGCTGCACTCCTTCAGTCCGGCGTCGCGCTGTGTTGGCGTTGCAGGACCCCGGCTGCGCGTCTCCCTCCCTGAACTAACGACCTTCGAGTCACACCAAGCTGAGGAGAACAGAGCCCCTCGGTGAAACGGAGGAGTGGTCCTTTGAAGCCCTTTTATCGGCCTCATAGGCACAGCGGGGCTCGAGGTAGCCATCGCCGTCGTAGGGGTATGAGGATAAGACTACTCACTGGTCGCGCCATCCTTCCGCCAGAGCAGTAGCGGCGACGCGACGTCGACCGTGCGTACGGAGGAGTTCTTCCAGATCTGCGCTCAGAGAAGTCATGTCCGGCGGGATACGCTTCGGGCTGAGACCGGTTAGTTTGAGCGGCGGAGAGGCCTCCGCGTCGTCGGGTGGAGGTTAAGCCATGCTGTTCCCTCGCCCGTGGCCGAGCCCCGTTCCCCTTACCATCGATCGAGCCACGTCGCCCCCTGCTCCAAATCCTCGCCGTTGCTTCCTTTAGGGTTCGTGCATGGCTACATGGGCATTTGGCACTTCAGCCCCCGCGATTCTTATATATTTGCCAAGCATCGTGTGTGTGAGAGAATGAGAGAGAGGGAAGGGGACATTAGTCCTCAGGTCCCTGGTTTTTCTCATATTTCCCATTTAGTCCTATATTTTATGGAGTAGGTTAGGGAGGGGATTATTGTCCCTTGGCCCCTAATTTTCCCTCTATTAACTATGAGGTCCTCATCAAAGATTTCCTTCCCTTAGTGTTATCATTATTATTATTCTCATTATAATTTAAATATATACGTATAAATATATACACATATTTATACACACACCCACATATATATATATATATATATATATATATATATATATATATATTTTGAAAGGCCATCTTTGGGAAAATAATTGTTTTCCTTAAGTTAAGAAAACTATGGCTTTTACAGTTTCTTTTTGGGTTATTTGTTAACTTGTGTTGAGAATGAACAAGAGCACCGACCATGAATGCCTCTATAAATTCCTTGCATTCACATGTATTCTTGAGTAATATTTGATTGTTTATAGGGATATGTATCTATCGGGTGTGAGCTATACACCCGACCCATCTTGCCTGGGCAACATTAGAGGGAAGAATGGGGGTAATGGGTGGCGGTGATGGCAAAGGAGTGTGGATACCATAAGGGTAATATCAAGCAAGAAGATGCACAAAAAATTGGTTTTGATTGTAATACAATTATGAAATCATGCAATCTTTCAGAATCAACATGTACTTAATCTGAGCAGAGATGGAATCTAGAACTTACTCAATTTGCAACACAAAACAGAACCTTGGTTGGTTGTTCTTTGTGCTCCATGGTGTCAGTTTTGGCAGGTAAAAATATTATTGATTTATTTTTTCTTTCTCATGATCAATTTCAAGTTTAATACTTGTTTTCTCGTTATCAGACAATAGATTCTTCCTACTTGGAACTGACTGAGAAGCTCGCTCACTTAGACATCACAGTGGCGAAGTTTCAGGTTGATGGTGATTAAAAACCATTTGCACAAGAAAAGCTAGCTAGAGTTTTACATTTTCCCAACCATTCTTTTTACCCCAAGAAAGATATCAAGACCAATAAAGGATTCACTACTAGCTTTTGCCAATGCCCTTAGATGAAAGTTAATGGTTGTTGAAGAACCTTGTTGGTCTAGTCTTCGTGAGAGTCCCCCTCGATACTTCACTTCTCCTTGTAATGAGAGAAATCTATTATTCATGCTTCTACATCTTTTGTATTTGTATCTAATAACAACTTTTTTTAAATTCAATTTTTTAAAAAAATTGAACTTTTCACAAGGAAAGTTTGTTAGCTTATTCCCTCTTACAAGGAATGGTTAAGGGTTCAAACCACGGCTCTAGTGTGCTTCTAGTGGCTTGCCCACATTTATCAAAAAAAAAATAAATAAATAATAACACACGGAGTAAAAAGTATTACTCATCAAATACAAAAAGAAAACCTTGAAAATCTTACCGAATTCAAAATATTTATCAAGGTACAAAGAACCAAAGAAATTAAAACTTGTCATAACCAAAAACAATAATAAACATTCCGCCTTTTTTCCTTATATACATACCCGGCCCCATGAACAAATTTCGGGTGATTTTTGTCCATCAACATTTTCTTTTGTTTGAAAAACACTCATCTAAATCTCAGTTGAATATTAATCTCGAAGGTATATCAATATATATATATTAAAAATATTTTAAAAATATATATAAAATAATAATAGTAATAAAATAAAGGAAAGAGACAAAAGAGTCCAGAACCGAATGGTCTGTCACTATGAGCCCAATCCACTAAGTTTCCATTTTTACCCTCATTCTGTCTTAGTCTCTCCGCCCATTACTTTGTAAAGTTACCCTCACTTGGTCACAAATACCATCCTTGCGTAGCATCTCTCTCTCTCTCTCTCTCTCTCTCTCTCTCTCTCTCTCTCTAGAGAGTGGATGTATTCGTGAATCTTCATTGAGTGTCTCACCTTTCTATAAATAACTTTTCTTTCTTTTACATTGCTCTTCACTGCCCCAAATATCTCTCTCGTTGCTCTCGTTGCTCTCGTTGCAATCTCTCAAGCTTTCCTCATGGATCATCAACCTTTGGATGCAGAGAAGATGTGAACTTGAAGATGAACTCCATTTTGATATACTTTGCTTGTTTTATACTTATACCAATTTGATTATCTTTGTTTTGATCCATAGGTTGAATCACTACATCTATGATTACATGATCAAGAAGAACTTGCATGCTTCTGCTGAAGCTTTCAAGAATGAAGTTGACATCTCTCTTGGTTCTGTTGGTAATGTTCTTCATAGAGTTTAGATTTGCCCCTTTTGACTCTATCTATGTGTCGATGAACTTAAGCACTTAAATAGATCGAGGATATCTTTTGAGAGATCTTGGATCAGAGATGATCCAAGTGATTTTTTTTACTTTTTTACTATTTTACTATTTGGGTGTGTTTGTGTGGTCTTGATCTATGAATTTCAATATTTAACAAAAAAAATGAAATTGGTATCTCATGATTTGTGAAATTGATAAAAAGAGGGGTATTTGTAGTTGACAAAAAAAAAATTGATTTTTTATTTTATTTTAATGCTAATGTTAGATATGTTATACATCCATAAGAATTTGAAGAGTGAGTTTTGGTTTGAGTTTAAATGGATTTTTTTGAAAAACGTTTGGCTTCGACTTTCATTTTTGTGGAATGTCACTTCAAAGATCTCTTTCTTTGTTATGTTGATTTTTTTTTTTTTAAATACAAATGTTAGATATGCTATAGATATGGAAGTATTTGTAGAGTGAGTTTGGATTTGAGCTTAAATGGAATTTTTTTGAAAAAAGTTTGACTTAGAGTTCAGTTTTTGTAGAATTTCACTTTGAAGATCTGTTTTTTTGTCGTCTTAATCATGTTGTCTGACAAAATAGAGATAAAGCGAGATCAATGAGATCCATAGATGGACCACAGTGTAATTTTTAGTTGTGCTTCTATTTTTGTCGCTTATAAGTAGTAACAATGATTGGAGAATTGCTCTTTTAAATATTTTTAAAACTTAATTTTGGTGCTTATTGAAAAAAAAAGTTGTACCCCTTTTAAAAATGAGTTTAGAATTCAATATAAGGAGATTTTGAGTTTTTTTTTTTTTTTTTTTGTTAACATGATTAGTGCTTAACTTTTCTTTTTTGGAATAAAATTCTAACACTTATCTCTTTTTTATTATTTTTAATCTTGTTTTCAAATAAATAATAAGAAAAATATAACTATTGGATTTAAAGGTCAATATTGGTGTTTATTTTTTAGTTATATTTTGATTTATGTTATGATAAGAGCTCATACTAGATCATTGAATTCTTTCTAATTAATTATTTTGTATTTCAAGTGATCGATGACATTGAAGGAGGATTCCTCTTGGAGTGGTGGGAGATATTCAGTGAACTTTATTTTTCAAAGATGACCAACCAAGGAGATAAACAAGTTACTATAGAGGTATAAACAATAAACTGAGGATAAATTATGCATGTTGTTTTGTGTTTTTCTAGTTTCCTAGTTGAATATAGTTCAAGTTAATTCATCTAAATTCAATTTTATGATACAATGAAATGGAAAAGGAATTACATAGCATGTATTAAGATCTTTCTCACCGTGGTTTACCTTTTAAATGGAGTTGAATGTTAAACAAAAGAAAACTTAACTATTTTTATGATTTTTAAAAGCAATTAAAATTTTAATTCTCTTCTATTATCATATAAGAAAGTTATAGAAGGAATCTCATAATCTCATATTTAAAATTGAAACCTTACTTGGAGTGGTTCTATAAATGGCAAATCATATATTTCAAATCAAAACATTACTTTTTATATCTCCAACTCCTTATCTTTTTTATTTGCATCATCCACATGTTTTTTTAGCTTCAAGTGAGTTCCTCAATACAAAGACCTTAACTATTTTTATGTTAATGCAACTTATATAGTTAAAACCGAAAACTTAATTCCATATATCTAATCTTTTCTTTAATATTTGACGTGGAATTATTAAATTCATTACTTTGAAACATAATAATGCTCTTATCCAAAATTTACAGACTATAGCACAAAAACTAAGGATGCAAAAAAGAAATACAAGAACAACTGAACAAGGTTCAAGTAGTACAAGGGAGACACAACGAACCCTTCAAAGGCCACCAACATTTTCAAGACCGGGAGGTTCCAATCAACTAATGAAGCCTAAACAAGCGGAGACACCACAAAACTTCCCTTTTAATAGATCAGGAGGACAACCAGATCATCTTAGAAGTATGCAACAAAGCATGCATGTTCCGAGTTTTCGGAGAACCGATACTTCAAGTTTGTCACCTAATTTACTCGGGTAGCATTCATACTATCCAAAAAAAAATCCCAAAGTGAGTTAGTTAAATTTTTGATAAGTAGATATGATCTCTTTCTAATTTTCAATGTTTTTGTGGTTAAGGAATTTCTCTAATCTTGGGCTCAAGAAAGCGTGCAAACAAACAAAGTGAAGTGATAAATAATTATGTTTCACATTTTACTTCTTATTTCAAAATAAGCTATTATGAATAAACTTGTGAATTTTTTTCCCTTGAATAATTTTAAAATTTTTTAGTAATTTTGCGACTGTATGTGTTCATGTCCTTAGCGATTTTTTTTTTTTTTTTTTTTTTTTTTTGCTACAGTGTTTAGTTTATTTATTGCAACTTAACCTAGACAAAGTGTGGATGTATGTGAATTATTTTGCAGGAGTTTAAGCGCCCAAGAGTGATGACAACTACTATTCCTTCAGCAATTTTAAGACCACCAAGGCCACCAAAGATCAATGTACCAATCATCGGATTGCCCGATTCAGGTTGTGCTTATCTTTTATTTTTTAAAAAGAAAAATATGAAGAAAAATATGTAAGAAGAAAAATATGAAGAAAAATATGCACAAAAAATCACCTAAATTTGGTGGTTGTATTTTTGAAAGTGTTGTTTTCAACTAAAATTAGTTGCCATAGGTATCAAAGCAAAAAACCCTAAAAGGTATCAAAGCGAGAACCCTAACCATATGCTTGCCTAGTTTAAATTGTTAATGTAGTACTACTCGTGATCATTTGTATTCATCATAACGTTTACTTTGAAATAAAATATATATATAGTACCATTGTAAGTGCTTGTGTTTTTGAGAGTGTTATTTTAAAATGTATATTTGTCATTGGTATTGAGTCAAATGTCTAATTGAAAATTTTAAAATACAAACATATTTTTTTTCTTTTTTAATTTTATTAAACTTTTAAGTTGGATCGAGCTCATTTGACGCGATATATATTTTTCATACAGTACCACACCAATTGGCAAGTCCTAGGCCACCATTACCGCCATCATCAAAGGTATGTCATCCAAAAGTACAATATAAGAAGCACAAATACTCTTTTTATCTTTGAAAACAACAATACAAAAATTAACCATTTTTATGAAATACAACAAGGATGGAGCCAATTTACATCACCAAGAATTTAATTTGCTTTGCAGCTCAATCGACCCACCTACTTAGAAGAGCGACACCAGCTTCAAAAAGGTGTAATTAGCAATGTTTTCAAAAGAACTCAAAAGATTCAATAAATGGAGGTAATTAATTAATTAATTAAGCTTTCTTTTGTTTCTATCTAATATGTAATCTTTATATTAATTACCAACATGGTTTTGTAGAGGGTGCCACAATTATTGTTAGGAGGAATGCGACCAAGAGAGCAAGTACCCAATGAAAGAAAAAAAGTAGAAGCGGTAAGATGTTTATCATTTCATGTTTATGGTTTAATTTGGACAAATTAAAGTTCATAAGAACTCTATCATGAAATCTACGATTTGAATTTCAGATGATAGGAAAAAGAAAAAAGCCATGTATCGAAGGTGAAAACATTAATGCACCTAGAAAGAGTGGAGGACCTTCATATATAACCCAAATTCCAGAGAACTCATCTGGCCATGCATCACTACCTTTTGATTCATCAGAATCATTTGAGTTCCTCCAAAGTAAAGACTTCTTTGTTACAGACATGAATAGAGGACTTGTAAGAACAATATGACCATCAATTTTACAATTTTTTTTTTTAACAAACTGAATGAACTTACATTGTTTTATCGTCAGGATGATCTCATTGATCTCAATGATGTTTTCTTAGAAGATAACATCGAGCAAGCACTTTTCCCTGGAGAGAAATGTGGCATAGCTAAGCCTTCTTCCATGGTATTAAAGCAAGGTCCTACTGAAGAGGAAGATGCTCCAAAAGGTTAAATGTTTAACAAATTAGGTTTGAAATCCTTAATTCTTTAACTATTCCTTTTTTTCCTTGATGTGTTTCCTGCTGAATTTTGTTGTAGGTGATGGAGATGAGATAACTAGAGTTGGATAGAAGATTTGTCGGTTCCATTAAATTTATGTTTTTAACTTTAGTTGCATGTTTTGTAGAAGATTCTCTCCAAATTATCTCATAATTATCCCCTTAATTGTTGTAATTAGTTGTAAGTAGCTAGTAGAATCCCTATAATTGTGTAATACCTTATACATATCAACCCCTCCTAGAATTCCTCCTTAGATTGAGGGTGTAGCACGCTATATAACCATGAAACGTGCAATTCAAAATATAAAAAACTCTTATTTTGACATGGTATCAGAGAGGTTCCTAAAAGAGCCTAGCTACCCGTATCTTCTTAGTCACATGTATCTCTTCCTATATTACCATCACCACCATATAGCCATGGATCCCAACACCGAAACCCCCAAAGCCGCCACACCTCCATCACCTATTATTCATGTCCAGTCCAAACATTCCAACTTTAATGCTAGTATCACTCTTACTGAATCCAATTACGATGGTCCCAAATCATTGGAATGCATATCATTGGGTGTGAGAAGCTTGATTCATCATAGGTGACTCTGCCATCCCCACCTAATCACGAAACCTCATATCCAAAGTAGTATGCTAAAAATTAAAAGGTCAAAGGTTGGTTACTTACCTCCATGATTTTCAAAGACTTGCTTTGTCTCTTGATTTAGAATTTCATCTTATGATCATCTGAATCATGAAATGGTTTGAGTTTAATGATAATTTCAAACTATGTTAGTAAGTGAAAAATCTCCAAAAAAGTCTTAAGATTAGGGTAGAGACTGAGAGGATCATAAATAATTTCAAACTTTTTAAGGGGTTAATAGGGAAAATCCAGAAAAAGCTCAACATGACTTACACCTCAACTCACCGCCCCATTATACCCGTCTCTCTCTCTCTCTCTCTCTCTCTCTCTAGCTAGGATTGCACACTTCGACCTTCATCTCATAGTTCTTTGATGGATTGATGTTGTCGCCTCAAGGGGATCCTTGGGCTCAATGGCCAGCAAGGGATCGAAGAGGGGATTGGGCTTACAGT
Source organism: Dioscorea zingiberensis (assembly GCA_026586065.1). Lineage (NCBI taxonomy): Eukaryota > Viridiplantae > Streptophyta > Magnoliopsida > Dioscoreales > Dioscoreaceae > Dioscorea > Dioscorea zingiberensis. Next base: position 45,832,051 of record CM048823.1, read on the forward strand.
GACAGATCATTCTATTATGGACTTTTTTATTTATTTATTTATTTATTTATTTATTTATTTATTATTATTATTATTATTATTATATATATATAAAGAGGTGATACTATCCGGCTGACTTCATTTGCAGCCGACCCATTGTATCACCTCTTTATATGGGTTTGGATGTACAGTAGATACTGTACATCTTTATATATATATATATATATATATATATATATATATATATATATATATATATATATAATTTTTTAAGTTTCTTGTTGGATCCACAACCAAATTAATAAGTTAATCGATTTTGAAAGTATATACTGACATAAACTTTAGAATCTTTTCATCTAAAATAAAATTCTAAGTAATTAAATTTTGAACCCTATAGTTTCTGGCAACTTTTCTATTAGCTACTAAATTTTAATTTTGTCACATAAACCTTGAACTTCTAATTTAGGTACAATATAATTCTCTAGTTCAATACTACATGCAAGGCAAAGTTGTAGTCCTAGTGGATGATATAAAGAAAATATCTATACAAAAACTCTTATTTTTGAATTTTTATAAACCGAAAAGTAATTACATTTGTTGGTTTTTTGTTGGATCCAGGTTCATCACATGTTGCCGTGGTGAATTGGATAATGGATTTAAACTTCAATTTAAAAAATTGAAAATTTAGCAACTAAAAAAATTCAAGTTCAGCTATAGGTTTTAAAAGGTATTTTAAAATTTTTCATTAAATTATTCTTTATCCTAGTGACAAATAAAGGGATGGTAGAATTTTATTTTTAAATTAAATAAATAAATATTTTTTGTTCATAAAAAATTACATATGCAAATGGGCAACTGTCACGCCCCGACCCGGATTCCGGGACCTCGAGCACATGAACAGATCGGCCGTACCCAAGTAGAGACAAACCTCACTCAGATACAAGGCCTAAGTAAATATAATAGATAACAAAAACAGAGTCCATAATATCTCAAAAATAAAATAATCAGAGTAACACCAGAATAAATACAAGGGTTCTCAATACCCTAAACATGTCCAGGCCCTACCAGGGTCCTATAGAAAACACAAAACTCTCACAGTAACAAGTAAGTAAGATCCTCAACCTCAGCAATGTCCAACCCTCGCGCAATCCCCGAGATTAACTCTCCTGTACCTCAGGGCCTGAAAAAAAGGGAAACAAGTGCATGAGCTTTCAAAGGGAAAGCTCAATAAGCACCCCGCAGGGATCACAAGGAATTAGATATGATCAAAGACATATCAATCAACACATCATCAAACAAATGGGGACAACGCCTCGTGTCATCACAGCCTAGGGGTCTCGGACCTACCACAAAGACCTAACAAACGGTAGGGACCCCTAATCTCGTAATAGCCCTTAGGCTCTGAAAAAGAACTCAACGAGCATCCCCTACGCCAACACACAACAATGCCGCCAAGAACTAACACTCGGCTCCTCGGTAGCGCCACCTCTATCACATATCGACATGGCCAACGTATCAATCCCGCTGACAAGCAGGACAACCAGAGTATCACCCCTCTGGCATGGAATGCCGGAACATCATTGTGTCCCATCCTCGAACGTTCTTTCTCAAACCGGAGCTTACCTGCTCCTTTGATCCGGGCGGAAGAAAATAGTTAACACTATGGATACCAACATCCCGAAACAATCATACATGCTCAAGAATCCAAATCAACAAGGAAACACACATGCATGTATGAAAAGCAATAATCCAAGCATCTCATAACAACAATATCATGCAACAGTCAGATAGAAAAGAATCAAGGCCAATGAAACCCGAAGTCGGGTGGGAACTAGGCAAGCGTATTTACCTGTAATCAAGAAGTCTGGTGTTCCACGGAATCTCCTCCCGACGCATACACATCAATATCTGGTAATGATTATCATGACTCAGTACCATTACCAACACAAAGTGAATTTTTTAATATTAACAATATCATTAATGCGAAATTCCTGAAGTTAATGCGCAGTCTCAAAGAACTGCTCATAACTTTTGATCCAGGGATCCGTTTGAGTTGAACCAGGGCTCGTTGGAAAGATCTCTTCCCCATCTTTCCAACGTTATATTACACGACACAACCCGATGTCAGCACGCTACCCATATTTTACCCGAAGTGAGCGAAAGCCGTGCAAAAGCCTCCAATTAACTCTTGCTTAACCCTTTATAATTAGATTTCAGCGACCCTTTAACCAACCAGATCCATTAAGTTAACTCCATTAACTCATCCTTATACAAAGCAACTCACGTCACTGACCCTTTCCTGATAAACATAGATACACATAGGGTCTTATGAAAATCAATCCCCCTTTCAAATCCAAGCATTACTACACTTGCATATCAGCACTCACTCCTCAAACTCCAACTCACTAAATTCACCATGAGATAACCAAAACTGGGCTTCATGCCACTTAACAGTCATTTAAACCCAATCTAACCTATCCTCCAGCACACCAACTAACATAGTACCTCTCAGACTTGGTTATAGTAGCATTCATCCATACTACACCCCTTAATCATTTCATTATCTTTGCATGCTTTGAAAGGGAAACCAGCCCACACTCATTATCACCCACTTAACATCTACAACACCCTCTAACAATCTCACTAGCCATGCATGCACAGCCTATATCCTGATCTCTCTCATTTAACAGCCCATGCCTGCATCCATTCTCACACTATTTTACTATCATGAAAACAATAGAATTCGCCATAGTTGACCCTCCACTGAGCATATGTGTATCTACCCCTCTTTCTCATAATATCTTGAAGTCAAACACAGGCACTATTCTCACAATACCTATATATAGAAACCTCCAAGGCACTTAAGCTTCTGCAAACCCTCATTGAACTACTCTATCTTCTTCCATTAAAACCATTAGATAATATTTTCTAACTTCTGATGATCAACATCCACTTCTTTATTAGACAACCACACAAGCAACCCAACGGGTTCCATCTAGTGACCACCCCATCCCTCAAGCATTCAAGTAGGGTATCATCTATGCATCATCGTCATCTACAACCAAGTATATATATATATATATATATATATATATATACAACCTCAACAAGGATCCATCGATCAAAACCTCAACAGAGACCCATCTCTCTCTCTCTCTCTCTAGATTTATGCCTTCAAAACACCTAATAGCCAAGAAGATACCCTCACATGTGATAACATTCATATTTATCCCTCTAATGAACCTCCATTTAGTTTTCCTTTTTCTTCTATCCAACTTGTAGACCATGCAGGCACAAACAAATACCATACTTAATCTTTTAATCTAACATGGAGTTTTAACTTCTCACTCACCATTTGAATGCTTTTCAATCAGAATTTTAAGGACAGACCACCATACCTCATTAGATCATGTGTTTACTAGCCCTCTTATCTTCATACTTTTGCATGCTTTCGTTAATAATTTCACATAGCTGCACTTTACTATAGGTTATAGAGGTTGAAGGAAACTCACCACACTTTCTTGCTGCGTTCTGGCTCCCTTGCGTCGACGCTCCTGTGGCCGGTGGGTTTCCGACGAGGAGATCCACACCACACCACGCGGTGGAGCCCCTTTGCTAACCTTCTCTTCTTCTGCCGCTCTCCTCCTTCAAATGGTAGTGGTTGCGTAGAAGCGAGTCACGGCGCTGCTGGGGTTTCACATATTGCTTCTCCTCTTATAAGGATGAAGGAAGATGGGGGATGGGATTGTGATCCCCACTACGCGAAATGGGGCCTTGAGATCACCGCACTCTACGGTTGGCCGGTGCGTTGCTTATGGATAAGGATCATCCCACGACGCGCTGAAGGAACCAGCAGGCGTCTCGTGAAATAGGAGCCATTGGATGGCTCTATTCACTCCATTTCCAATCATGGCCATCCAACATACATTCACGTGCATGGACTCCTTTTTTTTTTTAAAGATCCCTCGACCTTTTTACAATTTCATTCAAGTCCTTTATCTTATAAATTGTTTGCATGAGGCTCCTTGGCCCATGAGAGGTGTAAATTCCCTTTAAGTCCTCAATATTTCCAAAATTACCAAAGAGTCCTCGGCAGTTTCAATTAACCTTTTAATCTCACTTTTCCAATTAACTAAATTTAAGAAAATTCCTTCAATTAATAAAAGTGATTAAAGAGACATTAAAAACCATTTATTCATAAAATCCTTGGATTTTACAGCAACTAATGAAGTATGATCCATAATTTACAGTTATATGGACTTTTACATAAACCACTAAGCTTTAAGAGTTCATTGTAACTGTAACGATCCGAATTTTTCTAGAAAATTGGCTATTAGAGTGAAACTTTAAATGATGGGTAAAATAATCAATTAAATTAAAAATGAGGGTCAAAAAAGATTTTTAGATGAGAATAACATCGATCAAGTTATTTTTGAGGATTAAATGAGTTAATGAGGCTCGAGAGGCAAAATGACCATTTTGCCCCTCAAGCCAACACTTAGCCATTTAAGTGGAATAAAGGAAATGAAACTCTTTCTCTCACTCTCATTCTCACAGGTAAAGGCATAGGAACACTATAGCAAATTTGAGAATTTTGGAGAATCCTTGGAGATCTTCAATCATGAGCTTGAATCGAAGGTAGGAAATACATAGATAGATCGTTTCCTCTTTCTTTTGAGCTTGATAAGTATGATTATGAGCTTGGATTCATTCTTTAGGGCTTTAAGAAGAAATCCAAGGAGGGTTCAAGGCTGGAAATACGAAGTTTAGAAGCACTTCATTCACAAGTAAGCGTTAAGGACACTTCATTGAAGCAATTGTATGGAGATTTGTGAAGTTCATGCATTCTAGGGTATGTACATGGAATTTAGGTTATGATGATGAGTTCATGAGAATTGATGGATGAGATTGTGTAAAAATAGATGAGCCCGGCTAACAGAGAAGCAGCTGGAGGAGATGAAGGTAAGGTTGGTGCGGTGGCTATGAATTGCGTTCACGGCAGGCCGCTTCACGACTTGCGGCACTCAGCACGAATGTGACCAAGAGCATGGCAGTAGTGGCAGTGAGGCGACCGTCACTGGAGGGCACCGGATCTCTGAGGTACAGGTGAAGAAGCTGGAGGAGGCTGTGAAGGAGGTCACCGAGGCAACAAAGCTTGGAGGGGGCAGTAGGGACAACAATGAAGTAGAGGCCCAGGCCGGCATAAAGACGAGTGGAGCAACAAGTACAATGTGTGGGCAAGGCTGGTGTAGAACCACATCCAAGGACCGAAGATGTGTCTCCTCAACAATCACATAGGCCAAGGTGTCACTGAGAGACAGAGGAATGACCCGGTATAGGAGTTGGGCACGAACCGCCTCAAACTCAAGTCAAAGCCGCATAAGGAACTTATAGAGGTGGAGGTAGGCACGGTCCTAGGAATTGCGAGGCATTGGGTACAGGTTAGACAAGGAGATAGGGTCATCTCATCACACTGACGTCATAAGTTGCTGAGCTCTGCAAGAAGTCTTGGACAAAGCGGTCACGCTAGTAGGTGACAACGAGAGTCTGCAGGAAGAAGTAGTACAACGCCTGACTGGAGAGACGATAAAGGCTGCGTAGGTGATCACAAGTCGCCTTAGCCATAGGAAAATTGCAAACGACCAAACTAATGGGAAGCTCGCACGACTAACAGAGGACAACGATGGTGCAGGAGTCATCCTCATGCCACTTGGTCCAATCCTGGAACTGGGAGGAAGATGAGTGCTGACAGTGGACTAAAATAAGTCCTTATCGGAGACATCAGGAGGAAGCGGTGTTAGCCGAATACCATCAACGTGACCCCAAAAATTAAGATCTTGGAGAAGCACATGGAGGATGTACGGCCACATCTTATAATTCTTCCCATTAAGCATCACACCAACTCTATGGAGATAGGGGACGTGTGCGGAAGCCATGGACCAAAGCCTCAGGTAAAAGACTTGGGGAAGCTTGCAAGCTACTCAAATAAGTTTGTACCTTCTTTCCCTTGTTTCACCTCCACAATCAACATCATCACCAACTTCATACCTTCTGAAATTTGCAGGAGAGATCAAAGATATGATGGAGCTCACAATCAAGGATTGCAGGTGAATCGCTTGGAGGAATGAATGCATGGTGTGCTGCTACAGCTGATACCTGTTATGCGGTGGTTGTCCCTAGCTTTGAAGAAGCACAGATTAATTTGGGAAATAAAGAGATTGATAAAGAGGTGGTGGAGAAGGCCATGGAGGTGGCGCTGGCGGAGATGCTACTGCCCTTTTATCCGATGGCTAGGAGGTTGGGACGCGATGAGGAGGCTCCGGGAGGGGATTGCTCGGGAAGGCACAGGGAAGCTTCGGGAGGCTCAGGCCAGCCCAGAGGCCAGAGGGGGCTTCTCGGGAGGCGCAGGAGGGAGAAGGCCGGCAGCGTTGAATGATGATGAAGGAGTGTTGGTGGCTAGAAAGCGGACCTAGGGTTGGCAAACCCTCTCAGATATCATGTTAGAAGTGGGAGATGATGTACCTCTGATCTGCCACTTTACACAGACAGTGAGCATGATTCATGAATATGGGTTATGAAGCCACCCATAGTGAACATAAGACAACAACCACCTGTACAGCTTGAGGTAAGTACAACTAACACATACCGGGGAGGGAAACCAATGTGTAGATGCGCTGGCAAAGATGGCAAGAACAACAGACTGTTTTTTTTTTTTTTTTTGGTTACAAAAGAGCTCAGAGAGCTAGTATGTCAGCATATCCTTCAGTTCTAAAACAAGGCTTTGAGTCCTCATAGGCATTTCCTTGGTGTCTCTGAATTTCCAGCTTCTTCCAGTGTTTCTGGCCAGCTTTGCTAACTGATCCGCTGCTTTGTTGGTTTCTCTTGGCAAGTGAGTGATCTCCCAGCTATGCATTTTTTCCAGTAGTCTTCTGCAATCTTCAGTTGTAGCTTTGGTGTTCCAGCATGTATCCTCTTTCCCTTGATGCAGCATTCTCACCAGTCCTATGTTATCAGTATGGATGATTGCAAGATTGCTGCCCATTTGTCGTAATCTCCAAATTCCTTTCCCCGATTAGCCTTCAATTCAAAGATCAATACTTGAGCACGCCGCTGCTTGTTATTTGCTCTGCGTTGCACAAACGCGACCTCTATTAGTCATTATAATGTAGCCTAATCCTCGCATCCCACTCACGGTTTTAGCTATGAACCATCAGTGAAAAGCATGTGTTCATGCTGTTGTTGGTTCCATCTCCTTTGTCTCAGGTTGCTAATCTCTTCAATGGGGAGGTTTCTTTGTAGGTATTCTTCAGCTGCAAAGATCCCCTTCTTGGCCACCATCTGTGATGTGCATTGCTTCCTTTTGAATACTTTGTTGCATCTTGATTTCCAAACCTGCCAAAGTACATTTGCTAATATAGCAATTTCAAGTTTGGTTAATTGATGGTTTCCCAGTAGGCTGTTTGTCATCCATGTCCCCTCCTGGAGACTATCAGTGGCTATGTTCCAATTACATAGGAAACCATCCATCTGGACTTCCTCCCATGTAATCCTTGCCCATCTGCATGTTTGGAATAGGTGGTGGCAGTCTTCCCTGTCAATAAAACACATTGGGCATGGGTCATTTGGCCCTGCATTCCTGTTATATAGCATGTGTTTGGTTGGAAGGCAGTTGTGAAAAAAATTTCACAAGAAAACAGACTGTTGCAACAACTACAGAGAGACCCAAGAGATGCCAATATGGCTCCTGGAGGTTTTTGAGAATTTTAGGCATGAAGTACTAGTTAGCTGATTGTAAAGCTCTTTATTACCAAAAAATAAATAAAAAATAATAAAAAAATAAAAAAATAAAACACATTTCAGAACCAGAAATAGAATCATAAATGACTGGAGTCTTACTTACATAATCTCATTTTTTGTTTTTCTATGAGCCCAATAAAAATTGGTTTTGAAATAACAAAACAATTCAATAAATTGAAATTACTCCTGAAGCATAAAGAAATCCATCTACCAACACAAAAAATAATCATAGCTATTGAACAAGGCAAGGAATTTTGCACAAAAAATTCAGCAACAACAATATTCATCTTAAGATGAAGATCAGAATATTCAGCTACAACAATATAGAAAACATTCCTGACAAGTATACATTTATCTGAATACTTCCAAGTCAGTCTGACAATCACAAAATACTCGACAAATTTGTCCAAATCATATAAGATCATAAGAAAACACTAATTCTTTGCTTCTATTGGTAGTAGTGCATTTTTCACCTTTACAAATAAATGGAGCAATTTAAACAAATTATGCAAGGGTAGAGAGACCACACATACATTTGATGTGGGGGGTGTTGAGAAGTATTGGAGCAACTCAGTAGCTTACCTTCCACTGTAATAGGTGGACAGCCTTTCTGTTCAACCCCCTTATTTTTCTATTTAATTTCCCTATTGAGTACAAATATGTGCTAGAAAGGGTTGAAAGGATCTCGTGAATCAGATATAGTAAAAGAAGATTGACAACGCAAGGCTGATAACACGGGCACAGCTAATCTACAGCCGCCTTATTTCTGCGGACATTCACTGGTTTTGGCAGTCCATCAAAAATAGGCCTAGAAATCAATTCAGGCTTTTACTTAGTTCCAGGGAGGCCACACCGAGGAACCATTATCAGATTCTTGCAAATTTGAGGTGCTTGATGATTTTCGGACAAATAGAAAGCCATTAGCCATGGAAGAATCTCCAGCAGAGTTAGAAGCTGCTGCACGGCTGATGTCATTGTCAGTTCGGCTCCCAGCTTTTGGTCTCAAAGCCAGTCCTTTCCCTGTTCTCCCAGAAAACCCACCACTTGAATCTTCAATTAGCGATCCTGGAACCCGTGAAAATGGATCAGCATCGGATTTCTGACGTCTCCTGACAAACTTTTCACTGTTTGCCCTCTCAGACTCACTGCTTTCTCCTACGTCAATAACTACTGCATTATCATCTTTGGGCAAGAAACCATTAGCAAAACTTCGAGTCCTGCGATGATGGTTCAGAAGTGGATCAGAAGCAGGTGACTGTTTAGGTAAGGACTCATATTCTGAGAAGAGAACCCTGTCTGTTTTGTAGACGGCCATTTCTGTGCCTTCTGCCAGAGGGCCTTTTCTTGATGGTGTAAGGTTATAATATCCCTGAAGATTGGTCATAGCTGCTGTGACTTTTTGCTTAGGTGGTGGCTTCAACTTGAGAGATTGAAAAGAATCAAGAGCATCCTTGTGATTTCGAAGAGAAGTCTGTTCTCTGCAACAACTTCAATGCAGTAAGATAAACTAAAACTCATCATTTGATGTGGTTTGTAAATGGCAAGTGAGTCAAAGAATTAATAAATAAGTCCATAAATACAAGATTCAACACTATAGTAATAATTATTGATTCAGGCAAGCAAACTGCAAAAGCTTTTGCACAAAAATAATTGAAAACAGCTAGGTCAGACGACATTTAAAAGATCCTGTAAGATAGCAGTTTGAAGATAAACACAATAGGCGAGCTTTAACTTAAATAGTCCTGAGAGTCCCGGTAAGTACATTTGAAAAATTGAACTTTTTTTCCAGGGCTTATGTTTGGTTTGACCAATTGGATTCATTACATTCTGTAAAGCAACTATACTTTTTTTTTTAGGATAAATGTGGACAAGCCACTTTTATCTTGCAGAGGAATGCTTAAATCCTTCGACCTCTCATTTTTGGTGAGAGAATGTAGTACTCAGCTTTTCTCGTGAAAATTGCATAAAGCAACTGTGCTTGCCTTGAAATATCCAGGGAATCAAGTATATATAAAATGCCAAAGGACCGGGATTGGCCGGCGAGGGTCCTCCGCACCCTGGGATGAAAACATGGTTGAATCCAACGGTGATGTGAGTGAGGAACTAGGATTAGTAGTCACGAGGTAAAAGAAGGGTGCGAGTAAGTAAAACACACGGTACTGCGGGCAGCGTAAAGGCGCACCACAGGTGAAACCCGTGATAGTCTGATCCTAGTGTACCGTCCTATCTTTGATCAGAATGGGGTTTATCCCCTTTAATACAAAAAAAAGTATATATAAAATAAAATTTACCAGTGCCAAAATTAAAATTTCAACTCTAGGTAGTCTAGGGTCCAATTAATAGCTGCAAGAACTTGATGATTCCATTAGCTAAAATTCATCATGAAGGTTCATTTTCATCCCTAAATCCAAACATTTGACAAACCCAAAGGTGGGGCAACCCAACTAATCTCTATACAGGAAATCAGTGAGAATTGCGAATTAGACCAAGACTTTTTTGAAGGACATGTCATATCATGCTGGACTCAAGAAATGCAATATAGTGCTTTGTCCTTTAGGAATAATTTTAGACATTTCAACAACCACTTCAGCAACACAAATAAATAAATAAAATTGAAAAGCAAATTAGCAATTTCTCAGTGTTTCATATGACTATAGATTTGACAATTGTGTACCGACTCTCATTCTGCACTATAACAAAAATTAGTTTGGATTATTTCCTTCTTTTTCTTCTGACCCATTCTTCCCATGTAAAACGGCATCAACCCCATTCTCAACCTAAAAATGATTAATCAAAGGATTTCAAATTCGGCGAATAAGTATTCATGTCAGCCTTCTAGACAAAGAAGATTCAGCAAAGAATTTTCATTGGCCTCCCTCCGAATATTCATCCCATCTGCATCATTTTTTCATTTAAAAAAAAAAATTCATATGATTATGAGCATATTGATTATTTGGTGGCTCTATTCTTCACCTTCCAATGGCCAATCTTTTTCTTTAACAATATATATATATATATATATATATATATATATATATATATATAATTTCCACAATACCACAAATCCTAGAGACCCTTCTTTGATCCCTTATTTTTCCCAAAACTAATGAGATTCAGCAAAGAAACTAACAAAATTTCACCAGCTCAACCCGGAACTACCAACAAGCAAAACAGAGAGGAAAAACATACCCATCGCTCGCCGAACCATTTGCTCAAGACCGGAGATGGCGGGTGCCTTCCCGGCAGCGGAATCTGCAGCGATTTGTGAGCAAACATCTGGAGATCTGACACCAATCCGTTCATCCCTCTTAATATCCGCCACCTAAATCAATAAATCATTCCCAAAAGAAAAAAGAAAAAACAAATATTTAACACAGTCCCGTGGATCAAATCAAAACCTAGATGAATTTCTATCAAACACGGATCAAATTACCTCAACGCCATACTTGATCGCTACGCCAGCAAGCGTATCCATCCTGGAGACCCGGTGCTCAATGTAAGCCGGAGAAGACGCCGAAGTAGATGGCACAGAGATCGAAACAAAGCCATTCGATTCCGAAACCAAACTCTGGCTCCCTACGCTCCTTCTCTCCCACTCCGCCTGCATCTCAGCACCAAATCCAACCCCGATTACTCACAAAAACGGGTTCCCTCGCATCCCCAACTCAATCCCAACCTCCGAAAACCGCAAATTCCCCCAAATTGGACGGATCTCGTGGTGAAACCTAGCGAATTCAATGGGAATTTGTGGGTTTTGATCGAGGGAATGGATTTCACGAGAGATGCGGAGCGATTGAATGCGAAGGGAGAAGGAAAACGGAAAGCGATTTGATTTTATTGCTCGAGACGTTGACGCGGTTTCTGGGAAAGAGGACACGTGGCAGATTTCAGTTGATTTATAGTTCGTCGTTTCCCGATTCCCGCGACTTTTAATTTCAAATTCCCTTTTTACCCTCGTGGAACTAATAAGACTTTTACATATACACCCCTGTAAAAGTGGATTATTGTGAATATACCCGTTAACCAACTATATTTACCTAAAAAATTTTAAGAAAAATTAATTTAATTATTTTCATTTAGAATATCGATGGTATGTGGGGTACATTAGTAAATATTGTTTTATGGTGGTTTATACATAATTTGATAATTACCAACTTTTATGAGGGTGTGTATGAAAAATTCCCACCACTAATTAATATTAAGACCAACATCAAATTCATTTTGGGTTTGTAAATTATTAAAAAAAAATAGTATTTCTATTTTTTATAAATCTATTACCAATTATTTTATTTTATTGAAAAAATGGATAAACCACATAAAAAACCAGTTCTTGTCGAACCATCTTACATAGGTCCTAACCCAAGCCTGGTCAGGTATAATTTACAAATAAAGTATGGTTTGAGAAGACGAGAGTCATGTTTGCTTGACACTTAGTTGACAGTAGTCTTTGTTAGCCCTACTCCTTTTGCCTTATTCTATCGACTTCTCAACTTTAGAATCTGCATTGAGGTCGTGTGGTTGTTGTTGATCCTCATCTTAACTCCAACTCCACTTGACAATTGATTCTATTGCCAACAATTTTAGTTTTTTTTTGCTGCATGAGCTAAATCAAACCATGACATGTTAACCATTTTTAATTGTTATCATGTATAAATTTATATTATATAATTTTAATAGTGTTTCATTTGAGCAAATTCAATGAAAATTAGTATAAGATTAAGGAAAAATTATTTATAGGTCTCTGGTAATGTTTTCAGGGACCTTAAAGTCAAACACATATACACAACATTAAATAATAAACAAACACAACCAAGGATCCCAAGACAATTAGGGTACTATTTGAGGGACCAATAGTAAATTAACTATAAGATTAATGGTTTATAACAGTTAAAATTCCAAATAAATAATTAAAATATGTTTTCAAAATTATCTTTATATATATATTTGGTCCTTATTAGTGGTGGGTTAGACAAGTTAGGTGTGTGTCACTATTAACGTAGAATAAAACTTAAGACTTTTGTGTATATTTTTGGATTTGTACAATGAGTAGAAAACTTGTTTTGTCCCACTTGACCTAATTTTTCCCTAACTTTTTAGGACTTATTTTTATTCTTATACTCTTCTAAATAATTTTACTTTCAAAATGTATATTTTCTATTAAATTATCTAATATTAAACTAAAACAACATGAAATAATTGAAAAAATAGGTATAAAATTAAATAGAGTGATTGTTTCAATAGACCAATATTTTTAAAATACTATAAGTTGGATTTTGTCAAATTATAATATTAAACTAATTCATATTTTCTAAAATTAATAAAATAATATGTGAACTAATAAATAAACTAAATTTTATTTCACTTAATTTTTACTATATTTTTTTAATAATTAATGGTTCCATCTGTTTTAATACTTTAAATGTGAGAACCATCATTAAGTCATGCTTTTATTTATTTTGTCCCATGTCCAATTGTGTTAGGATCCACCAACTAGACATGGTTTTGACATAAAGGTGCGTTTCCAAGACATTGATATAAATTTAGTCAAATGAGGAGAACCAAGTGTCTTCAATGATGGGCTAGTGCACATGAATCCATTATTTTTATTGTTTGGTTTTAATGACATTTTGTCCCCACCGACTAATCTCCTCTTTACATATCACATGTTAATTTGGTCATATTATTATGCATTAATTTCTTTTTTTTTTATTATAGAGCTATGTCTACTTACTTATTGCAAACTTTTTAACTTGTAGAACTCTTCATAGAATTCCTGTAAAAAGTGCCATCAACTCAGTAATTCTTCTACCGGTTTTCCTCAATACAGCTTCCTTTGCCAACCAATCCACTGTGGTATTGATTCCTCTCGGGACATAACCAATATTCCAGTTCTTAAGCTCTCGAAGGACTTCCTTGAAGTAATCAAAGGTTTAGGTTGTCCTCCAATCTTACTCTCCTCCTAATTGCGATTGCCATCACCACCCTGAGTTATGGGTGCTCAACCATATATTCTCGGCTCCAAAGAAAGTGTAGCTTCGGTCTTTTGCTTCATAGCTTCAGCTTCTACTTGAAGGCCGAGCTCATCGTGCATTTATTGCTACATGCCAAGCAAAATTGACCGGTGTATTATTATGCATTAGTTAATTAAATTTGGATCTTATTGACCAAAATTTTTGTTAAATTGGGTCCTAAAGGAAAACAATTAGTCACTATGGATCCCTCTAGTCACAATCGTTAATCCTTAACATGTTTAAATTTTTCTGTCATAAACCAATTGAAAACCAATTTATAATCTCTACCTAAATTTCCAAACCTTGTTCAACCTAAACCAGCTAAATTCATCTCAAACATGTTTACTGTTTTTAAAAATATTTAATCGTATAATATTATAAATTTATAATCTTAAGTTTAGGGTTTGAGATTTCATGTTCCACATATTACGTATCAAATATTAATGAAATATATACATGTTTAGGTTTCGGATGCCCAAAAGTCAAATTCCAAACCCATTCGGGTTTTAAATTTAAAATACGAATTAGTCCCAAAACTGTATTAGGTTTTTTAAATTGGTCCTTTTAGGATTTGGGTGAACAAGATACCCACCTAAAATTAATTGGCAGGGGTGTTTTGATCAATAAGATTATGATAGAAAATTTAAACAGGTTCAAGTTGGGAATAACATTTTTCGTGGGTACATTTGACATTAGGATTCCTAAGAAGGAAGCTAGGCTACTTCAATTTTTTTTTATTATGTTGTATTTTAGAATTATCTTTCAGACATTTAAATTTATATATGGTTAATGTACTTAAAAAATAGATGAGATAATTAAAAAGAAAATTAGAGATCTATTTGACGCAAGACGGAAGCAAAGAAAGAAAAAAAAAAAGATCTTGTTTGTAAAACATACGAATGGGTGTTTGCTTGATAATGCTCAAATGGTCGAAGAAAAAAAGGGCCTGAAATCCTCCAAAAAATTGAATTCAGAAATTCAAAAAAGAAAAAAAAAATATTGATCAAAAGGGTGCCTTTAATGGTGATTACAATCAATAATTTATAATAAAATGTGAAACCCTAATTGAAGTAAAATTCAAACTACGAGAATACTCCTAATTCAAGTGAAAATCAAAAAAGGCCTAAAACCCCTCTGAAACGATGGAATTTACCCCCAAACATGTAACCCGACCCAACGATAGGGTGACACAGTGCCAATATTTGTGGGAAATCAAAAAACATTTCCAAGAAGGTCTCACTCGCTCGAATTACATAACCAAGCTAAAAATTATGGGTGACCAAACGACCATTGGTCTAGCGATATCTCTCAGTCCGTGAGTTAGGTAATTTGCTTGACTAAGCATGCTCTCAGGTTGAGTCCTGCGCCCAGTAAATGGGGTAGCTTGATTTAGGTAATTTACTTGATGAGCACAAAACTTCATAGGTTCGAAGTCCCCACATACATGCAGACGCCAAGACCGCGAGGGGTCAAGGGTGCTCGTCACCTAAGGCTATGCCCCTTAATTGACACGCCCTCTGGGGAGGTCTTTATGACCTATAATATATATATATATATATATATATATATGGGCCAAGTATTCTACAGACGTCCCTAGATTCCAAATCTAGGGACGTCCACACATTAACGTTGGATCAAATCCAATGGATTCTGAAGTACTCCACAGTGCGTCTCGGCTCCAGACTTCCTCCTGAGTCCTGACGAAAGAGCTGGCATGCATCACATGGCTCCAATCTCTATGTCATTCAGTTGTTGGCCCTGCTCCTTCACCAACACCTCCATGTCTAGGAACACTTGGTGCAGGTCCAACAAGCTCTTCTCAATCTCCTTCACCACGTCGTGGCTTTGGCCTTACGTGATGGAACTCCCGTCTGCTTTGTTGTTGCTCCTTTCTCAAACCCAACGCAAAGAAAAATAGAAGAAAGAGACAAGTGAAAGAGATAAGAAGCTGCTTTTGGGAGTCTTTGCTCACACACTACTGCTTGACTAGCACCACCTCACACACCACTCCCTGTCCATTCATTCTTTCACTTATTTTTCTTCTCTCTTTCTCCTCTCAAAGTTGTTGCTTGTTCAAACTCTCCTCCCCATCATGGTTGGACTTCCAA
Organism: Dioscorea zingiberensis; assembly: GCA_026586065.1. NCBI lineage: Eukaryota > Viridiplantae > Streptophyta > Magnoliopsida > Dioscoreales > Dioscoreaceae > Dioscorea > Dioscorea zingiberensis. Next base: position 45,847,946 of record CM048823.1, read on the forward strand.
GAGAGAAACATCAACAATGTTAGTAGGTTTTAAGTTTTAACTTGAGAGCTTTTTCCTCTTCTGGTTTGGCAGACTCCACTGGGTTTTTTTGTTTGTATACTTTCTAGTGTTGCAGGGGGTTTGTTTCATTCATTGAGAATGTATCTTATTCTTTTGTTTTTATGCTATACTTTTTGTGATGAAGATGGAGATTATCAATTGGGATGATAGTAGGTAGAGTGATTCAATGTATCTCATCTCTACCCTGTTCTTTTACATTAAAAGATTTGCTGCCATTCTGTTTTGTTTTTTCATTTACAAGTTCTTCTTGAGTCTGCAACATTAATCAGATATTTTGTGGAGCTCTGTTTCCATATTTTTATTTTGCTGCTATTTTTCAATTTAGTATATCATGCTTGTGCTCTTGCTTGCAACACATGAGTCAATGATTTCAGTAACATGTTTCACTGTTTTAGTTTATTGTTATTAATGTGAAATTTCCTTCTCTTTGTGGTTTATACTTTGCTGAAGGTATCAAGATGGTGCTCTTAAAGATCAAGCTCAATGGATTCCAAAGATTTGCAAGGCTGTTAAAACTAATGGAGGTACACTCGTTGAGAGATTGGTAGCAGGGGAATGAAGCCATTGGTCCGAGAGAACATTAACAATTTTTTTGTATTAACTCATGCAGACTTTTTCTCTGAAATGATATTGCCATTGTTTGCAATTCTGATCAATTGAACATATATATTCATTATTAGATATATAATAGCTTCATATTTTATCAATCAAACGCATGCTTGCTCGATTCTTTACTCCTAGCATATGATAGATGGTATGAATATCAACATCTAATTCTCCCTCCTCGCAACATAGCAAGCCAGATGATACAGCGGAGCAGCTCTTTGAGCACAAAACCCAGAGAGCTCCTTCTCGGCCTCCACCATTAACGTCTTCGCAAGACCTGCTCGATGTCGGCGTCCATGCAAGTGCGCAGCTCCTTCATCGTCTTAGCGTTGTGCACTGCTTTGCTCTCCTCGTTAGCATCATGGAGCTTCGATGCACAGAGTTTCTCTAGGCAGCGCGAGGTCGTCCTTGACGCGTTCTTCACGCAAAAGGAACAATGAGGATGATGCAAAAGAAGAATTCAAATCTTTTGTAACGATGGTGAAATAGCAAGATTGGATTTTGATCAACGGTGATCTAGGGACGTCCCTAGGCGATGTATTGCCATATATATATATATATATATATATATATATATATATATATATATATATATATATATATATATATATATTATGGTCAGCAGCATAACACCACAGGTAAATTTTTGTTAGGTCACTAAACTATGTAGGGATTTCATTTTAGTTACCGAACTTCAATTTGCTTCAAAACAGTTACTGAACTTCAATGTGTTCAGTGGGCAGTTACCCAAGGGATTCTAACCCATTTCTTGGCGTGGATGCGAAGAAGCCATGTTATTTACTCCCATGCCGACCATCCTCCTCCTCCTCATAACGCCCTTTCTTCCCTTATTTGTTCTAGGAAAACCCATTGGAGTGGCCAGCGACCAAGGGAATGACGCGGGTTTCAATTACTGGCGAGCGAGAGTGAGAGAAAGCCATAGAGTGAAGAGATGAAGAGATGAAGCTTGCTCTAAAGAAGCTAACTGGATTTAGTCTCCATAAGAATGCTTTAATTATGCTTTTATTTTTTTGTTTAATGGGAGATGAAGCCTTTAGATGCTTGAGTGGTGCTTGAGTGATGAAACCTCTGAATGCTTGTGTTAAAAGGATGCTTGAATGGTTGATATAGTTGAACAAGTGGTGTACCAATTTAGGGTTAGAGGTCGTTTGTGAAATTTCTTCAAAGTGTTGAGCTTTTCTGTTTGAATTATTGGGATGCTAGGGTTAGGGTACATTGTATAAAATTTTGCAAAGTGTTGAGATTTGTGTTTTGGATCATTGGGATAGTAGGTTTTCAAATTGTTCTTCAAATTTTTGCAAATTGTTGAACTTTTCAATTCAAGTGCTTAGATTTGGGTCTTTTGCTTTAGTTTTCTAGCTTTAAACATATGGATTTGTCTTTTTTATTTGCTTTCATGATTGATTTGTTATCACGAAATTTGGGAATTAAAAGAAGTTATAAGAATGGGCATTATGAGGAAGAGGATATTGTCATGCTTTCTCTAAGCTTTTGCTTTCCGGCGGTGATTACAACGATTGTCGGAGACTCCAACTGCAACTATTTTCTTTCAGATAGGGCAAGAAATGGGAAAATATGTGCTTTTTTACGAAGAAGATGCTGACTAGATCAGTCTAAGTGGCTTCTGCGGCATCCACGTCAGCAAATGGGGGCCGAAATCCCTTGGGTAACTGTTCGCTATTGAAGTTTAGTGACCGTTTTAAAACAAATTGAAGTTCGGTAACTAAAATGAAATCCGTACATAGTTTGGTAACCTATCAAAAAAATTACCCTACACACCTTATTACTTTTCCTATCCAACTACCCTATGAATCTTTCTGTCAATTTGCTCTGCATCATTATTTAGGAGAAATGATCCTAAATAATAGGAGAAATAATCCCGCGGACTCGGTTCCATGGGATCAACCATGGAACAGGCAAATGGGAACATCCCATCCATAAAAGGGCCTCAAGAATCCATGGGATCATTTCTCCTATTATTTAGTTGGGGTTAGTTGAGCAAGTCCCTCCTTGAGATTAATGACTTTTGTGCATATTGACTTTTATGCATCATTATTTACTAAATTATAATTGACTGTGATATGGGAATATATGGTAGAAACACGTGCCAGAAGATCCGGGTCAATTACATACCACATGGCACGATCTCCGGCAACCCCAAGTTAAAATCCGAACCGGCCACTCGGTATCACCCTAACCAAATCCAAGCCGGACAGTCGGAACCATCCCAATCCCTCAAACAGCCGGCCCAGATCCCCACTTGAACTTCCCCCCTTGGTGAAAAGATAAGAGCAGAGCATAAACATCGGAAAGACAAACAACAGAAAGAGAAGGTATAAAGAAGATCTTTGCTCGGTAAAGAATCTGACATAAAAGACAAAGCGCCATAACTTCACCTGCGACAGGAAGGGAAGAGAGTTGAAGAATGAGCACCCAACTTGCCCCACTCCCCCCACTTTCCCAACTTAGCCCGTCTCCAAACTCCAACCCAAGGATCTAACATAGGACTCGACAAGAGTATATAAAGGGGGAAGAAGCAGAAGACCTAGGGGCTGGTAAACAAATTAACTAAGAAATCTCTCATCCATCCATTAAGCTCCCTTCCACTAACTTGACCGTCGGAGCTAAATCCGGGCAAAAAGGCTCACTCTGACTGATTCATTTCCCTGTGCAGGTTCTTCTCACAATCCACGAAGTCAGGAGATTTTCTGAGACAACCGTAAGGATCCACGCAAAAGAAATATAAATCTCAGCGTTGGATTGGATGCGGTTCTAATCATGAGAGAAGACCAATTTCTAGCACAAGCAGGTTTGGCGACTTCTATGGTGATTCTTCTACGAAAAGCCAAATGACAACCATTAGGAAATCAAAGCGTATCAAAGGGCAAGAGGCGGGACACAATGGAACAAGTGCACATAGCGAAACCCAAGAAATAGGGAGAAATGAACCGGTACCACTTTGAATCAAGACATCCACGAAGAGCGGTACGAAACATGGAGCAAGCGGCGAAGCGGCTCACTCGGGTTGTTCAAACCATGCGGCGTCGGCCTTCTCGGGCCAACACCCTCCAACGGCCATCCCCGGCTCCCCCAGCTCCCCCAACAAATACGGAGATTAGAGGACGGTCTAGCGCCCATACCCGCAAGGAAAGGAGGCCTAGGGGGAACATCGGGAAAGGACCCTCTTTTCCGGTAGTTCGGAGCCACCCTCAATTCGCCAACAGGACCAGACCCCCTCAAGAACACAATGATACACCCCATTTTGTGATGAACAGGTCCCACGGTACACCTTGTCCTACGGAAGGAGGGAACCCGAAAGGTATGCACCTCAGATAATTTCTCCCTTCATTCGAGAAATACTAGAGAAAAATGTCCCTGATAGCTTCCAGCCACCACCCATGACGATATATAACGGCAAGACTAACCCCTTCCGTCACTTGAAGTCTTTTCGTTCAAGGATGCTTCTCTCCGGGAAAACTGACGCCCACATGTGCCGAGCCTTCCCGGCCATGTTAGAAGGAGCGACTCAATTTGGATTCTCTACTTCCAAGTCTTTGGCGAACCTCTTCACAGTCCACTTTGCCAACTATTCCAAGCGAAAAAGAATCCTTCCACATTTATGCGAATCAAAACGCCTTGAAGGAGAGCCTCAAGTTATACCTTGAGCGATTCAATGTGAAGCGTTAAATGTATTGACCTTATCCCTCAGATGGGCGTCACTATCTTGATAGAAGGACTTCATGAATCCCCGTTTCGCTACTCACTCACCTTGGAACCCCCGAGAAATATGCCTGGCCTCCTAACTCATGCCCAAAAGTACATCAATTCCGACGAGATTTATGCAGGATGGGAAGAGGAGGCTCGACAGAAGACCAAGGACAACCAGAAAGAGAAGCTCCGTCAGAATCTTGACAGGACCCCCAAGGAGGTCCAACAAGAAGGACAACGGAAGGAGGTCAATAGAGGTCGGGAACCCCCGTCTCGGCCTAAACAACACACACTCCAGCCACGGGACCCAGGAAGGACAGAAAGATAACAAGTTATAACCACCATACCCCCCTTAACTAAACCCAGAGCCACATCCTGATGCAGGTTCAGGACAAGAAGATCCTGACATGGCTTGAGCCCACAAAAAATTCGGACCTAGGGAAGGATAGCAAGAGGTACTGCAACTTCCATCCGGGCAGGAGACGACACGAGAAAAATATTCCCATTTGATGAATGCGATTGAGGATGTCATTAAGCAAGGCAAGCTTGAACAATACATCCGCCAAAGTCTAAAAGAGAAGGGCCACTATCACCAAAAGCATAGCTTGAAGTAGGAAGGGAAATGCGTAGGGCTGCATCGGTGGCGACCACGGATGTGGGGAGAAAGCTACGGCTTTCCAGAAAAACTACGCCCTAATAGTTGGGTCTACCAAGGAAGGGTGGAGCCCTTAGAAGAGACTCACAGAGGGCCGCCCTCCCATTTATCTTTTCTGACGATGATGCCCGGTAGAGTCTGTCACCCCTCATGATGATGCCTTGGTCATGCGCCATCAACATCTCTAATTTGAGATGAGGCGAGTCTTAATTGATAAGCGGGAGCTCGGTTGGCGTCCTATTCTAGAGCACCTTGAGAAAGAATGAGACTCAAGCTTGAGACCAATTACTCCCTCTAAAATCACAGTTGGTCAAATTCTGAGGGGAGTAGTACAACCCGAGAGGATAATAATGCTCCAGTCATAGCGGCAAGCACCTTGAGACTATCCAACCTAATTAGGTAGATATTGACCGCAACACAGAAATAACCCAATGCTTGTCCTCGAGCCGACTGACAACCAAGCAAATCTTGTTCATCACTCAGACTTAGAAACAAGCACACTCGGGGGGGGGACTAATAATGTGGGAATATCTGTAGCAACACGTGCCATGAGATCCGGGTCAAGGACACACCACCTGGTACGATCTCCAACACCCCAAGTTAAAATTTGAATCGGGTACTCAGTATCACTGTAAAATCCAATATTTTTTTTATGAATAAAAGGATTTAAAATTTCCTCTATTTAATTTCTAATTAATTTGCTAAAGGGCATGTTGGGGAAAAGTATAAGTCCCAAGGGTATTTTGGTAAAATGGGCATGAGAGAGTTTGAAAAGAACAAATAAATTAGGATGCTGCGAGTATTTTGGCCGAGTGGAGGGTATTTAGGATGCTGCGAGTATTTTGGCCGAGTTGAGGATGGCTGTGCAGGCGACTATCCGGCGCGTTGATAGGATCCAGGCTGCAGTAGAGACACTGATCCGGTGGCAGAGGAGGGAGGAGCATAGGGTTCACCGCTGTGTGAGCGACGCTCGGGACTATCGTAGGAGCCTTGCAGCTCCCTACGGTGCTAGGAGGGGAGGCTTGGCGGCAGCAGACCGCCCCGGACCGAGCAGGGGTCCGGTTAGCAGAAGGGTGTACCTGACACGTGAGGGGGGACCACTGGTGGATTACACACCGCTATCCCCGGATAGGGCACCGGTTACCTACACCCCACTGTCCCCGGACAGGGCACCGGTCACTTACACTCGGCTTTCACCAAATAGAGAGGATTGAGATATTTCTTTAGATTTTGTCACTAGGAAGAATAAATTGTAGTCTTACAAACTATCTAAGTTGTATGAACTAAGAGTATCTTTTATGAGTTTGTGGAATAAATAAAGACCATTATTATTTGCTTTTCAGTGTGATGTTTTATAAGCTAACCCTACAGGTTGTTTGGCAATAAGCAGGATGAGTGGAAGAGGAGGGATAGGACGACCTCGAGGACGGCCTCGCATCACGCCGGCGCCTGAGCCCCCGGTGGATGAGGTTCCCCACGCCCGGTAATATGGAGATTAGGCGGGCGGCGGACTGCTCAATCCCGGGGCTACTGAGGGCCGCAAGGTGTGAGCCGGGGGATATGAGAGAGGAAGTACCCCCAGTAGCACTGATGGACCTCATGCGAGAGATGATGGGGTACATCCAAGAGCGAACAACAACATCAAGCAGCGCCCCCTCCTGCCATACTGCTGCTTGCCGTAGAGGTTTGATTCTTTGAGATCGAGGCCATCTCCCGACCTTTTGATGGAGCGTGACCCACGGCGGTGAGCTATGGATCAGGGAGCTGGAAAGGACATTTGAGATGTACTGGCCGGAAGGCGTTGGCGAGGTTAGAGACGGTAGCATATCTAATCATCTTTGTCTTTGGTGAGTATCTTGGTAAGATACGCCTGAGGAATGGGGTACCATTTCAGACGTGGGAGGCCTTCAAGAAGGCATTCTTCGCCAAATATTTCTCCAGGGGAAGACTTCTCTTAATGGCTCAAGAATTCCAACAATGCAGTTCGAGAATTGGTATGGCCAGATTGAGCGATATATGAGATAGAGTTTGATAGATTGGCGATTCCTTCGGATATGGTTCCCTCTTGAAAGAAAGCAAAGTGAGGAAGTTTGAGATGGAATTTGAGGCCTTCTTGAAAGAAGATTGTGTCCAATCATTTGTACATCGGCTATGTCGGCGTGGTGTCCCGTGCGAGTATATTGATAAATCCTGTCGGACCGATCCCGAGGGCCAGCAAAGAAGGATAAGAAAGAGAAGGCACAGAGCAGTGGGCCAGGACAGTCTTTTGGTAAGAGCTCGGGACATAAGAAGTCAAATTACAGGTCCCAGCCTTACAACAAACCAACAGGATCGGCGGCCTCATCTGGAGGCAAGGGCAGTTGGAACAAAGGGCCACAGAAGATGAAGTGCTTTGAATGCGAGGGCAACCCTGGCGATCCACGGTGTCAGAGACTTCTTTGGAGGATGTTTCCTGTGTTGCAGTCTGGATCATAGGAAGGTGCAATGCCCACAGCGTCAAATTGGGCCAGATGCAGGGGGAGGCACTCGGGGGGCCTCAGCGATGCGTCAGACCTCGAGAGAAAGTCCCGATAGCATCGATTCGCGGCCGTCGAGGGAAGGGGAAGGCGATGGCAGGCCAATCTTCCACTTTTGCTTTCGGCCACCCGCTGCGAGGCCCACGGCGCATGGGCCAGCGTCTATCACCGACCATTGAGGAGGCTCGGACTTGGCCGGACGTCGTTGCGTCTGATCACGATCATTTATTAGTTCTTTTTATGCATGCACATTGTTTGACCCGGGTGCCACACATTCTTTTGTATCTGCACTGTTTGCACGGAGACATTCTTTACCCACGGTAGAGCTACCATATGTGCTGAGCGTGGACACCCCAGTCAGTGTTGCTAGGATGGTGAACAAGATGGCGACGGCATGCCCAGTGATGATAGAGGGGCGGGAGTTGCCTGCCAACTTTCATGTGATGGACCTGAGGGATTACGATGTAATCCTCGGTATGGATTGGCTCTCTTATGTGCACGCGATGGTTGATTGTCATGAGAAGAGAGTGTACTTCAGGATGCCGGGCGACGTGGAGTTCACCTTCCGTGGCAGCCAAGACTGTTCGTTGGTTGAGATCCTCGACTCTCGGGCTCGGAGATTGCTAGATGGAGGATGTGTCGGATATTTGGCCTCGATCTTGGAGGTTAAGAAGGATAGTGGACTCAGCGATAGCAGATGTGCGATGTGAGTAGAGCGAGTTAATTCGATGTGTTCCTAAGGAACTACACGGACTACCCCTAAGAGAGGCTGGAATTTTCTATTGACTTGATTTAGGGTCTGACACGGTGTCGAGGGGCTCCATATAGGCTAAGCGCCGATAAATTTGAAGAGGCTGAAAGTGGCCCGGAGGAGTTGCTAGAGAAGGGGTTCGTTCGGCCCAATATGTCACCTTGTAGAGCGCACGGTGTTGTTAAATAGAAGAAGGACGGATCGATGAGGTTGTGCATCGACTACAGAGAACTGAACAAGGTGACTGTGAAGAACAAGTACCCCCTACCGAGGATCGATGACCTTCTGGACCAGTTGCAGGGAGCTCAGGTGTTTTCGAAGATTGATTTGAGATCTGGCTATCATCAGGTGCGGCAGGGCGGCACCTATGACCAAGTTGACTAGAAAAGGCACCAAGTTTATTTGGAAGGAATCTTGTGAGAAGAGCTTCTTGGAGCTGAAGAAGAGATTGGTGTCGGCACCAATTTTGGCCTTACACAGAGTGGGCAGGGGTACACGGTTTACAGTGATGCTTGCAAGCCTGGCCTGGGGTGTGTATTGATGTAGGATGGGAGAGTCATAGCTTATGCTTCTCGTCAGTTAAAGCCTTACGAGGTGAACTACCCCACACATGATCTGGAGCTAGCAGCAGTCGTGTTTGCTTTGAAGATCTGGCGACACTTCCTCTATGGAGTACCATGTGAGATATACACAGATCAAAAGAACCTCAAGTACATTTTTACCTAGAAGGAACTAAATATGAGACAGCGGCGATGGTTGGAACTGATCAAGGACTACGATCTGAGTGTTCATCGGGTAAGACTAACGTGGTGGCAGATGCCTTGAGTAGGAAGTCCAACTATGGAATCGCCGCATTATTGACCTCTCAGAGGCCCTTGTTGGAGGATATGAGGAGGTTGGAGTTGGAGATCGATTACACTTGAGGATAGAGGTTAAGCTTGGCCAGCTTGCACACTCGACCCTCATTGTTTGGTAGGATTAGAGATGCTTTCGGAGGCAAGGCCTTGAGATCTAGAAGGAGATCGAGGGGAGTCAAATTGGGCAGGGGGAGCCAACACGGTTTAGAGTGCATGATGATAGAACTCTCAGATTTGATGATAGGATTTGTGTACCCAAGGTTCCTGAGTTGAAGAATGAGATACTTGAGGAAGCCCACTACTCGGGCTATGCGATTCATCCCGGTGGTACCAAGATGTACAGGGGCTTGAAGGACTACTTTTGGTGGAAGGGCATGAAGCGGGATGTCGCTGAGTTTGTAGCCAGATGCGTCACTTGTCAGCTTGTGAAAGCAGAGCATCAGAAGCCAGCCGGGACATTACAGCTGTTACCCATTCCGGAGTGGAAATGGGAACATATCAATATGGACTTTGTGACAGGGCTGCCCCGAACGCAGAGGGATAAGGAGTCAATCAGGGTCATTGTGGGTGCGTCATTGGAGCAGTTGGCTCGGTTGTATATTGATGAGATTGTGAGACTGCATGGAGTACCGGTGTCAATTACTTCCGATCGAGACACCAGGTTTGTCTCAGGGTTTTGGAAGGCTTTGCATGAGGCTTTGGGCACCCGTCTGGCATTTAGCACGGCTTTCCACCCACAGACGGATGGTCAGTCAGAGAGGACCATCCAGGTGTTGGAGGACATGTTGAGGGCATGTGCATTGGACTTCACGGGATCTTGGGATGAGCGTCTGAGTTTGGTGGAGTTCGCCTACAACAACAGTTATCAGGCGAGCATTCAGATGGCTCCATATGAGGCGCTTTATGGGAGGAAGTGTCGGACACCGATATGTTGGGGAGATGTGGGTGAGAGGAAGCTCATGGCTGAGAAGACACTAAAGTAACCCGACTTCGTCCGACAGACAGAGGAGCAGGTTCGGATGATCAGGGAGAGATTGAAGGTTGCTCAAAGCCGGCAGAAGAGTTATGCAGACCTGAAGCGTACTGAGCTTGAGTTTCAGGTTGGAGATGCTATATTTCTGAAAGTGTCGCCTATGAAGGGAGTGGTGAGATTTGGAAGGCGTGGGAAGCTTGCCCCACGCTATATCGGACCCTTCGAGATTCTGGAGAGGGTAGGAGTCGTGGCCTACAGATTGGCTCTACCCCCGAACCTATCTCAGGTTCATGATGTGTTCCACATTTCTATGCTGAAGAAATGTATTAGGGATCCATCTCGGGTGATCCCACAGGTTCCGGTAGAGGTTTAGGAGGACATGTCATACGAGGAACGACCGGTGGAGATCTTGGACCTTGAAGAAGAGCAGGTTGAGAAGCCGAGGCAGTCCATTGGTGAAAGTGAAGTGGAACCATCACTCCGACAAGGAAGCGGCGTGGGAACACGAAGAGGACATGATGAAGCGTTACGAGGAATTATTAGATCTCGGGATGAGTCTTAGAGGCCTTATTTTAAATTTCGAGGGAATGAGAATTTTTGTAAGGGAGGGAGATTGTAAAATACAAGATTTTTATGAATAAAAGGATTTAAAATTTCCTCTATTTAATTTCTAATTAATTTGCTAAAGGGCATGTTGGGGAAAAGTATAAGTCCCAAGGGCATTTTGGTAAAATGGGCATGAGAGAGTTTGAAAAGAATAAATAAATTATTTCCTAATTTATTTAAATTAATTAGTGATTGATTTAATTAAATTTGGAAGTAACCAATTCAATTAAATAAGGAAACTCTCTAAATTGTTCATCATTGGACTAAAGTGGAAATAGGGAGAATTAATTTAAATCAAGGTTGATTTGATTAATGGGGAAAGTCCTAAGTTGGCATGATTAGAGTTGAGAGGGAAATTAATTTAAATTATTGGGCTACATGAGGACCTATAAGTGAATTTATAAAGTTTGAGGACTACAAGTAAAAGTTGATGTCTGCAGGAGGAGGACCTAGATATAAAAGTGGAATGAACAGGGACCTAGGAAGAATTGTGCATTCTCTCACAGAACGAGGGCCCAACTATAAAATTTGCAAAATTGGAGGGCTCTTGTGCAAAAGACCAACGAAGTTGTGTATAGAATGAATGAGGCATTTTGGGATCCGATCATCCCTTAGGGTGATGATCATGAAGCAAGCAATCCAACGGTGGGTTTTCGGTAGTGGCATCCCTATGAGCAGCTCTTCTCACCGTCGCGGCCAACTCCCATTGATCGGCGAGCAGGCCAGATCTCGAGCAGCAAAGCTGATCTCGAGGCGTCGGTCTCCTTCTTCTCTCTACTTGCCGGTAGCGCCGCGAGATTTTCCCTCTGATTAAGGAATCCGCCGGATATAGAAGGATGGGAAGTTGATTTGCATGTGATCTCTACATGCGTCCGATTAAGTGGATTACGTCGCCAGAGATCCTCCATAGTCTCCTATAAATACGGACCACCTTCGAGAGCCACATTGACCTGCGTCCGGCGGCGGTGATCACTTTCACGCGTGAGAGGGAGGGAAGGAGAAAGGAGGCTTAGCGGTGGGCGGCTGAGGAGAGTAGAGATAGGCTGGCGGGCAACCTCCTTTGTCTTTCCGGCCGTGGCCGAAGCATCCTTGAGTGCACCACCTCCTTCTTGATAAGTTCGACCCTCTGTTTTTTTATTTTCCAAAAGTACAAGCATGGTAGGCGTAGCTAGGCGGCGGAGGGCCGAAAAATCTCCAGCAGAGGGATTGGGCCTTGATGAAGAAGGCGCCTGTCGGGAACTGGAAAAGCAGGGAGGAGGAGGGAGGTGGTTCACAGGCCGAGGAAAGGACCTCGGAGTTGGTTCTCAGAGCACGAGGCAGAGGGAGCCTTGGCGACCGGCGGCAGGGCCAGGGACGAGAGCTCCACAGTGGCGACGACGCGGTTACCCCTCCGGCGAGGTCTCGACCTGGGAAGAGAGAGATAAGAGGGAGGGAGAGAGTTATTTTAATAGATTATGATGATTAATTTAGTTAATTAACAAAATCGTAGCTTTTCACTAATTAGTTATTTTATTATCTAATAACTAATTTGTTAGCAAATTAACTAAATAGAAGTTAATTAATTAATTGATTATTTAGTTAATTGAATGGAGGAGCGACTAATTGAATAGTTAGTTGATTAATCAAAGGAGGAGATTTAATTAAATTATTGAGTTGTTGATTGAGATTAATCAACTAAATTGAAACCTAAAGCCTAATGGTTATGATTAACAGAGTTTGGACTTGGGTGAATTGAGTCCAATTGATTGGGCTTGGGCCCAAAGGTGTAGTAAGGGGCTCGATTAAAATTAGAAAAAAAAATTAATTTAAGAGTTAAGATTAACACAAATTCATCAATGGACATTACTAATAGTTGATTAGTTAATTAAAGAGTATGGTTCAATTAAAGGGTAAGCTCTAACCACGAGCCCAACTTCTTTTTGTGATAAAAGGAATCTGGAATGTCTATATAATCTAGACTAATCGAATTTTAGAAATGGAAATACATAAGTGTGGTCATTTAAAAAAAAAATGACACGGGATCACAAGGGAAGGCCTACGAATAGAACCAGGGCCAAGTAGAGCATGCATCGTAGATAGAATGCTCATAGACATGTACTGAGAATAGAATTGTCTTTATCAGATTTTGACGTGGATGCGTCGGGAAGTCCCGTGGAGTACGAGACTTTGTGACTTTAGGTAAGTACACTTGCCTTGTGCCACTCTTCGGAGTTTTCTTGACATGTCTTTATTGTGACATACTGCTTGGTATTCATTCATGCTTCCTTGATTTATTGAAATCTTTATTTAGCATGTTTGATTGTTTCGAGATGTTGGGATCCCTACTTGTTTGTTCTTCGGCCCGGATTGATTAGGCGGGTGAGCTCCTTGCGGACCTTGAGGGGGCCAGGACACCACGATATGTTAGGCATTGCCATGCGAGGAGGATCGATACTCTGGCGGATTTGTCTGCCGTCGATTAGTGGGATGATTCGGTGTCGTAGCGTAGAGAGGTGGCGCTCACGGACATATCTGACGAGAGTAGCGGCCGGATAGTGCGTGTTTTTCGTGAGGTTATTTGATGGTATTGACCGGGGGAGACATTTGTGGAGCTTCCATTGGAACTCATATCAGAGCCCCAGGGCTTCTGTAGCTAGGAGTCGTTACCTTCTTTGTTTTGTGGTAGACTCCTAGGGTTTGTTTTGAGGGGCGTGCCCCGAGTTTGCTTTTGATGTTCATATTTGTTGATATCATATTTTCTTGAACCATGAGGGTACTTAGTGGGCTTTCCATTGAAGCTCATGCACTTGTTTTCTTCTTGTTTCTGAGATCCGAGGCGTAGGACTCTAGTGCCTTGAGCCAGAGCCGATCTTGGGTGGGTAGATTGTAGAGGTCCAGAGGGACCTTGTTTACCTTTCTTGTTACGAGGTGAGACATTTTATTTCGTAGGTCCCTTATAGGGCCTAGTATTTGTAGGGTATTTGAACCCTTTTATATTTTCCGCTGAAACTCTGTTATTTTGAATAAATTAAGTTGTTTATTTGCATTATCTGCTTTATACACTTAGGCCTTGTATCCGAGTGGGGCCCGTCTCTACTCGGCTACGGCCGGTCTGCACACGTGCCCGAGGTCCCAGGATTGTATCGGGGCGTCACAATCACCCTAACCAAATCCGAGCTGGACACTCGGCACCATCCCAACCCCTCAAACAGTTGACCCAGATCCCCACTCAAACTTCCCCTTGGCCGAGAAAGGATAAGAGGCGGAGCATAAACATCGAGAAAGACAAGCGGCGAAAGAAAGAGAAGGTACAAAGAAGATCTTTATCGGTAAATATCAGGCCTAAAAGACAAAGCGTCATAACGGCACGAAAGGGATGGGAGTTGAAGAATAAACACCCAACTTGCCCCACTTGGCCAACTTGCCCCACTCCCCACTTGCCTACTTGGTCCTAACGGCGGATGGGACGTTCTCCCAAACTCCAACCGAAGGAAAAAATAATTTATAATTTTAAAAATATTTATATTAAGTTATTAACCTAGCATTGGCCAGAATGGCCAAACGATTTAATAATTTTTTCGGGCTATTTTAAGCTACACTTGATCAATATTATTTACGAAATTTTTTGGGTTTCCATACAAAAGTGACAAAGTTTGGCGATTTTGTAAAGACTTCTGATATTAATTTTTGGAAAATGGAGATGGTCTTACTTAAAAGCCGGCATGGATTTTGGAAATTTTACAAACACACTCTCAAAAAAATAATATTATTTTTGAAAAATTTTGGGTTTTTTTTTTTGCAAAAGTGCCAAACTTATTAAATTTTGAAAATAGACAGTACGTGCTATAGTATTGTGGGATTTTTCCCACGGTATGAGACGTATGCTTTAGTTTTTATGTCTCAGCTACTATAGCAAAAATGGCGGTGCTACTGTAGCATGGACACCATCCCATAACCCAAAAATCTATACATTAGAACCCAAAAACATTACCCAAGGATCCATATGGTCTCATATTGTGTAAACAGTGCACACGGTTTGTTAGAATTCACCAAAATATAGGGGTACGTGTAGAAAGGGTTTCTGTACAAGTGACATGGATTTTGAAAATTTTAAAATAACACCCTCAGAAAAATAAATATTATTTCTAAATTTTATGTGTTTTTCTGCAAAAATGACAAAAAGTTGGCAAACATTTCAAAAGACCCATGTAATAATTTTGGAGAATGGAGGGAGTTTTCTGCAAAAGTGAAACGAAATTTGGGAGTTTTTCAATAGTCTCTCAAAGAGAAAATAAAAAGAAAAATAAAAAAGCACAATTTCATGTTTTTTAGGGGTATACATGCACTTTTGCCAATATATATGAATATTATTTTTATAACTGATTATGAGGTTCTTCAGGGGTTTATTTATGAATAAGTAGCCAAAAAACGACAAAAAGTTGGAGATGCGGGGTATCGATCCCCGTACCTCTCGCATGCTAAGCGAGCGCTCTACCATCTGAGCTACATCCCCATTGTGTTGCAATAAAGAACATTTATTATATAGAAAGATTTCTAATTGTCTATGCATTTTATTTTCCAAACAAGTAATTAAATAATTTTAATTTATTACAAAAGTAAACATGTTCAAAGAGTGTTAATAACTAAAAATGCTGTCAAAATATATTTGGTTTGAATTGGTTCGAGTTTATTGAACTAATCTTTTTTTATCCGGATTAGAAAAATTATAACCGATTAATTTGGTTTTAAGTCATATTTTGCTATTACACCGAATTGGAGCAAATTGTGAATACCCTAATGTACACCATAACATTATTAAAATTAGTTTTGATGAGCATGCCAAGTTATGAGAGGAAATATATTTTGATTTTCAAAATTTTAATTGCAGAAATTAGACAACCCTCAAATGATCAAGTTGTGCGCGAACAACTCAAGAATGCCTTCATAAAAGCTTGAGCGTAGTTTGAAATTTTAAGTTTTCGATGGCTAGAAAGCTCTAAATTTAATAATATATAATATAAATATTAAAATATATTAATAAATAAATAAGTTTTAAATTTCGAACTAAATTAAGCTAAAATGAGCATAACTTAAGCTTTCAAAATTAAAATTGAATTGAATTCGAATAAGCTTATTTGAGTTAATTTCAAACTCAAGCCAGACAATTTTGAGTCCAGCTCGAACAGGCCCAGTCTGATCAAGCTCTGTTTACATCTGAGACACTATGATTAGAAGTTGGAACCTTTTATTTTAAAATTTAATTCAAATGATTTGCAGTTTTAAAGGGTGTATTTATAAATATCCACACAAATCAGAATACCTATCCCGAGGCAAATGTCACAATTACTAATATGCCCTCACTGTACCCATTTTTTGCCCCATCATACCCCCTCTTCTTCGTTTCAATCTAATCCTCTCTCTCTCTCTCTCGCCATGGCTTCCATCTCGGCTCCGTCGTACCTTCACGCAGAGCGAAGCCCCGCCCGCCTCATCTTCACCGATCGGAGTTGCTCCTTCCCCGCCTTCTCTCGCTCTCCCGCGCGCTCCTCCAGGCACCTTGAGTCGACCCTCTGCCGCTGCTCCCGCGGAGATGCCTCGTCCCCGAGCGGATCCGGTCGCCGAAGATGGGACACGATGATCCAGGATGTTCTAAGAAAAGCTGTGAAGAGATGGGACGATTATGTGAACCGGAGTCGGAATTCAGGTCAGAAGGATGCGGGCAATTTGGATGCTTTGAAGGGAGGAGAAGATGGGGGAGGGAGGTGGAGTGGGATTGGGACCAGTGGAACAAGCACTTCGCTGGAAGTGGAAGAGCAAGAGAGACTAGTTGATGCTCTGAAGGTTTTCTTCCCCTCTTGTTTTAATCTATTTGGTTTATGATTCAAAACGTGATCTTGATTTAGAAGTATGGGGAGAATGGGAAGGATTTAGTTTAGTATGCGTGGGTTCAGAAGGGAATAAACTTTATATGTGAATAGGTTTTTCTCAGTGTTATTGCAGTAATTCTTACTGTGAGGTTATTAGTGTGAGAGAAAGAGTCAAACTTGATATTGATTATCGATAGTCACATTGTGAATGACCGCAATGGCACATCGATATTTGTGAATGTTGCTTTGAAATTCAGGTACTTTGTTTTTGGAGTGAAAGGAATTAGTCCCTTGTCTAAGGTTTGTCTTAAAGTGTTTTGGTAGTTTGCTCAGAACCTTATTCAAAGTTTTGAAGTATCTATTGGATGTGATTTTACATGCTCAATTTGTCTCAACTGAATATGATTTTACCTGTCAAACTTTGTATCTATGTGTTCCTAGGTTGTGTTTATGTTTTGTGAATTTCTCTTCTTAATCATGATTTTGTTTTCATACTTCTTGAAATTGAGGACCTTGCCCTTTTTAGTTGCAATTACGTATTGCTGCTGCTATAGAAGATTATAAAGAAGCTGTGAAGCTAAAGGCTGCTATAACTATTGCAACTAAAAATGATGCTGTGGGCACTGCTATTTCTGATCTGAATGTAAGTAACTTGTCTGGCACCCTTTGATGTTCAAGTATTTTATTTTGTCTGAAAGAATTATCATTGCAGAGAGCTATTGCAGAAGAGCGTTACAATGATGCAGCATTCTTGCGGGATCATGCTGGTGTTGGGTTGGTAAGTCAACCACATATTTCGATAGGTCATATAATTAGTATAGCAAATAGTTATTATATTCTGCAGAACGTCCTCGAGTCTTGAGGCCCACTAAGGTCTCATTACGGGATCATGGTAACTTCCCGAATACCTATCAATATTGCCAAATGACATTATAACTTTAGGTCCTTGACCACCATTTTCAAGACATCAAATTTGGTGAGACTTTATGCAGAGGTTTTATTGGTTTATCTTCAAGACCTTTTTTTCTTTATGAAGTATAAAAATTGAAACTCAGCTATATAGCTAGTTAAGTTGATTTGTCATTATCATTACCTCTTTTTTTGGTTGACCAACAAAAGGACAGTCATCCAACATGTGGAACAGCTAGCACATTATTAATGTTTATATGTTCACTTGTTGACATCTAAATTGTATTATTTTTTGGCCTCTGAAGGAAATACCCTATTTTGAGGTCTCACGATAGCACCATTTAGTGGTAGTTGAACTTGTTAATGTTAATATGTTGAATAAATGGGAGGTAACTTTTGGGCTGTATCTAACGTTGATAACTTAGAATAATGATTTGTTTTGAACCTTTAATATTCTTAGTTTTTTCCTCATGGCTTAGAAAACATTTAGAAGTATCTTTTGCACTTATGTAAGATTTTCATGATGACCAAACATATCCTAGAAATTCAGTGAGATAGAATAAACTTAATGCTCATGCATAGTTGTTTAATGGTTGAAAATCCAGAGGTTTCTTTTAAAGATATGTTTTGAGAATTTGGTTGGTAGAAAGGTTTCTTACATGGAAAATACACTTTCATATACTATTATATTACCATTTTAATCATTTGGACTATAGTTGGCTTGGTTCCAACAAATTTCACATTTTCTCTTACTGGTTTAGAAATCTGAGTATATGATCTTTCATTTTGCTTATAGTTTGGGGTATATTCGCTATTTTCTGCTGCTTCCTTCTTCAAGATATTGCTTTGTTTAGATAAAAGGAATAAAATAGATTCCATGAATGAAGGATGAATCCAAATGATGGTCTTCTTATTTTGACTAGTAAGCTTGGGGGCATTTCTGCCAAACATCATCTGTAATTGAGTTCAAATTCTAGTTTGTTATTTAATGCTGTCACCCTGCTTACCCTTCATGTGGTCTTTGTTCTTCCTATATGACATTAAAGAGTTTCCAGAAAGTCTGAAAGTTCTAATTGTTATAAAAGCAAATTATTCCTTGCCTATTTCCCTATACCCTTTGCTCCAGTTAAGTTTGTAATTTCAATGTTTACTAGTATTTCACTTGGGCCATTAATTGGTTCTGGTATTTTATGCAAAAGAATTAATATTTTTTTGGTGGAAAGTCATGCAGATGGGTTGGTGGGCTGGTATTTCGACAAATGTAGCTGGGGCTCATGGTCAAATTATCCACATTAGTGCAGAACATGGAAGATATGTTGCCAGAAGTTACAGTTCCAGGTAACTTAAAAAAAAGATGGTGTTAAAGAGTTGTGTGCTATTGCACATTCAAGAATTAGACGAAACGCACATATGCCCCTAGAAAAATCATGTTGGCTAAATTGTAACCCCAGGCAGCACTAAATTTTGTGGATAGACCTCTAGTATTGAGTTTGAAATATATAAAAAGGATAAGGATGCCCTTATCTCACACATTCCCCCTCCTTCTCTCTCCTCTTTTTTTTTTTCTCTCTCATGTGCAAGAGAGCAAAGGGATAGATGAGGGGTGTTCCGATTTCTCATATTTGCTTCAATCTTTTGCTCATGAGGTGAGACAAAGAAAAGAAAGGATAGAGAGAGGAAGGAGAGTGAGAGATGAGGAGGATAGGAAGATAGGAGCAGGGAGAAAGGCTAAGATAGTATTAAAGAGAGATGGAAGAAAGAAGTGGAAGTGGGCAACAATTTCTTTTTTCAAAAAAATTTGCTTTTTGACTTTGAACCATAGGGGTATTCGAAGAATCAATTCTATTTTTCTTAGGGAGCACATGTAATTTTATATTTTTTTGAGGGATATAAATGAGATTTCCCTTTATTGTTCTTCTTCATTTCCAACTATGTTATTTTCTCGGTGCACTTTGCATACTTGGAAAATTTGGATAAAGCTTGAAATGACATCTATACTGCTCAACCTAGTTGAATGCATAACATCTTATCTACCTGATTGAACCATAACAAACTTCTCTTATATACTTTCTTACAGGCAGCTAGCTACAGCTAGACCAGGGTACCCTCTATTTGAAATTTTTTTCACTGTGATTGGTGGAGAATACAAGCAACAGGTATGCCTGTACAAATTCTTGTAATTATTCCTTCTGATATCTCATTTGCCATCCAACCTTTTCTGCATAATGAATTGTGGAACAAATGCCGAGCTGATTGAATACCTAGAGATGATTTCAGAAACATTCAACATTCTTCATCTTTATTTTCTTTCTTGCAAATGTTTTTTCACCTTGAGCAAATGATTTTTCTCTTTTCTTTTTCCCTTTTTTCCTTGAGATTTTGGCCTACTATGGTGCATGTGTGATTTAAATCATTGAGTTCTCTTTGAGCAATGGTTGCCCTTAACTCATTAAAATGAGTGAATGAAGTAAGGACAAAATGCAATCAGAAGGTTCCTTAAGTACCTTTTGGATATTTCTTTTTATTTTGATCCACAAAGCATGGAAATCTGCGTTCACTCTCTAGAGTTTTGGGTACAAGCATTTCCCCATTGGTTCTATTGGAAAGCTACAACTATTAAGAATTTGTGTGTGCGTGCTTTATGTCTGTAGCGTGACAGTGTGATTGTAAACGATTCATTTCTTTTATTCTTTTTGAATAACTCTTTATCTTTCAACCATTCTGCTTTTACTACATATTGGTATTGTACTCAAAAGCTATTTTCTTATTCTTTGCTGAAAGAAGGAATTTACATTCTTTCCAGGCCGTTTATCTGAAACGTAATGATAGACCCTCTGGAGGTTTCCAATGGGAAATCCCTCCAAAGACAAAAGTTAGCAGCTTGAGTCCATCAGACAGCTCAAGTGATCCACTCAGTGATATTTATGTGGAAGATCTAACTGCTGTTGAAGAGAGGGATGATGACTCTGATATGGTTGATGGGCTTGCTGGAATCCAAAATGTTCTACAGGACATGATTCCCGGTGTAAAGATCAAGATCTTAAAAGTTGTAGCTCCAGGAAAGGTTGATGGAGATATGATCTCCAAAGTCATTGAACAGATTGTAGAAGAAGAGGATGAGGACAATGATGAAGACTTGGAAAGTGGAGAGGCAGAAAACAGCGCAAGTGAGACTGATAATGAAGATGCAGTTGATTCCCAAGATACAACTAGTGATGCAGAAGAACTGCTACCTGAATTTCCAGTGAAGTTTGTAATTGGTACACTTATGCAAAACCTCTCTGATGATTTGCCACCTAAAGATTTAGTTCGTGTGCCGGCTATAATCAAGAGAAAGGATCACCGATCATTTTCATTTTCGGTACAGCAAAATGATATGCACCCAAAAACTGATGGGAAAGAGCGGTTGTTGGGGAAAAAGGGTATCACACAATCAGATCAGCAGAGCACTGATCTTGTTATGTCTGATCTTGCTAAAGTCCTCCTAAGTAAAGAAAAGATACCTTTGAAGGTTTGTATCTAAGTAGGTTAGTATTTTTCAGAATAAGGTATTATTGCTGCATGTCATAGAACACTTACCCTTCTTATGCATGAGCATACATCATAGTGATAGTTTTTTTAAGATCTTTATTGGCTGATTCCTCATCAATGAATGATGCCATTTATCTATTGGAGTATATCCTCTATTTGTCTTTCTTTAAAAAAAAAAAGTGCTTAGCCATTTTTCATACCTTAGGCTTTATATTCAGTAACTGCTGATTAAGGATGTGACAAGGTGGAAAGGCAAAATATGAATAAGTGACATAAAAAGAGATATGTCTGAAAACTATTCTGGAAAAGTGTCTCTGCAGCAAAATTAATTTTTAAGATGTACTATTCACCTATCTATATAGCTCCATATGAATCTAGGAACTACTGATGACTCTACATCTTCTAGTTTCACTTGTAACTTGTAGAGACTTTTAGACTGTTGGAGTTTAAATTTTTGACTGAAACTATGTATAGCATGTTGATTTAACAATAGCTAATTGCAGCATCTACTTTAAGAGTTTGACTTCTTACATATATGAGTTTGGCATATCCTGATACAGCTGAATGAAATTTTCCTTTAGGTCAGTTCTTGATTGGTCACTATTTTTTTATTTTTTTATTTTTTTCAGCCAGGATTACATAAGGGACTAGCTTATCTTTTTAAAACTTCCATCACTTCTGTTTATTGAGGCTTCACTGAATAACTCTTGATCTCAAAACAACACATTAGGTTCTTTCCATTATTTAATTTAATAATTGCAAATCCTTGATTTTAAACTGGCTATGTCTAAATGTGCTACATTCCTTGTGGCTCTTTTTACTGTTGGACCAATCAACGATTTAATGGTTAGATTTTGTATCAAATGGTACTTAATATAAATTTTGTAGTTTTTGGAGGTCATCATGTTTTCTTTTATCTTGAGAATAATCTTGAGGGAAGGGAGCCTTGGCCTTAGCGGTGAAGTTGTTGCCATGTGACACGGAGGTCCACGGGTTCGAGTCCCGAAAACACACTCTTGCAAAAAGTAGGGTAAGGTTATGTACAATAGACCCAAGTGGTCCGACCCTTCCCCTGGACCACATTGCATGGTGGAACTTTGTAGCTTGGGCTGCCCTTGAGAATAATCTTGAGCAAGCACAATACTAGCATACTTGGTGACTGGGTGACTGGCCCTTGACTTATGACCTCTCTTTTGGAGAAGGGTATCTTTCCCTATTTGATATGATGTACTTGATGCAAATCTATGTTTGTGAATTATGACAGTCATTAAATTTGATATATAGCCTGCTTTGCAGCTATTAGTTATTCTAATGTGATACGTCATTTGTGTAGGTACTCAAAGATATTGGTGAATTAATAAGTTCTGCCATTAGACAGGATCAAAACAAACCTTTCTCTGGCCACGATGTCTTTTAACCGCATTGAATTGCCATCATATGCGGATCCTCTTAGTGGTACTTTTTCTTATCAAAGCTTAATTGATGTGGTTTTGCATGTTTTAGTTTCACTGCTGGAGTTGCATGGTTCTGATTCTTTATTATTGCCCACGAGGGACACATTTCCAGTTAAACTTTGCAGTTTTCTTCTAAAAATATTGTGTTTTGTTTCTTTAGGCCTATATATTTGGTGCACCACGGAATATATGCTTCTGAAATCCTCCATCTGAAGCATAAGAATTTGGTCAATGGCAAGAGAATGATGGGTCTCAGAGGCATGATGATTTAGAATTCTATGAGTATGTTGAAGCATTAAAGTTAACTGGGAGCCTCTCTGTACCAGCTGGCCAGATGCGCTTATTGCTAGTTCTTACACTGGACATTAACTTTGTAACATTTTCAAAGTTATATATTGTTTCTATTGTTATTGTCATCATTTGAAAAAATAAGTGTTTGTCTCTTCTCATTTCAAAGAAGCATGTGCATTTGGAGTTTCTAGGATCCATTTGAATATTTGTTAATGTGTTTCTTATTATTTTGACATGTTTTGGAATCACTGCATACTGAATAAATAAGCTGCAAATGTGGAACAAACTTGTACAGGTCGTCTTCCGCGCAAAAGTTGGCAAAAAAAATCAATTACCCCATAAAGGAATCATTCCTGAAGAATTTGGAGTGGTACTCTCCTATGAAGAGTAATTGTTTCACCTTCGCCTCTTCTTCATAGATGTAGAAGCTAAGTTACTCTAAACTCAGGTCGCTAGATACAAGGGACAAGGGCGGTTTGCTGATACTGAGAATCAGAACCCCCGATGGGTTGATGGTGAACTTGTGATTCTTGATGGAAAGGTGTTCATATTTTTTTTGTTCTTTTTGGTATTTGGTTTATGTTTGTGTTTCCTTTTACCTTTTAGTGTTCCAATGCAATTGTTAAATTTCATTACAAATGTCATATTTCTTAAAATAATCAATGGGGCTTTGCAGTTAATCAAAGGAGGTCCTGTTATTGGTTTTGTTTATTGGGCACCAGAATATCATTTCATGGTATTCTTCATCCAATTAAAGCTTCCAGAGTAACACGTTGAGATGGGATATGATCATCCAACACTCTAAGGTTAGCAAGCGCCCATTAGAATTTGTGATTTTTATCATCAGAATCAATCTATTGAAACTTCTCAGTTGAAGCATTACATATCTTTGTTCATGCAGAAATGAAATGCACTTAAGGCAATATCTCCTGAAATAGATGCTTTGTGGTTTTAATGAGTAATAAATCTTAATGTGCCTCTACTTTAGTTACTGCAATATTTGCATCTGAAAACTATTTACAATTTGGCCAATGTAGTCTTAGGTAGAAAATAAAAATGTTTTTAGTTCAAGTTTGTGATATTTAAGTATGAATGCATGCAGTCTTCTGTCTTGTATAATATTGTTTACATTTTCATTGGTGATTCTCTTTGATACAATTCCAAATTTCCATTTTGGATCTGTCAAACCTTGGGATACCTCCAAGCCTTTTCGATCTTATACCTTTGGCATTACTATGATGTGAATGATAGAAATTTTTCTGATTATTATGGCCATTACATCTCCCAATAAGTTGTGTCGAATAATTGTCTTATAGAAAACTGACAATACAGAACAGATAATGACCGCGCATTTATGTTTCAGACAGAAGCCAATCTATTTTCACTTTGGTTGGCACAAGAAAATTCGAAACCAAGCTGAGGAGTTTAGTTGACACCAGATTTACCAAATAAAAACACCATCTGCTTCACTTGGCAGTAATCGTCATACATCTGATCAGCTTTATAATTCCTTACTTAACCTTGTACACAATCAATTTCCTTGCTGATTATCAAACTTTTCATGTACACTATATCAGTTGTTTCTATCTTGTATTTCATTGTTTCAATCTGAGATAATGTGCCCTGAATGTGCACTGATGTACTTTTACTTGTAATTTGTAAGTCTCTTCGGCCTAGAGCTGCTTTGGGAAGGCTATAATTTGGTTTTAAAAGCTCTATTCTAATTTATTTTTCAGCTTTTAGCTTTTTAAAAACTTTTCAATAATCAAAAAGGGTTTCGATGATTGGAAATTTTATATTTTATTTTACATGATTGAATTAGAGCTGCATAGATGCTTGGAAGGGGTAACTGTGCAAAATAATTTATTTTATGAATAGTTTCATACATCTGCAGAGGTACATATCTAACAATATCAGATTAATTGGGTGTATACAGGCAATTACAAAATTTATAGAAGTATATATATGCAATGATTATATGTTTGTGTTCGTGCGACGAATTGTTCCTATACTCTTATAAAGTATGAATATATCCTTTTCTTTTTAAAAAAAAGAAATAGGTAAATCATACTTTATTTATGATAATAGTTAGGTGTTACAACCATACATAGCGAGCATTACAACAGTAGGATCCAACTGTTGCTATCGCTCATGCATCCCCTACCCTTCCTCCTGAGTCTCGTCGCCTTCAGGTTCCTTGGGAGTATCCAATGCAAACTGCAGGTTCCTCTTGACCATGGTCAGGGGAGAATCACCTTGTTTAATTCAGTAATTTTAACAATCCCAAACTATTGGATTGTCATCTACAAACTGCCGGAATGGGTTATCAACTAGATAGATCTTTGTGAGGCAATTTCTTTGTGGAAAAAGCAGTAAGAAAATGCCAAAACATATAGGTTGGTGAATTGGTAATAGTTATGTAGACCCAAGGAATACGGAGGTTAGGGAATAATAAACCTCTATAGCTTTAACTAGGCAATGCTAGAAAAATGGTGTTGGAGACTCCTAACAAAGAAGCAGGAGTTTGTTACCAAATTCTAAAACATTAATATTTTAGTAACATCAATCCAAACCTCTTCCATAAAACACACATGAGGGCCTCATACTCTACGAAAGGAATTAAACAACAGGAAGCGCTACAATTACATCCACATATTTAATATGGAGACTTTGGAGGTGCCCGCTCTTAACCAAGCCTTCGCGGTCGCCGCACTCATGGAAGGACTGCGCTAGTCTTTCACTGTTCAAAAAGCAGCCAAAAGATCTGGCCAACCTCCTCGTTAGAGCGAAAAGGTATATCAATGCGAGGAAATACAAGCTGCTAAATGGGAAGAGGCCAAACTAGAAAAGCCAAGGAGGGAACGAAACTCGAGGAGCCACAGAAGCATTTCAAAAAACAAAAGTTCCTAACTCAGGACAATAGTAGAAGAATAGAAGCACGGTTATGTAATTATGCTCCTTTCAACACTAGTCGAACTGAGAACTTTATGAATATAGAGGATCTGAAGATGAGTGGCCAACAAAAATGAGATACTCAGCTAAGTGGAAGGAATGTAAGAAATATTGTAGATTCCATTTGGATCATGGATGCGACACTGATGAGTGTATTCAGCTCAAGGATGAGATAGAGAACCTAATCTACAGAGGCCATCTCTTTAAATATTTGAAGTAGGATTCACGGAAGGAGGGCCCATCTTCTCCACCGGGAGACCAAACTCCTATAGGAGTAATCCACTTTATCCCTGGAGGGCTAGACAGTAGTGGTGAGAGCAGCTTATTCCGCAAGAGTTATGCTCAGATACCTCCTCGACCTAATGTGCCTAAGTTAAGGCCATGAGCTGACCCTCCGATCTCTTTTTCGGATGACAACTTGGGCAAGATCCATTTCCCTCATGATGACACTTTAGTGGTCACTATCAAAATTACCAACTATGACGTCAAGAGAGTTCTAGTCGACAACGGAAGTTCGGCTGATGTGATATTTTGGGATGTGTAAGAGAGATTAGGTCTTGGGTCCGGAGTTGCTTAGCAACTTGCGTGAGGACTTTCTCTGACTTACCGCAAGAACATATCCTAGGCAATCTACAGTAGCAACGAATTTCCTAGTTGTCAAATGCCCCTCCACTTATAATATCATTCTGGGGTGATCAGCTCTAAATGCTCTGTGAGCTGCCGTATCTACATATCATCTACTTATGAAGTTCTCCATGGAGAATGGGTGTGGAGAGACTAACCAATAGTTTGACAATGCTATGTAGCCCTTCTCAAGGGCAAGTCTCAAGAATCTTTGACTATTGAGACACAAGAGGAAGTCAAAGATAAGTCGGCATAGAGAGCTACCCCAGTAGAGGAACTAGATACTATTTCCTTTTCGGAAGATCGATCCGAGCGCATCGTGCAGATTGGTGCCGAGTTGCAGGGAGAACAAAGATAAAGAATTCTGGCCTTCTTAAGGAGTAATGTAGATGCCTTTGCCTGGGGTCCCGAAGACATGTCGAGGGTGGATAGAAGAGTCATAGAACATCACTTGAATGTTGATCTCTCCTTCAAGCCGGTAATTCAAAAATGAAGACATTTTACCCCAGAGAGATAGCAGGCTAATGAAGATGAAGTTGGCAAACTACTCAAAGTTGGATTCATCAAAGAGGTACACTACCCGCAGTGGTTAGCCAACGTGGTTTTGGTCAAGAAAGCCACTAGGAAATGGAGGATGTGTATAGATCTGAATAAAGCCTGTCCAAAAGACAACTTCCTTTTTCCCATGATCGATAAGTTGGTAGATTCCACAACCGGACATGGATTACTAAGCTTCCTAGATGTTTTTTCTGGTTATAATCAAATCAAAATGGCAAAGTCGGATGAGGAGAAAACTTCATTCATCATTGAAAAGGAACATACTGTTACCAAGTTATGCCCTTCGGTTTGAAGAATGTCGGGGCGACTTTCTAGACTAGTGACCAAGGTCTTCCAAAAACAACTCGGGAGAAATGTCAAAGTATATGTCGATGGCATGCTTGTAAAAAGTGAGAAAGCTAACCGACATATTACCAACTTAGAGGAGACCTTCGGAATACTAAAGAAACATGGAATGTGCCTCAATCCTAATAAATGTGCTTTTGGAGTTAGGTCAGGGAAGTTTCTTGGGTTCATGGTAACCCATAGAGGGATAGAAGCTATCTTAGAAAAGATCAGAGCCATCTTGGAGATTAGCTCCGTGAAGACTCTCCAAGAGATCCAAAGATTGAATGGAAGATTAGCAACTCCCGGAAGATTCATCTCTAGATTGGGAGATAAAAGCTTACACTTCTTCAGAGCTCTCTGCAGAACCCCAAAGTTCAAGTGGATAGAAGAATGCGAAAGAGCTTTTCAGCAAATGAAACCGTATCTAAGCTCTCTGCCAATTTTTTTACCAAGCCTCGACAAGGCGATGAACTCTACATGTGTTTGACTTCTACTAACCGTCAGCTCGGTATTACTCAAGGATGAGGATGAATTCAAAAACTAGTTTATTATACAAGTAAGGTGCTAAACGACCCGGAGTCTAGATATCTTTCAATAGAGAAACTAGCTTATGATCTAATCACCTCCCTTTCGACGTCTCTACATACCTTATTTTCGGGCTCATAAGATCCGCGATTCATATTGATCAACCTCTAAAAGCGAGGTCTTACAATGCCCCGAAATGTCCGGAAGAATGATGAAGTGGGCTATGGAGTTAGTGAATTGATATTGACTACAAGGCTCAAACGACCATCCAAGAGCATGCCCTTGCGGATTTCATAGTGGGAGCCTGACTTTTACATGAAATAAAATATCCCCTAACGCTTCCGAGGAAGAAAATGGACCAAGCCGTTGTCTCTCCGACTTGTGGGTTTTATAAGCCAACTTGAAGGGCTTAGGAGCCGCCTCGGTCCTAACGTCTCCGTAAGGTTAGAAGACTCCCACCGCTTTGAAATTTAATTTTAATGCTACCAACAACGAGGTAGAGTATGAAGCCCTAATCTTAGGGATGAAATTGGCCTTAGAAATCGGGTTGAGCCTAGATGCCCATCGCGGACTCCTAACTCATGGTTGGGCACCTAAGTGGAGAGTTTGAAGCTTCGAGACGAGAATATGGCCAAATATATAAGACCCTTGCGAAGATCTAGCTTTGAAATTCGGACGATTTCAGATCATTAAAGTTCCCCAAGCTGATAATGAAGAGGTTGATGCCTTATCAAAATTGGCATCCTCCTAGTACTCCGGCCTTGGCCAGCCTAATGCGGGTCTCTTTGCTTGGCCACCCGAAGACTTGTCAAGGGTGGATAGGAGGGTCATGAAGCACCACATGAACATGGGCCCTTCCTTTAAACCAGTCTTTTAGAAGTTTATCAGCCACTTACTCTTTAACGGCAACAAGCGATTGAGGAAGAGATTAGCAAGCTGCTCAAAGCGAGATTCATTTGGGAGGTTCACTACATGTAATGGTTTGCCAATGATGTCTAAGGCCACTGGTAAGTAGAGGATATGTATCGACTTCATAGATCTTAACAAGGCATGCCCGAAGGATAGCTTCCCTCTCCCTATGATTGACAAGTTGGTTGACTCCACGGTCAAGCATGAGCTGTTAAGTTTCCTAGATGAAAGCAGAAACAAAAACTCCATACGAGATGTGGGCGGGGCAGAAGCCTAGCATTAAGAACTAACATGTCTAAAGTTGTCCGGTGAAGCTTGGCCTTACAAGCTTAAGGAAAATAATTGGACTTAAGAACCATAAGTTGCTATTTTGTTGGTTACTCAAAAGACCCAAGGGCTTCAAGTTTTATAATCTCTCCGAGCAAATCCTTTTTGAAACTTGAAACACAAAATTCATTGAGGATGTTGATTACATTGGAAGTAATCATAAGGATAGCATTGTGTTTGAAGAAGAATGTATAAACATATTCCACTCTGATTCACGGTTGATAGTGATCGAGGGTAATCATTCCTGTCACTATTCAACCTGTAAATCAGAAAAATATTACAAACACATTTGCACCAACTCACATTCCGATTCAAGAAACATCTTCCATTCAAGTAGAAGAGTCACCGAAGTGATTCCTATGGAGATTTCATATCAACAACCTTAATATGAAATGCCTATAAGGAGATCCACAAGAGAGAGGAGAAATGCCATATCTGATGACTATGTTATCCATCTCAATGAACATGAATTTGATTTGGGGTTGGAAAACAACCCTACTTCATTCAGCAAAGTCCAATCATGTTCAAACTCTGACAAATTGATCAAATTTACATACGAGATTTACATACCTTGATCCCACACAGTGAATCAGATAGATTAAATGATAATTCGCAGGGATTCTAATATGTATGGTTTTCAGCTTGGTTCACTTCTTACATGTTAAATACATATCATCCATAAGGGTGAAAGATCACTGAGCTATAACTACTAATCCCATGCACTTAAATCCTTCTAATCTTAAGGTAAGAGAAAAAGGATCCCGAACACTTAAGCCAGACACAACTGTAAGAATTGGATCAAGACGATGAAAGCATCCATGATAAGCATAAGCATCTTCCTAGCTTTGGATCAATTTGGAAGCATAGAAAGGAATCGCCCCAGTAGAATGCGAGAGAAACCAAGTTGTATATGATAAAACACACAATTATCACGCTTGAAAGAAAATCAAGCTTCAGATTTAAGCGCGTTAAGATGTGTCGCATCTTTCATAGGTAATGAGTGAGAATCTATACCAAGATTAGTCGATTTTTCCTTTTCATCTAGAGAAATGATCACATGGGACCAGTCTCATATGAGACTGGCAATCACAGCCATAGATCTGCCTCAAGGTATGCCCCAATCATCTTCAGGAATTCGATTGCATGTTGTACCTGCCACATTCAAGAGTCCAACTCAATATTCATAGAGAAACTATTGCAAGCAGCGATTGCTAATAAAGATGTGCTCAATAGAATGCTTCAAACAAGAAAAAAAATGATATCATTATGTTTATCTTATTTATCACCACTAATTCCAGTAGTCTCTTGTCACTAACCCAATTAAAACCATTACAACATTGATAATGATGACAAAAATGATAACAAGAATATGTTTTGTAGAAGAATGGTGGTGCAATACACAAATAGAGGGGTTTATTATTATTAAAACTCATATTCCAGAAGCAAGGAATCAACAGCACAACTAGATTTATCACAGAAAATAATAAATTCTACATTTGGTTAATTTAAAGTGGCATCACAAACAGGAGTGACAAAATGAATCATCATGATGGCTCAAGAACAGATTTGATCATACAATACAAAAATATCTCCTGTTTCTGAACTTCTACTGAGATACTCTCTTTCTTGTACCTACTAAATTCAATTAAAATTTAATCCAAAGTCATATATAGCTGTAATTACATCAGTTATGTGGATTTATAGAAAAGTTGAATTAGAAGAATAAACTTATGATGATTGTGCATACATTACAAAAGACAAACAAACACAAACAAACAAACAGACAAAAACACAAAATAGAAATATCAAATGTGTTTTAGGCAAGTCTAGCACCCAAACACCCACTACTTAGTTAACCAGCTTAGGTTAGTCTAGTCTAATACTGTATAACAAGACCAAGGCTGAATCTTGGAATTAGTTAGCCTTAATCGCTTACTAAACATCCACACATGAATAAGAGCATTACTATCAAGGTATAACTAACACTACCACTTAGTTATCCACTTCAGTCCCCGCAGTTAAATAACCACCACACCTAAAACAAACAAGCCCAAAGAGAAAAAATGACCAAAATAATTGCGGAAGTCACCTGAGTTCTGAACTAAAAGTGAAACTAAAACCCCACTAAATAACAAGATGTGAAAAGAGCACCTTCAAGCAAGGAAACAAATAATGAACAAAGGCAAGCAGCAGTAATAAACTTAAGTTGGAAATATATATGGTGAGTGTATATATATATATATATATATTTGACATGAAGAGCCCCTGGCCAAGTGGCCAGTGACTAGTACTAAGTCAAAGGGCGTGCATAGTCCTCGCTATGAGATAGTATTGGTCGGGTGGGATCCGTGCACACTTGGCAATAAATTCCCATTTACAACCATTGTTTATAATTTCATAAAAGTGCCCTCATCCGTGATTCGAACTTGCACCTACAACGAGGTGAAGCTCTTAACGGGGACCTGCATATCAATATGACCCAAGGGTCGTTGGTACGGTGAGTGTACATTGTAAATGGCATGGATCTCATTTAACTAAGTTTCAACAAGTGGTGTTGCCAAAATTACAAAAAATATGTGATTGTCAATACTCACAATAATGACAGAGACAGCAACGCACCACTTAGCAGACAAATCATACGAAAAATTACTAAGCAAGTGCTACTCAATGTCAACAAAATTCATCAAGCCAGAGGTTGCAATATATAACTTGTATGTTAAAATAATGCTTGTCAGTTGTCACACGGGCTTGACAAGGAGTTAGCAAATCAATACCTATGAAATGAAATACTTTTCATGAGAAAAAGTATACTGTATATCTCCACATTGAATAACATTCTTCAATAGAGAGTACTTGTTTATATATAAAAAAAATTTGAGGAGTTACTAACAGATCAACAGATAAGAGAGGTCAGTGACGGTTGCAGTGTTTTAGTTGATTTTGAGGGAGAGATAGGATGTGGTAGATGACTTCTCAGGTTTCCTCCTTCAGGTTTTATAGGATCAATGCTTTCTCAGGAAATCAATTTTAGAGATCACATCTCATAGAGGGAATGAGCTACTGAGAGAAGAGGTATGGCGCTCATACAGGTCTTCAACATTAAGTCGGAGACTCAAGATGAAGAAGCGGAACTAGGAGGAGGAGAGATAAAGAAAAAGGAAGAGAAAGAGGATTTTCTTGCAAAGAGATGCTCAAAATTTGCACTTTCGATCTCAATGGAGTCAAGGTCTATGTACCATATCATAATAGAATCCAAGATCCAAGATTTTCAAGATGCCCTCTTCTCTTATTAGCATAGCTTGCTGTGGCTTAAGAGGCGATTAGTTATTAGTAAATTCACGCTTTTTGGAATCCATCCTCCGCCGTTGGATGGCCAGAGTTGTTATGATGACGGATTGATCTTTCATTTGGGTGTCTATGATCATGTCACATATCCTCTAATATTTTCCCCATAACATACATAAATATGACTACTGTTAGCCCATATATGTAACTATATAACTCTTTAAACACTTTTGTAGACATAGCCATGAAACTTGGAAATGTTTTTTTATGTCTTACAGAGATTTTCACTATTATTCAATCATTTAGAAGGATAAGAATTGCAATCCAATAAATATATAAATATATATATATCAAATACATATTTGCTCCTCATCAGTATGAAGATACATAGGATTAAATCCAATCTTTAACTTTTCAAAACTTAGTACTGTATCAATTTGCTTCAATTCAGTGGTAGCTTAAGGACTGAAACCTCGGTAGGAAGATACATGAGGTTAAATCCAATCTTTTAACTTCTCAAAACTTAGTACTGTATCAATTTGCTTCAATTCAGTGGTAGCTTAGGACTGAAACCTTGGCTTGAGGACCTTCTTGGACATAAACAAAGCTGAATTGCGAGCCAGGTTTCAAGGACTTGAGCCATGAGGGAAGCTGATAAACATTTTTCTCTGATGTTGGTGAAAGACCCCACACAGTCCCTGAGAGGTTCTCCATGGCCAACTTGAGGCCACTGATAGGCTTTCCACCACTGTTCTTGATGTTCACCTTGTGACGATAATACTCGACACCTTGATGTTTCCAAACCTTGGTTATTGAGTGGAGGATTTCAACAGGGTGCTCTGCAAATAGTTTTGATTTGGAACAATCAATGTATTAGCCATTCTCAATGTTTCAGAAATTGTTCCTTCTTTTTTCTGATTACTTATCATAAAGTATCGTGTGTCGAATTGTATCACTCACCATTTGGCTCAAATTGTTTTGGTGATGAATCTCTTGGCTGATATCCTGCAAAATCAGACTGGAATTTCAGCTTTTCGATGACAATTTTATTTTTTTTGATAAATATGAATAAAGTACCCAAGTAGGAAAGCACACTATAACTTATACTCACCATTTGGCTCGTAATGTTTTGGTGATGAATCTCTTGGAAGATAACCTGCAAAATTAGAGTGCAATTTGAGTTTTTCTATGATTAGCAATGTAAATTAGATCCTCTATGGTTGTGCAAAGTTTACCTGATCCTCCAGAGAGACTGCTCAACTTTCTTGAAAAGGCCTACAAGAGGAGCTGCTCCAGCAATGGCTGGCTCGGTCTGTTCAGTAGTTGTTCCGTTGGTCATCAGACTCATCCTTTTTGGTTTGGTCCTCCGACAAGAGCTCCGTCGACGACATTTGGGTTTCCCTGTTGACGATTATACCACTTCTCATATCCTTCATTGCATCCGACCGGAGGTGCCAAGATCGATACCGATGGAATTGAAGCTCCTCTGTGATGCGCCCGAACAGGATACTTGTCTTTGATAACCAATCATGTAACTCATAGCCTTTGGATTCTTTCCAAGAATGTAGTCAGCCTGTGATTGTGCAAATGTTATCAGTTCCATGGGTTGTGTCTCTCCATCAGGGCAGTAGAGTTTAGCATTGCCCATGGTCAAGTATTTGGAGTAGATTGCCAAGAGAAAAGCCGATGCCGAAACATACTGCATGTTGTTCCACTCCTCCACAAACAACAACCCGCCTAGTTAACGAATTGCGACAGTTTTGATTAGATATAATAATAATAGAACAAATGATTCAAGACTCTGATTTGAGATACTAAACCTGGAGTCATTGGGACATTGTAGTCATTGTTTTTCTGAAGACAAGCACATAAGAAGAACTCAGCTTTGGCTTGGTACTGCTTCAGAGTTGCTTGGTAAACTCCATTACTTCCAGACAACAGTACCTACATCCACATAGTCAATCTTTGCCATAACATCGATAAAGAATAGAGTAATGATACAAAGTCCGACAAGACTTCCCGAATTGCTTTTACTTAAATCTAACCCGCTAGCTGGATTACCAAATTCAGCTACCGAGGCTTTTATCGAATTTAACCCTGCTAGCTGGATTACCAAATTCAACTACCGGTTAAAAATCTAGCTAGCATGGTTAGTTTCGGGAAAGCAATTCTGGAAGTCTTATCGGCTGTGTATCATTACTCTAAAGAATAGGCATCAAATTAGAACTTTTGTCTTTAATTATATCATCAATTAATCACCTTGGATAAAAGGATTTGCAATCCTGCATACTTGTTATCCCAAGAGAATTCTCTGACTGCCCATCCAGTGCCACCCATTGACTCTGAGTTCTCAATGGTGTACTTTAGATAGTCTTGTTCATTTGTGGCCTCAAAGAGCCAAGCAGCAGCCCATAACAGTTCATCCTGCAAAACTCATCACAATCATGAAACTTGATCAAGAGAGAGTGAGCAGAGAATGTATCACTGAAGCTTGTCTTACGTAGTAACCGCTCCCGAAGGATAAAAGGCTCGAACACTCGGTATAGACTCATCATTATGGCCCCGGAATGTATCGGCAAAGTAGAAAAGCTGCCTTGCATGCAAGAGGAGGAGTTGAGAGTATGAAGAATTGTATGGCTTGAAAGCAATGGAAGCTGCAGCCATGGCAGCAGCAGTCTCTCCTGCAATGTCCGAGCCGGGATGCTCGGCGTCAACCTTATAAGCATTCCTCGGAGTCGACATGTCCTCCGCCCTCTCCCAGCAGTAGTGATCACTGTCTCCATCTCCAACCTTCCAACAATCATCCAACAACAAACAAATCAAGACATATATAATTCAACATATATATAAAAGTGACAAATGATCTTAATTTCACCTGCCCCCAGAGAGTGTTTGGCTGATTGTGAGCTTTGATAAAGTAATCAGTCCCCCATTTGATGGCATCCAATGCATGTTCCAACTGGTTAGACTCACTGATCTCTTTCTCAAACTCTATAACACCCCATGAGAGCATTGTCACAACATAAGCCATTGGCAAGCCAAACTTCACATGATCACCAGCATCATAATAACCTCCAACCAAATCCACCTGCCATTAATTAATTACTCTCTCATAATCAACAAACATCGATAAGGAATTAAAGAAATTAAACACACAACATTCACTCTCACCCCTTCGAGAAACCCGTCTCTAAGACCGGAATCTCCACGCCACATGACACGGTGATCGGCCGGCAGTTTGCCGGACCTCTGAGCCTCAAAGAACAGCAAGCTCTTCTCAAGAGCAACCCTGTAGTCAAAACCAGCCACCATCATCATGCAAAGAGAAAACACAGCACATTTGATGATGAAGCTCGCCATGGCTCTTCAATGGTGGCCTCAGGACGAACCTCCGGGGATTGGCACAATATATATATAAGATGAGCATGTGATGTGTTTGCACGTCGGAAGCCATGGATTTGATGAGAGCTTAGAGCCATGCACGTCGTGAGAATGAATGAATAGAGTGGCCTGTTCTGAATTATTGAATAGTAATAGAAGAATGAATACATCTTCTCTGATTAGAGCCGACCACGTTTTGGAATTTATAGGAAAAAGAAGTTGAGATGCTTTGGGTTCTCACACAAAGAGCCAAGTATAATAATACCACGTCCTTTTCGCTCACTATGACTGAATCCAAAGTTGATATTTTTCTCTCTTTTTTAAAAAAAAAATCTTTTTTAACCATTTGGATGAATAATTTAAGATGTTCTATATCTGTTTAGTCAAACATCAACTTTTTATTTTATTATTTTTTTAAAAAAATTATGATTCAAAGTTATTAAATTTTTTTGTAATTTATTAGATAAGAGATAAATTAGATGTGTTTGGATGGATGGGATGGGAATATGAATGGATGAAAGCATATGTAAAGGATGTTTGGTTACTGGGAAAAGAAGAGTGGAGGTAGAATTGAAAAAAAAAAAATTATAGTTTGTTTGGATAAACGGTTGATGTTGAGATATGTCCTCTTAGAGATTTGGACAAATCACGATCAACGGATTAGATATACTTCGATTGAACATGTGTTTGGGAAATGATATGGTGTTATTGATGTTATACCTCCTCTTGGGGTCCTTTCTCATTGGAAACAAAATCCGCAGAGATAATGAAAGAGATCGGGCCTCGTGTCTCAGGATAGACTCCGATATTTAAATCAGAGAGAGGATGAGTAAAAGGAAAAAGAAAACACTAGAAATTGAAGGAGAATGTTTAGTGGTTTGTGCCCCCCCCCTGTGTTATTGCCTCCCCATCCCTTCCATAGCAAGGGGCGCGATTACTTGCTTGTAGTGCGTCCACTGACAATGCCTTCTAGGATTGGTGATGACTTCTGCCATTACTGCGATATTCTTCTGATATGGTGGGCGGTGACCTCGGACTTTACCGCGACGTTCTCCGCTGATGTTGGGTGGTGACTTCAGACGTCACCACGACGTTCTCCGCTGATGTTAGGTGTCGACTTCAGATGTTACCACGGGGACCATGATCCTCTTGAACGCTTGAAATCAGACCACGCGTAGTTCACTGATTTTACTTGTAACATAAATGAAAATAAATAAAAAAATTATAAATAATTTTCAAATATTCTAATTTAAATTATAATATCTAAAACATAAATA
Organism: Dioscorea zingiberensis; assembly: GCA_026586065.1. NCBI lineage: Eukaryota > Viridiplantae > Streptophyta > Magnoliopsida > Dioscoreales > Dioscoreaceae > Dioscorea > Dioscorea zingiberensis. The sequence continues at coordinate 45,884,895 of CM048823.1, forward strand.
ATATTAATTATTTATAATTATATAATTAATGATATTTGTTTTTAATTAATAGATAATAATATTCCCAATATTAAAACAATTATATATTATCTCCATCATTAATAGATAATTATTATATTAAAAACATATTAATTTTAAAATTTTAAATATTTTTTATAATCATTATTTTCAATTATAAATTATTATTATTCAGATTTAATAATATTAATTATTTTAAATTATATAACTATTAATATATAATTTATATAAGTAATTATTGCATTAACTCATCATAAAAACCTTATAAACAATTTGGTCTTATTAGATGTATATACACAACTTTTCTAATAAAATTTTTTCAAAACTTTTCTAAATAAACTTACACTTGCAAATTGCAATGGTTGACCTCAACAAACTATATAATTTTTGCTCCAAAACCAAAAATAGAAATTAAATATCAATAATTTAAAAATATAAAAAACAAATTCACATATACCCTAATAAAAAAGTACATGTCTATATATATATGTAACCTTCCTATTTACATACGTAACTCTTTAGTAATTAGAGAATTGAAATTTTTTAAATAACTAATAAGATAAATTTAATTCTCGTTAATCATATCCATAAAATATGCCTTAAATTATGTAAACCACATTTTTAGTATTCAAAAGTTATAAATGCTTTGATACCATTTGATGTCATTCGGAAAAACAAAACACGTGTCTTTCTAAATAATTTTTTTTTTCAATTACAATATTCATGATAAAAAAAAAATAAATTTAAACAAATCAGTCAATTGAAAAATGGGTAAAAAAATTATTAAAAATTGTTTATAAGAATTAGGAAAAACTAACGATTATAAAAATTATGAAAATAAAATTAAAAGTACAACTTTTAATCTAAACTAATGAATTAAATTAATAGAAATCCTTTCTCAAAAAATCTAACCTATTATATTGAAGCTTTTATACATATACGGCTCAAGAGTTACTAAACATATATATCATGCTTTGGTTTTATAAATAGTTAAAAACTTAATTGGGGAAGCAAAGCACATCTTTTAATTGAGGTAATTAACTTCATAGATAACTTTAAACCACAAGGTAAAGGCAAGAGAATGTTGTCAATCTTTATCATTGATGGAGGGGGAGCTTAGAGGTCTAGTACCAGAAGTGATCCTTAGAGTTTTTGGAGTTGAAGCTAAATCATTTGTTCTAATTTTTCCTTTTGGTGGTGTTTGATAATTAAAAATTTTAAATAAATTTATTACATTCTCTAATTAAAATCTTACTCAATAGATATAAATCATAAAATATTTATTTATTTGAAAAAGTGGATAAATCACATTCATTTATTGAAGTTTAAAAGAAAGTATGGTCTTATAAAGGTTCCTTGCTGGACCGGATTTTACATTTAGATTCTTGTGTATCTTGCAGGAAGGTCTGGAATCCCTTGCTGGCTTGTCTCGACGGACTCCCCATCTTCAAAATCTGCTCTTGAGTAGAGCTGTCAATTCGGGCCTAGCCCGCCGGGCCGGCCCGCCCCGCCAACAAAAAAAGGTGGGTTAGGCTGGCCTTTTGGAGGCCTGCTTGGGAGCGGGCCTAAATGGGCCAGCCCGCATCGGGGCGGGTTTTGGGCAGGCGGGAGGCGGGTTTGAGGGCAACGCCCCACTTAATTTATTAAAAAATAATAATAGTAAAAACTGAAAAAATTAAAATTACCCAAATTCTAAAAATGAAAAGACTAAATCCTAAAATCCCTAGAACCTATTTCTAACAGGTAGAGCTGTCAAAACCATCATTAATGAAAATTATTATTATTATTATTATTATTATTTAGCAACAAGAACAACCGACACACACACACCCGGACGGAGTATAAGCTCACGTGTTTCCACGGCCACGTACCGATCAACGGGAAAGCATGTTCAGCGATCACAATCATATTCAACAAAAGCCAGAACTTCAACAAGCATACACTAACATGTGAGTTCAACAAAGCAAGTTAACAAATTCGTGTATGTGAATCCAAGCAAAGCATGATAATTTCAGGCCAACATACAAAGAAGCAAAACAATAATGCTTAATATTCATGAGGCCAATCAACACATTGAATGACAAAAGTGTTAGGCAGAAGTACTTACAAGAAACATGAATCAACAAAGTCAAGGAAGCCCATCACTGGGCCGGTACTAGGCAAAGGCACTTACAAAGAAATCATCCAACAAATGAGGGAAACAAGCCAAAGGTACTTACAAGCATAAAATCGAGAAAGCAACCAATTAATAAATAAGGGCACGAGGCAAGAGTATTTACCTCTATTGAAAGTCCTAATCTAGTCTCACAAAACTCCTCCCCGAAGCGCGATCTCTATGTCAAACTGCAATAATAAAAACATGGTCTTAGTATCTTCTTAAGTACCAAATTGCTCATCAACACTAGTCACCCTTACTGGGCCGAAGGCCCGTCAACCTCTAACTTAGTCAGAAGGCTCTATTATACAATTTAACCCAATTGCTAGAGTACCCACTCAAGAGTTTCCAACTTTATTATCACAAAATCTGGCCCACTCGATGGACCTGGTTTACTACTAAACCTAAACATGACCCACTTCTTCAACTCATGCTTAACCTCCTAACTTATATTCAAGTTCAACACTTTCCCCTATAACAATCATTCCAAGGTGTTCACAAAATCATCATTATGGAAACCCATCCACTAAGTTAACTTGGTACCACCAAGATTAAATATGAATCACTTTTATACTTAGGAGGTTGACAATTATCTACCCATGTGAGAGACTCAATCTTTCTATTAATTACTTTACTTCCTTGCAGTTAAACTTATCAAAATTAGTTTTAGAAAACCTAGATAATTCATGATTCAGATACTAAATCATCACTCTCTTATCTTCTGATCTATCCCATGCTATTGTTTCCCCCATTCATAGTGTTCCTATTTAAGCTCCATTAATAGTACTTGCACTTCTTTCTTCATTCTTTTTTTCTTTTGGCCATTTGTTCACAGATCCCTCACAACCATCAAATCTCTATATCAAGCATCCAACCATAGCTAGTTTTGAAGGTGTGAGATGGTTAGCAAGAGACATGTGTGACAACTAGGGCCCTCCATGAGCTGAGCTCTATAAACTGTTACTCAACCCCCATACATGCAAATTACTTTTCATTAACCTTGTTACTAACCTACCTTTCTCTGAACCTCAACTGAACATACAAGTATGAGTGTTACTTAAAACAAAACACCAAGTTATTACCTCTGAGGGTTCCTATTTAACCATATATGTATTCATCTCAATGACCAGGCCTTAACTACGACAACACACTCTCATCCTCTACACATGTGTGTGACTTCATTATGTAATCCTCTCTATTGATATATACTTTTGGGTGCTTACATGAACAACTTTACAATCCCATCCAGGCTTATCTTCTTCATGTACAGATACAACATCATGCTCCCCTTTACTCAAAGACATGTATAATATCTCAGAGAACACCCTCTCACTACTTGTATTAACAACTATGTGCATTGTCATGGATGCAAATAAGACTCTACTCATGCAACTTTTCTACAGAGATTTAGAAAGCTCACCGGAGGATCTCAGCGGCGGTCGTTGTTCCTACGATCTTACGATGACGCTCCGACAGCCGGTTGTTTATATACAAAAATACATGTCTCAATTCTATGAGAATTAAAATTCTAATCCTAATAAATTTAATTTATCATAATTCTGGCCAAATCAGGATTTGATAAAAGAGATAATGGGACAAATATGAGTTTATCCCAAGACGACCTCAAATTCCAAAATTAGCCCTCCTTTGAACACATATCCCGAGGCAATCAAATTCCCAAATTTACCCTTTCAGAGAACATATCTCGAGGGGCAAATGCAAAATTGCCCCGAGAACTCCCCTCGAGGCAAATGCACGAATTCCAAAATAAGCCCACTAGAATACATATCTCGAGGCGACACTCAAATCTCGTGATAGCCCCAGAACACATATCCCGAGGCGATCCTAAATAGCCCGAGAACATATCACCGAGGCATGCCTAAAATGCTGATAGGAGAAAATCCAAGACATTCCAAGTGGAACAAATCCCAAGGTAAATCCAAAACAAACTAAAAGAAAGAAGGGGGAATAATAATAAAAATAAATACATAATAATAATAAATAATAATAATAAGGAAAAAAGGCGTTATAGGTGACCGGTTTATCTCCATCCCATTATTAAATTTTAAAATTAATATATATATATATATATATATATATATATATATATATATATATATATATATATATATATAAGCTTTGAGAGGATAGGATCAAAGTTAAGGCCAGGGTTTGGATAAGAATTCCGCTTGTTCTACTCTAGATTCTGTTAGTGACAGGTCTTCTTACGCGATTTTGTGAGCCATTAAAGGGATTATTTGGAGTCAATAAAAAGAGGACCAGTTGACAGAAGAAAGAGAGAAGAGTATCGGTGTGAAGGAGAAAGAAGGCAGACAGAACTGAGCACGAGAGAGAAGGAAGAGAGAAGAACTTACCAGCGAAGAAGGAAAAGAGGAAAAATCAAAGTCAAAGGTATAGTATCTACATATATAATATATAAAAGAAACTAAAAGCTTCTTCCTTTTTTGGTTGCCAGCTCTTTTCCTTCATATTTGCCCAAAGTCAAGCTCCTTTTGCCAGATCTGGCTCCTCAGCCTCATCGCCGCTGAGATCCCCACCCCACGTTTGGCACGCATCTAGCCCCAGGACCCGGTAGCGACAAAGCCTGCATTGATGCCGTCGCGTAGGCCGTCTGTGCGCTGCAGGCAGCGTCTTGATGCGCCCGCTTCCTTTGTGCCGGGTGCGGTCGGCTATTAGCTCCACGACTACCGAGCAACCGCACGCCCACTGGCGTTCTTTGTAGCCGCCGGCGCCCTTCCTCTGCGCCGGTCGCCGTTCGCCCACCCTTAGAAGGAGCTTGATGCAGCCCGGATACTGCTGGGCGAAAGCACGATGCCCTTAGCTTTGCCGCGACCTGTCCAGCCCAAGCTGTAGCTGCGGCTCTCACTACTTACGCCCAAACTGTGCGCTCCTAACTGCCAAGACCTCTCCTACTATATTCTTGAAGTCTGCCACAGAGCAAGGCTGTTGTTGAAGAAGGACCTCCGCAGTTATTTCTTTGCGGGGCTGGTAACGCCATCGCTATGCGATCGTCATTGCCGACATTTACACTTGCGGAAGGTTGATGCTGCAGCTTGTGGCGGCTATCTTGTGATATATGAAGCTGTTACTCTGGCGGCATCGTCCTTGATCTTTGTGCTACATATGCGCTTGATATTATGGGTGTGCTTTTGTTATGCGATGCCAATATGAAGATGATTTTGCTTGCGTCTTTGTGCGACGTGCAACTATGAGCTATTGATGCCGTGTCCAGCGTAAGGATTCTTTGAAGAAGAGATTATTATTGCTTGAGTAAATTGAAGCCAAGGTGATACTTTGTTAAGTTCTTTGCTTGGAGCATGATACTTTGGATACTTTGCCTCAAGACTTGGATCTTTGTCCTCGAAATGCGGATGATGAATTGAAGGCCCAGGATCTTTGAATTCAAGACTTGGATGTTGTCTTAAAGAATGGATGCTGCTTGGCGAGAAAATTTGAAACCCGAGAAGAGCTTTCGGCGCCATTAAAAATTGTAATTTTTATGTATGAATTGATAGATGATGGATGTGTGAATGTTTGTATGAAGGTCAAAACTCCCACGAAATACAAGGGAGGTTCTATCAATTACGCACAAGTTGGAAGCATAATCTGCTTGTCAATTTCTTTGGCAGCAAAGGGGTAGCTCCAAGAAATGATGAAATAAAAGAAGAGGCTGCGTTGTGTCGTCTTTAGCGAGAAACAAAAAGGATGCTAAAGAGTAAGGATTTCGCGTAAAGGATCTTTGTCTTTGTTAAAAAGGGTGATTAATTACATTTGTTAATGATCTTTAGCCGCAATGGGCCGAGTGAGAATGTTCTGTACATTGTCGATGGAGCCACGCTCCCGTAGTTTAAGAAGCATATGGAAAAAGAAGAAGAAAAGAAGTTGTTGTTGTTGAAGGGAGGTGGAAACTTCACTTCGGATTTCGAGAGAAAGCATAAATACCTCTGTAAAAGGCGATTGAGGTGTTTCTCGAAGCTACCGTGAGGGGTAGGACGCATTTACATCACCAAAATTCTCACAAGCCAAAGTGGAGAGGAAGGCTAATGCGGTCTCCCAATTTACATTTTTTTGTGAATGATAGTAAAGAAAGTGCTTGAGTAAAAGAAGGAGATGTAGAAGTTACAAATGGTATAGGTACAAAAGAAACAACTAAGACAAAGATAGAGAGCCGCTGAGAAAATGAGCAACAACTTTGTCATGGTGATTTTGAAGGACTCTTATTTTCTCGAGAGAAGCTTGATTCAATCATGGGAGAAGCTTTTTTGACAAGTTAAAGAAGCTATTACATAGTTTTAGGAATTATTTTTTTTTTCTTTTTCTAATTATAAATTTTTAGTTTATTATTTTCAAAACTTGTTAGGGAAATAAGGAGAATCTCCCGGGGGTACCGATTTTAGAATTTTAGTGGAAATAAAGTTTTTTAGTTATTTTTCTTAATTAAAATATTAATGGTGTTCTTAGTCTTCCAAATTTCTGAAGGAGTTATATGGATAAATATTATATATTGGTTGATGGCTTGATGAGAGAATTTGATCAAAGAAGTCCAAATTATTAGATAATAATATTTATTATTCGATAAGAACATATACCTTAAACTTTATAAAAAGTTTTAAGATGGGTGATAATGAGATAAAAGAGAAGAATTATGAATTTAATTTAAGATAATTAAAAAGCTTGATGGCAATCTAAGATGAATTGAGGGTGGGAAGGACCTAATTGTAATTTTAGAGAACCTTCAGCGGGGACCTAATGAGAATACCGTTGCATCTCTCACTATGAAGAGAAACCTTCATGCCAACAATAAGATAAAAAAGAGAAGGACTTGGGTGCAAAGCGAATTCAGGAGAGAGAATCGGTAATGATTAACCCACAGTCGACACGTGGGCAGTCGTGATTACGTGAAGACAAGACAAGCGATAGAGGAGCAATCCGAAGCCGATTCCTATTTGATAAAATGCCAAAGGTATTAAGAGTACAGCTGTTACCTCACCCGTGCTTGAGTCAATCCAAGAGCATACATCTAAAGAAGTGGTTTGAGTTTGAGGCAATCGGGACCGATCCAACCGCCTGCCTCGATGAAATCGTGGTCGTTAACTCAACATAGAGGCGATCACGAGGCAAGGCGATGGAATGAGGACCATGAGATCGCAAGATTGCATCTGGGCCGTCCGATGAAGAAAACCGATCACGAGGCGCTGATTTCATTCTTCTCCAGCGCGCCACATCGCGACGCCACCGCGCGGCCTTATCCAGTCCCACAAACATTCAAAATAAAATTCAAATAAGAGATAAAGCTCTATCCGATCAAAACTAGATTACCCAGAAACTCGCCGCGAACTCTATAAATAAAGGAAACCACCTGTGAATCCGGAGGACCTCGTCGGAGAACCAGCGCCACTGATCTGTGAGAGATAGAGAGACAGAGGAGTAGGGAGGAGGAACGGGAGAGTGACAAAGACTCATCAAGCCAAGAGGCGATCGCTGACATCTGGGGTCACACAGAGAAGTGGAACTCATTGAAACCACCACAAGGACCACCGCCTTCTGGTAAGCACCCCTCGCCCTGATTCTTGAATTCTTGACGGTAGTGACGCATGCATATGGGGTAGAGAGAGAAAGAGAGAGGGAGAGAGAGGGAGAGAGAGAGTCTCACCCTCCACCGCCCCTTCGGGAATCAACACCGAGGGGAAGCTCCGTGAGGATCGAGAGAGAAGCCCTCCGACGCCATCACACGCATCAACACCGCACAACAAAGCTCGGGAGGGAGGATTCCGCCGGCCACCGATAGCGGGCAACCACCGCCAGACCGGTCCATCGCCTTCTTCTTCCCTTGAGCCGCGACTGGAGGTTGAAGGAGAGGGTTATTAACGTATAATCATGCTAACGGGTTAACGGGTCTAGTGTAGTTGAGTTAGTCGATTAGATCGAATCAATTGGGCTGGGTTTGATGGATTTAAGCTGGGTCTTGAAACTGATTTTGAATTATAGTTAAGTTGAGTCAAATAAGACAAGTCTGGGTCCAGATTAATTAAAGTTGACTTAATTTAGAATTGGGTCTAGCACAATGGCTGGGCCTGGATTGAATTGATAAAGGTTTGGGCCTGGGTTCAGCCCAGTAGTGGGATTGGGTTCAGATTTTAGAAATTTGATTAAGCTTAGTAAAATTAATTGATTAAACAGATGTTAACAGGTTGGGTTCGACTGAAGGTGATGTGACTCATGGTTGGTTCAAGTTAGTCAAGTAACTTGAGTTGGTTCGGACTAATCAGAATTCTTATTGATTTAATAAAACTTATTTAACTAAGTGATTAAACCAAATTAGATGGGTTGAAGAGTGAACTGGGCCTATCTTATGGGCCTTACTAGTGGGCCAACCCCTAAAAATAATAATAATAATAAAGAGATCAACTCCAATATAAGTTATGGGCTCAATTAAGGTAATCATTTAGTTAATTAGGTGGTTAATTAATTGAGACAGATGAGCTAGGTTTAATAATGGACCGGTTCCATTTAGTGAACTCGCAATATGGTAGTAGTCAATCCGAATTACATGAGTATGTTTTGAGAGTGGTCTTATGGTTACCAGATATCGGCGTGGATGTGTCAGGAGGATATTCCGTGGAACACCAGACTACGTGATTTTAGAGGTAAGTTACCTACGCCTTGATTCCCGCCCATCCTTAGGTTTTCCTTGTTTTTGTTATTGCTATTTCTTTTAGCATGTGCTATTGAACTTCTATTATTGGATGCATGCACGTACCTATGTTTGTTTGTTTTCCTTCCTTTGTACGTGCATGGTTAAGAGCTAGAGTAGAGTGCTTTTATTGCTTGTTCTTACTCGTTGGACATACTGTCCTGTGACCGACACTTGACCATGGGCACATGGTCTTGTGTGCTGGCCGGGTAAGCATGCTCCGAACGGCTTTATTTTCGTGTTCAATGGAGCGAATGCGCCGAGTGAGAGCGTTGGTCGAGGACACCCGGCGTCTCGATGGTTCCGCGTCGGGGAGGATACTCGCGTACCAACCTGTCAATGGGACGATACACTGACCGTGTTAACACGTAAGAGAGAGGTGGCGCTACCGAGGTATGACCGGAGGGTCGATTTCCAGCGGAGGCTGGGGGCTGACGGAAAAGCTTTGGTGTCATCGAATCTATTCTTGAAATTCCATTTCGGGCCCGAGGGCCAGTGTTTGGCTAGGAGTTCTTGCTTTGAATATTTTTGATAGACTCCTAGGTTCTTGATTGTGCGGGCGTAGTCCCGGTTGCTTGTACTTATATTTATTGATTATATTGTTTATTGACCGGCTTTGTTGAGATCCCTGCGGGGAACTTACTGAGCTTTCCTTTCGAAAGCTCATTCTTCTTGATTTCCTTTTCTTTTCAGGATTAAAGGAATAGTGATTTCAGACTCAGGAGTTGCGCGTTGAGGTTCGAAGATCTTTTAGAGGGAGATAATGTAATTTTTATTTTAGGACCCTTGTAGGGCCCATAGTGTAAATTTTAAATTTCAATTTTCCGCTGTGTAACTCTTATTATTAATGGAAAAATGTTATTTGTTCTCTATCATTTAGGCCTTGTATCCAAGTGGGACTCGTCTCCACTTGAATACGGCCGGTCTGTGGACGTGCCCGAGGCCCCGGGATCCGGGTCGGGGCGTTACAAGTTAATTACCA